>SJYW01029534.1:1028559-1039886 GCA_006410735.1 Raphicerus campestris
TAAATAAATGATCATTAAAAGACATATGTTACTCATAAAAATTAATGCAGAAAGTACTAAAAAAGTTTTTTTTTAATTACCCCAAATGCCACTACCCCAAAACAATCATCTTCAACCTATATCAGTATCACTTCTGACATCCTTGAACTTGTGTGTGACCCACACAAGTGTGTGTATATTTCTATCACATCTTGTCAACCTAACAATAGTAGCCACATTACTTGGATTGATTATTAGTGTCTGAATATTCATTTTCAAATATAAGTGTTATTTAAGATGCAATTCAGTGAAAGTATACTTCTTTTGCTTTATATGTTGAAATTCTATCAGTCAGTTTGTCGGGAGCCTCATTAGGCATTATTGACAAAAGGGAGGCATGGCCCCAACCCCTCTCCTCATCCCGCAGGCAAGGTCCCAGGATGAAGGAATTAAGTTTTGTGATTCTGCCTTATTCTTTCCTTTCTTCGGTTGAGTTGGCTGGAAAGAATGTTAAGGTGTTTATTGTTCTTGAGAGAAGCATGAGAAAGCACAAAGCCTTCTGCAGTTGTGCCCAGAAAATAATCTATAAACTAACCACTGACATTTGTTCAAGGATCTTTACAAAGAATGTCTCAGGATGAGCATGTAGGCCTCAGCTTGAGGCCATGGGAAGGATTGTTATCTGAGACCTGTTTGTGAGGGGAATGTTTATGGCAAAGGAAGTTTGCTGAGCTTAGGGTTTAGGAATAATTAAGACTAGCTAGGAGCCTTTTTAGGAGATAGTGAGCTTAAGATACTAGGGGCAAACAGGATTTAGAAAGATAAATAAACTGAGGAATGTGGTATGCAGCCCAGACATAAGCATGAGTTACAATGTTATCACAAGTAAACATGATTCTGAGAGAATTGCTGAAACAGGAACTCTGTTTGAAGGGCAACAAGGAGACAATAAATCTGGGTGAGGGGGAGCTGAAAATGTAAAAATCTCTGACCTAATGCTTTCGTCAAAGTATAAAAGGAGACCTGATGCTTGAAATAAACATGTAGTCCCGTACCTCGAGTCAGAGGCTACATCATTCTTTGCCAACACCGCTCATCCCTTCAGGCTGATTCCCTGGCTGCTGGAGCTGGACTCTGGCATCAGTTGAAGTATAAATATATATGTCATTTTTCATGAGTAAAATGCTATAGTAATTGATGATGGTTTGAAAGCTGTTGATTGTGTACAAAAACCCTGACAAAGAACTTTCAAATAATTTAATTGGAAAATAGGTTGATAGTTAATGTCATTTTTAAGAGAAAGTATGTTAACTAGATATCTTTAGAAAGACCTTTATATTGTTTAAAAGACAAGAACTGTTATGGTAGTGGCACAAAAAGAGACACAATAGATAAACAGAACAAGACAGAGAGACCAGAAATAAACCCACACACTAATGGGCAATTAATCTACAACAAAGGAGGCAAGAACATACAATGGAGAAAAAGCAGTCTGTTCAAAAGTGGTGCTAGGAAAACTGGAGAGCTACATATAAAACAATGAAATCAGAACATTCTCTAACACCATATACCAAAATACACTCAAAATGGATTAAACATCTAACTGTAAGACAGCATACTATAAAATTCCTAGAGGAAAACATAGGCAGAGCACTCTTTGACGTAAAGTGAAGCATAATTTCTTTTTTTGCTCCACCTCCTACAGTAAAGGAAATAAAAGCAAAAATAGACACATGGGACCTAATGGAACATAAAAATTTTTGCATAGCAAAAGAAACCACTGACAAAATGAAGACGACTTGCTAAATAGGAGAAAATGTTTTCAAATGATTTGATTGGCAAGGGATTAATATTCAACACATGTAAACAGCTCGTACAATGTGACATCAAAAACAAAAATTAAACAACCCAATTTAAAAATGGGCAGAAGACCTGAATAGACATTTTTCCAAAGAGGAAGTGCAGATGGCCAACAAGCACATGTAAAGATGCTCAATATCGCTAATCAGTCAGGGAAATGCAAATCAAAACCACAATGAGGTATCATCTCAAATCTGTCAGAATGTCTATCATCAAAAAAGAACATAAATAAAAAACATTGGCGAAGATGTGGAGAAAAGAGAATCCTTGTACACTGTTGATGAGAACATAAATTGGTACAGTCCCTGTGGAACACAGTATGAAAGTTTCTCAAACAACTAAAAGTGGAACCACCACATGAACCAGGAATTCCTCTCCTTGGTATATATCCCCCCAAAAAAACAATACTAATTTTAAAAGATACATACATCCCAATGTTCATAGCAGCATTATTTATAATTGCAAAGATGGGGAAGCAACGTAAATATCTATCAGTACATGAATGGGTACAGAAAATACCACATCTCAGCCATAAAAAAGAATGAAATTTTGCCTTTTTCAGCAACATAGATGGACTTGGAAGGCATTATGCCAAGTGAAATAAGTCAGACAGAGAAGGGCAAATATTGTATGACACCACTTATAGGTGGGATCAAAAAAACTACAACGAACTAGTGAACATAAAAGAAAAGAAGCAGACTCACGATACAGAGAACAAACTAGTGCCAGTAACACTGTCTGTAAGAGAGCAGGAAAAGAACAATTCGTGTGCCCATCGACCACAGAATGGAGTTTGTGGTGTAGTCACACATGGAATACGACACAGCAGCAAAAATGAAAATGACATTCCTTTTTGTGCCACAACAGGGCTAATCTTCATAATTATAATTCCGAGTGGAAAAGCAAGTGTCAAAAGACTACTCTTTTCACTAAGATCAAAAGCAAATAAAACAAAACAATATGTTATTTAGGCATCAATATATGTGATAAAACCCTCAGATAATTGTGACCTCTTGGGGGAGGCATGAGTATTGGATGGAAGAGGAGTGCATGGTAGACCTAAGTAACTGATAATAGTTTAGCCCTTGGGATGAGTACCAAACTCATGAGTTCTCATTATATTATTTTTAAAAATGAAATCAAGAAATGAATAGTCCTCACCATATCATCTTTTACTACTCATAGGATCTTCATTGCCTTCAAACTTAACCAGAGAGGATGATCCCACCCCTAAGGATGCCAAACTCTCGGTCCCTTGAGTGTTTGTTGCTGCAACTATTTTTGCTGTGAATCACCGTATTGGTCAAAGTGATTTGTGCAAACTACAGAATCTAACACTCAGTTTAAAAAGAAAGGAATGTGTGACAAGGTGCTGGGTACTGTGTGGGCTTCCCTGATAGCTCGGTTGGTAAAGAATCCACCTGCAATGAAGGAGACCCCGGTTAGATTTCTGGGTGGGGAAGATCCAAAGAAGGAATAGACTACCCGTTCCAGTATTCTTGAGCTTCCCTGTGGTTCAACTGTTAAAGATCTGCTTGCAATGTGGGAGACCTGGGTTGGATTCCTGGGTTGGGAAGATTCCCTGGAGAAGGGAAAGGCTACCCACTCCAGTATTCTGGCCTAGAGAATTCCATGGACTATACAGTCCATGGGGTCACAAAGAGTCAGACCCAACTGAGTGACTTTCACTCAGTCACTCACTCACTCAGGTACTGGGTAAGGCTGAATTTTTGAGGCAATAAATTGTGGCTGATACTAATTATGAATAACAAGAGGCTCTCATAGGGTGGGGTCCCTAGAACAGAGTCTGCAATGGAGATTTTTTTTAATATTTTTTATTGCTATTTTTTTCTGAGCTGGGTCTTTGTCGCTACGCGTGCGCTTTCTGTAGTCGCAGAGAGTGGGGGCCACTCCCTAGCTGCGGGGGGCAGGCTTGTCCTTGCGGTGGCTGCTCTTGTTGTGGAGAACGGGCTGTAGGGTGTGTAGGCACCAGTTGTTGCTGCGCGTGCGCTCAGTAGTTGGCATGGCTTGCAGGTTTCAGAGAATAGGCTCAATAGTTGTGGCCCCGAGGCATTTGGAATCTTCTTGGACCAGGGATTGAAGAGGTGTTCCTTGCTTTGCAAGATGGATTCTTAACCACTGGACCACCAGGGACGCTCTAGAGGTTCTTACTTAAGATTCTTATTTAAGAGATTTATTTTACATCTTAATTTAAATTCATCAAGACATTAATTTAATTAAGATTAATGAATCAATCTTAAGAGATTATTTATTTGTTTATCATATTTATTTAAGGAGTGCTCTTGGGAGTAGATGAGTGAGGAGAACGAGACAGGACAAGAGGAAGAAAGATAAACATGAATTTGGAAGTGTTCTCTCTGGAGACTGTCCTCAGTCTGATTCTCAGAGGAGCATCAGAGCATGATGGTACCACAGAACTGGCTCCCGCTTCAGGCAAGTGGGATAGGCTAGCCCTTTGTACCTGAGAGAAGGTGCCTAGCTTCCAGAGGAGTTATTTCCATGTGGCTTGGAAGGGGCCAGCAGCTCTGACAGCGATTGGAGTTGGGTGCACTGAGCAGGGCAGAGCCCTGGAAGTGACTCAGCACCAACCTGACCTCACTGGGAAGTCAGGGGGAGATCTGGGACGAGGTCAGGGGTGGAGGAGGGCAGCGAGGTGGGGAGAGCAGAAGAGGGGCTGTCTGCGCACCCTGGAAGTGCAGCCTGAGACCTGGGGGCTTGGCCTTGCGAAGCAGTGATCCCTTGTTCCCATGGGGACGCAGGACAGGCCAAGCCCTCCCCTTAACTTCTCTTTCCAGAGAGTGCCAAGCACGTCATCAACCCACCCTGGTCATCAGTATCACCCTTCCTGTTACTCAGGCAGAGAGAACTAGGCTTCTCTCTTAGCAACCTGCTTCCCTCTCCCTCCTCACTACTCTCTGCAGCCCCAGCCTTGGCCTTGATCTCAGGCTTTGAAGGTGCTCAATGTGATGGCTGATTCATTGGGTGATAGGCAGTTTTCCCCCACGCTGCCTGCCTCAGTCTGGAGTGGATCATTCTGGCCTCATAGGAGGGCAGACCAGGAGGCATTAACCCCTGCTCTGCTATCTCTAGGGCCAGAACCCAGGATTCTGGAAATTTTTCTTGCCAGGGTGGCACCAAAGGGAACCTTGTGGAGGGCTTTGGCCACTCCATATACTTCCTCATTCTCACCCAGGCCATCCTGGAAACACTTAATCTGAATAAAAGGAGTGTCCCCTGGCCCGCCCCTCTTTGAACACAATTGCCACCTCTGCCCTTATGTCTATACTTTCTGGAGCCACCTGTGCCTTCTGCACACCGTCTTCTGCCACCTGCTCCCGGGGGGTCAGCCCCCACCTTCAGCAGAGATTTATACCTTTCTGAATACTCACACAGGAAGCCAGAGCCACCACAGGCTGGTGCAGGTTCAGAGGCTGAGACAGGCCTGAGTAGGAGCTATTTCAACATTCCAGTTCTCCCATCCTTCCAGGTGGCTGACGGATGGGGGCAGCTTAGCAGCGTGGGGTGGGGGCCCTGAGCAGGGGGTGGGAGCTTTCTGGGAGGGGCCTTGACCAGACAAGGCTCAGCAGGATCCCCTCAAGTTGGCGGTCCCTCCTGCACTTAGTCCTTTCTTGAAGGTGCTAAGGGAGAGGATGTAATTTGCGACACTATTAATCTTCTGTAATGATGTGTGGTTGTCTTGCCAGATACCTTTGTTTAGGGAGAGGCAATAATCCATTTCAGCACATTTATTCACTGTCTACAATGTATTTTGGAGCATCTACATGGAGAAGGAGTTATTTCTTATTTGGCTAAGCAAAGAAAATACTTTTGGACTGTTAGCAGAAAAAAAGAGATGCCTATAGGCAACATAAAAATGTTTGTAAAGATTCTGGTTTCAAGTAATTTCTGTTTCCTAAAATGTGACACTGCAGATACCCGAGTGCACATTTATGCACAGGAGAATACACATATGTGTATTATGGGACATTATATTATGGTAACTGAGATCATTAATAAACTTGTAAACTCCCTTATCAGCACTGCAATCTGCCTGACACACAGAGTATGTTCAGTAAATGTGCATCTGTGCTCAGTGGCTCAGTCATGTCTGACTCTTTGCAACCCCATGGATGTAGCCCTGCAGGCTCCTCTGTCCATGGAACTTGCCAGGCAAGAATACTGGAGTGGGTTGCCATTGCATCTCCATGTGATCTTCCCAACCCTGGGATCAAACCCGCCTCTCCTATGTCTCCTGAAATGCAGGCAGATTCTTTACCACTTGAGCCATCAGGGAAACCCCTCAGTAAATGTTAGGCGTGTTCATTAATAAACTGTTGAACAAGGAACTGCATGGTGACATTTGATTTTGCTTTTGAAGCCCAACCCAGGAGTGCAGTCTCTGAGTGAGAAACTCTTAAGTGACTCAGCCAGGACACAAGGCAAGTGTGCTATGCAGGTGGCCCTGGCACCCTGCTTCTTGTCCGTGATCCCTATTGCTTCCATGCATCTCCATGCCTGGCGTCCAAAAGCCCACCTGCACCTGCGATTCTCGGTTGAGAGCTGTCCTGGGCCCTCCCTTCTGGCTGAGCCGGTGGGTCAACACCCAGCTCCCACACCCTCGGGCAGTGTAACTGAAAACTGAGTTCCACCCCATCTCCCAGACCCCCCAGGAATGGGGGCTGAGCGCCAGCTACCCACAGTGCCAACCCACCTGGTAGCGCCTCTCCTTTCTGATGCCCTGCTGCCTCCACCTCCATCTCCTGCCCTCCTGGTACTTCCTGGAACCACGTCCCCAGAAATGACATCAGATCCTTGTGCAGGGTCAGCTTCTTGGGGAACCCAAACTGAGACAGATACCTTTAATCACCTGACTTCTAACAAAGCACCGCTCATGCAATCAAGTGTTTATGCCCAAAACGCGGTGAGAACAAGCTGATCCATCACCTGACATGTTTCAGGTGTGCAATCCAGACTCTGATCCTCTAATGAGCCCCACAACAAAGCCCCAGGACAAAGGGCCCCAGGACGAGCCCCAGGACAAAGGGCTCATCTACTTTCTTAAATGAGCTCAGCTCAGTGGCCGTTAGCAGGGCACCCCTGTCCTGAGCGAGGCTGGCCCACCTGCAAGCCCAAGGCCCCTGTTAATCAGACAAAGGATGTGCAAGCAAAGAAAACGTTTTAATTAAGGCTTCATTGGTAAGCCAGATGGGCCAACCATGGTCTAATCCAAAGAACCTTGTATCCTCACCCTTGTAGCCTCTGTTCTAAAACATCCAAGCACATGTCTACAGGGGCCCAGAGGCACCTCCTCCCGCTTAGCTCAGGCACTGGAGGATCCCTTCTCTCCCAGTTTCTTCTTGTTTGCCTTCGTCTTTTCAATCATGGTCTCAACAATGACAGCAGTCTCTTCGTATGTCTGGATGCTCTCAGTGGAAAACTTCTCTATGGATTCCATCACCTCCACCTTCTCATAGGCCAGCTTCCTGGGAGGGCTTCTTGCTGGCCGGCTGCCGCTCCGAGCACCGTGCCCCTCGGACCCACCCAGAGTGACCTGAGGCCCTTGAGACCGGGGTGTAGATGGCCCCTCTGGACCAGGCGCCACCATGGGACAGGGCCCTCTGGCCCCCTCCTCCTCCTTCTGGTCATCCTGTTTCCCCTGGAGGCCCTTCAGTTCTTTGGCATTTTTCTCATCCCCTTTGTCTGCAGGGTGCGGGGTGGAGGGACGTCCATCTTCTTTCCCCTGTAGGGGCTCCCCTTCCTCCTTCTGACCATCTCCTTTCCCCTCAGGGGGCCCCCCTTCCTCCTTCACACCATCTCCTTTCCCCTCAGGGGGCTCCCCTTCCTTCTTCAGACCGTCTTCTTTCCCCTCAGGGGGACCCCCTTCCTCCTTCACACCATCTCCTTTCCCCTCAGGGGGGCCCCCTTCCTCCTTCAGACCATCTTCTTTCTCCTTGGGGGGGCCCTGTCCATCCTCCAGAGGGGGCTCAGGCTGCGGGGGAGAGGGTTCCACACCACTGTCAAGAGGCACAGAGTCATCCCCCTTAGACACCATCACACCCCCTTTGGCTGGGACGGAGAAGACACAGAAGCCAGGATCCACGAAACTGGCGTCTCCAGAGACCATCACGTACCGCCCTTTGGTGTACAGGTCAGCAGGGGGCTCGGGTTCTTTGGGGCCTTTCACCTTCTCCTTGATCATCTTGCCTAGTTTCTCAAAGGCTTTGCTTATCTTGCCTCCATCTGGGACATCCTCCGGAGCCCCCTCCTGGGTCGGGGGACTTGCTTCTTCATCTCCCGGTTCAAGCTTAGACTCACCCTCTTCTTTGAGCACCACCCGCCCCGGCTTCATTTCCTCTGGACCTCTCAGCGGTGTCTCTTCCAGAATTTCATCTGCTCTGTCTTTTGCTACCATCTCCTTCTTCCTCGGAAGGTTCTTGGGGAGGCCTTTGAGTCTTGGTTTCGCTGCAGTTATATCCTGCACAGCCCTGGTGAGATCTTTGAAAAAAGAAAAAAGGAGGCGGGTGCAATAAGTAAAGGCCAATGACAGAGGAAGAAAAAGTATTTGTTGAAAAATACATGCCTAGCACTGAGGTGGGGTTTACTGGTTGGCTGGTTGACAATAGGGTAGGATCCCTGGGTCCTAAGCATTCATGGGCATGGCCCACACTGAGGACCCAGCCCTGCCGGCCGCTGTGTGACTTTAAGACAAGTCACTTGGCCCCTCCAGGTTTTCAGAGCAGAGGGGAGGCCCCCACAGTTCCCTTTACACTGGGTACAACTTACTGAGATCCGTGTTTCTCCTGCAATAACACTCTGTGGGAGCAGGGCCTCTGCCCCACCTCAGCACCCTCACCTCGAGGTCACAGGGGACACTTGGATCCAGACCTGACCAGGAAATCCAGTCCACAGAGTCACTGTCACCTCAGGCTTCCCCAAAGGAGCAACTCAAGAGTTAACCCACCTTCCTCTGATGGGTTTGGAGTAGCCTCCAGGCACACCCTTGTCCCCTGGCACCCCAAACCAGATAAACACCACCAGTGCTTGCTCACCATCCCCTTCCTCCTGTGCAACAAGAGGAAACAATGCCCTTAAACCCAGAATAGGGATCTCCTGGGCCAGAGGCCACATTCACTGCTTCAGACCAGCCAAGAGGAGAAACTTAAGGTTTCAGAAAATACAAAGTTTCACCCTGTCTCATCCAAAAGGCGGGCTTTTAGTTCCAGGTGGCACTAGTGGTTAAAAAAAAAAAAAAGCCTGCTGTTGCAGGAGACATAAGAGACATGAGTTCAATCACTGGGTCAGAAGGATTCCCCTGGAGGAGGGCAGGGCAACCCACTCCAGTATTCTTGCCTGGAAAATCCCACAGACAGAGGAGGCTAGCAGGCTAGAGTCCATGGTGTCGCAAAAGAGTCGGACACGTCTGAAGTGACTTAGCACACACACATCCAAAAAGCTTTAGAGATTTACTAACACAGTGATTTTTTAACTTTTTCACCCCAAAGTCTTCTCCAGCTGCTCTCCTCCCTTTGTTAACCAGAGGACTTGGGTTCACAGAGCCAGGGCATCCCACAGGGGTGACCCTCAATGACAGAGCAGAGTGAGCAGGCATGGCAGGTACAGGTCATGAAGCCATGGAGGAGGGACACAGGGGGACATGTCAAAGCAGGTGGCCAGAAACAGTGTGCAGAAGCGGGTGCTTGCAGGCCCAGCTGCTGAATTTTGGGGCTGCTGTTCAAAACTGTGAAGAATTTCCAGACTGCAACAGCAAAGCATCAAGCCCAGCACCCTGCACACAGCTACGGGCCCCTGGAACCAGCCTGGCTGTCTAGGGACCCCTGCCCCTTCTCCCATCTCCACAAAGCCCTCTGAGCTTTCTGAGACCCTGGGATTTGACAGCACTGTAAGCCAGGCTTTCCTTCCTCCAGGCACCATTCTGTTCGGTCCTAACTGGGGAGACTGAGCCATGAGTGAACATCTCACAAGTGCAGGAAACCGTCCCCAAAGGACCAAGTGTTGAAGGCAGAAGCTCCATTGCCCACCAAGCTCTTCCTGCTCAGAACTGAACGGAAGAGAAAACTAACAAAAGTTGAGCATCTACTCTGCTCCTGATGCTAGATTAAGCACCTTCGATTAAAAGAGTTCATTTCACTGGGGGAGGGGGAGGGTGGATAGATACATTTCATTATCTACTTCTTGCCAAAGTAAATGTTGCGATTTTCCTCCCCAATTAAATGCCTCCTGATCCTGGATGGTGGCCTCTCAAGTGGCCTGACTTTCTCCTTGTAAACTTTTAGACTCAGTCACTCGGCACCAGTGGGAGGACATCAGCAGGGCAAGGAGGGACCCCACATAAAAGCACTGAATTTCCAGCTGGATGGGAAGGGAGTGTGAATGTTGCATTTAGAGACAAAGTTGCTTGACTTTCTCCATTTTCCTAGGACAGAAAAATAGAACAAGCCAGAGTTGGGGACTCACCTTTCCCACCATGCCGAGGGCTGAGGGAGGCCCCGTGGCTCGCAGTGTACAGGGTGACTGGAGTTTCAATGAAGGCAGAGCTCAGCCTGGCAGGAAGAACCAGAAAGAGGGAGGTCACCATCGTTAAGTCATCAAGGCAAACAGAATGGGGTTGGGGGGAAAGAGGTAGGCTCTAGTGTCCAGCAAAAATGAACAAGGCTTCCTCTAGATACAAGAGCTCAAGAATCACAAACGTACTCACACATTGCATGATGATGGGAAACTCATGTCATAAACTGTGAAACACACATAAAAAATGGTAAGGCAGAAATGACTGATAATCTAAATATGCCACTTTTCTGTTGAACAGGAGTTCTCTGTGGTTTTTGTGGTTTTTTTTTTTTAATAAGAGAGGGTTTCCCAGGTGGCTCAGTGGTAAAGAATCCACCTGGCAATACAAGAGCCGCAAGAGACATAAGTTTGAACCCTGAGTGGGAAAGATCCCCTGCAGGAGGCAATGGCTACCCACTCCACTATTCCTGCCTGGAGTATTTCATGGACAGGGGAGCCTGGTGGGCTACAAATCTTAGGGTCATGAAGAGTCAGACACAATTGAGCATGCACACCACCCCTAAAATAAGAGAATGGCCAGCCCAGGATAAATTATTTAGGGCAACCAGGATATGATTCTCCAACTTGTTTTTTAAAGAATACTTTCTATAACCAGAGAGAGCAGGAAAATAAAAGGAACTGAGATAAAATGTAAACAGCTAGTGAATCTAAGAGGATTCAGAATTTCCTTTCTCCGTGCCCGCAACACGTCTAATCAGTGTGAAATTATATCAAAATTAAGAGTTCTATATAAAAATACAAAAGAGGTATCCAGTTACCTTTTGATGAAGTCCTGCCTCCAAAACAAAACTTTTCACAAAGACATTTAAATACAAGTTCAAGACATTTTGTATATGTGTTCATGAAGCATTCACTGTGACATAAATATAATTGAGTTCAGC
>SJYW01029534.1:1041498-1065592 GCA_006410735.1 Raphicerus campestris
GTCGGATGGAATGGTACTTGACGTGGAACGGAACGCACTCACCCCTTCCCACAGATGAGCGCACTGTGCCTAAGGAAATGCGGCAAAGGCTACATTCTGCACGACTCCCTTCACTGCACCTTCTCAAACAGACCAGACGAAGGCACGGAAAACTGGTCTGTGTTTCCAGGGACTGGGGTGGGAAGAGGCTTGATCACAAAGGAGACAGAAAAATTGAGGGTTTATGGAAATGCTCCATATCTTGATCACTGTCGCGATGATGTAACTTCATGTGCTTTCCACACTAGCAGGATTACACACTAAAAGGGGGAAGTCTTACTGTATGTAAATTATGCCTCAATTTTTTTAATATTGAAAATTTTCTTTTTAAAAATAAAAAGATAAACAAGCAGTAACCAATGCAAAACCAGAATGGATCCTCAGAGCCAGGTGTCCACCCAGCCACTGATGTCCTTGTGGGGAGGTGACCCATCCCAGGACACAGGCAAAAGCGGCAGAGCTCAGGCCCCCCTCAGCCCACGCTTGCCCCCAGCCCCCAGCCGAGCCGCGCCAGCCTTGAGGGGTGGGCGTGCTTCTACAGCTGGGGTGGCTTCAGGACTCTCCCAGGGCCTTCTAGGGAACCCCCCCTCTGACCTGAGTGGTTCAAGAGGGTTTCACAGCTCACAGTCAACACCTCTGGCTGCTCAAGGGAGGAAGGAAAGCTGGGAGGGTCCGCTACCTGGTTGCTCTCTGAGGACAGCACCCAGTCGTCCTTGGCCACGAGCATCTTCAGGGAGGAGACGTTGTTGTAGCTCAGGCACACCTGCACGGACAGAGCAGCCTCACCCTCCCCTCCTCAAGAGGGGCCTCCTTGCCAGGGCCCCTCTGATGGGTGGAGGGGAAGCTGCGCGTGAAGGAAGGAGGCCTGGGCTTTGGGAAGGAGGCCTGGGCTGGGCCAGACTCCTCCTCCCAGCCCCTGGCTCACCAGGCCAGTCTTGGGGCAGAGTATCCTGTCCCCTTTGGGCCTCCTCCAAGAAGGGAGGGTTGGGGGTCCCTGACGGGTCTGAAGGCTGTCTGCACAGAGCAGAAGGCCTTACCTGGTTGCTAGGATCCCAGGGGACAGAGAGGGGCATCTCCGCCTGCTTACAGGACACGNTGGTATTCCTCCCCCTCACCTAGATGGCTCCCAGAACAGGAATGTTGGGTCTGATGGGTCCCCTTGAGATGGCCTGATTGCAGGCTCTCCTAGGTTTGGAGTCGAGGGAACAGGGGCTTTGGACAAAGGAACAAGCATCATTGATTAGCAGGTACAGTGGAGGAGCCGTTCTCTGAAATGCTAGAGCAACCCTCAGAGGAACTGTACTGCAAGGGGAAGCATCTGGGGTTTGGGATTTGCTGTTTCCAGGAGCTATGCCACGTTTAAGCTGAACAACTTTGTATAAATTATATAACTGTTTTGAATGTCAGTTTCTCTATCTGTAAAGTGCAGTCTCTGCTTCATGGATCTATGGAGCTTTGCATTCCATCCCAGGGTCTGGCATACAATGGAAACTTCAAATGATTCCTTTCTCCTGTCTCACACAGGATTTTCCCCTTTCACTGGCCTGCCCCACCAAGCTCTACTCCCATATCTACTAGGTGCTGCTCTGTGCAGAATCCACCCCACCACCCTTTCCCACCCCCCCGAGATCCCTCCCTACTGGCAAGCTGCTTAAACTGCGACAGGAGAGGCTCAAAGAGGTCATAGTAGACTTGGTGGATGGCGGTGTTGTCCCGGATGTAGAGGAGGTCGTCCACTGTCAGGGGGTCCAAGGTGGACTGCCACATCGTGAGGGTGTACCTAGGGTCCAGAGAGCCAGCTCAGAGCCTTCATGGGGCCAGCAGCCCTCAGCCCCTCTCCCATACTCAGAAGTGACCCTGAGTGGGGCAGGGAGGCCTTGGGAACCCTGACTGAAGACAGAGGCTAGGAAGGAAGGGAAATGGACTGGCCTGCCTCCCAACTTGGAGTGTCTATTTGTGGGCCCTCTGTTAGGAATGAGGACCCACAAAGACATTTTAGGAATCAGTGAAGTAAAATGGATGGGAATGGGCAGATTTAATTCAGATGACCATTATATTTACACTGTGGGCAAGAATCCCTTAGAAGAAATGGATTAGCCCTAATAGTCAATGAAAGAGTCCGAAATACAGTACTTGGGTGCAGTCTCAAAAATGGCAGAATGTTTGTTTCCAGGGCAAGCCACTCAATATCACAGTAATCCAAGCCTATGCCCCAACCACTAGTGCTGAGGAAGCTAAATTGAATGAAAAAAAGATGTCCTTTTCATCATACGGGACTGGATGCGAAAGTAGGAAGTTAATACCTGGAATGACAGGCAATTACAATGTGAGACAGGCAAAGGCTAACAGAGTTTTGCCAAGAGTATGCACTGGCCATAGCAAACATTCTCTTCCAACAACACAAGAGATACTCTACACAGACATCACCAGATGGTCAATACTGAAATCAGATTGATTATATTCTTTGCAGCCAAAGATGGAGAACCTCTATACAGTCAGCAAAAACACTGTCGCTCAGATCATGAATTCATTGCCAAATTCAGACTTAAATTGAAGAAAGTAGGGAAAACCACTAAGCCATTCAGGTAAGACTTAAATCCCTTATGATTATACAATGAAAATGACAAATAGATTCAAGGGATTAGATCTGATACAGTGCCTGAATAAATATGGATGGAGGTTTGTAATATTGTACAGTAGGCAGTGATCAAAACCATCCCCAAGAAAATACCCATTTGAATGCAGAGCTCCAGCAAATAACAAGGAGAAATAAAACCTTTCTAAGTGAATAATGCAAAGAAATAGAGGAAAACAAAAGAATGGGAAAGACTAGAAATCAAGAAAATTATATACACCAAGGGACCACTTCATATGATTGGGCGCAATTGAGGACAGAAATGATATGGACCTAACAGAAGCAGAAGATACTAAAAAGAGGTGGCAAGAATACAGAGAAAGAAAAAAAAGAATACACAGAAAAATATACAAAAAAAAATCTTAATGACCTGGATAACCACAATGGTGTGATCACTCACCTAGATCCAGACATTCTGGAGTGTGAAGTCAAATGGGCCTTAGGAAGCATCACTATGAACAAAGCTAATGGAGGTGATGTGATGGAATTCCAGCTGAGCAATTTTAAATCCTAAAAAATGCTATTAAAGTGGTGCACTCAGTATACTAACAAAGTTGGAAAACTCAGCAGTAGCCACGGGACTGGAAAAGGTCAATTTTCATTCAAGTCCCAAAGAAGGGCAATGCAGCCATGAAATTAAAAAACACTTGCTCCTTGGAAGAAAAGCTTTGACAAACTTAGAGAGCATATTAAAAGGCAGAGACACTACTTTGTTGACAAAAGTCCAGATAGTCAAAGCTATGGTTTTACCACTAGTCATGTACAGATGTTGGACCATAAAGAAGGCTGAGTGCTGAAGAATGGATGCTTTTGAACTGTGGTGTTGGAGCTGTCTCTTATACACATCTNTGTTGACAAAAGTCCAGATAGTCAAAGCTATGGTTTTACCACTAGTCATGTACAGATGTTGGACCATAAAGAAGGCTGAGTGCTGAAGAATGGATGCTTTTGAACTGTGGTGTTGGAGAAGACTCTTGAGAGTCCCTTGGACTGCGAGGAGATCCAATCAGTCAATCCTAAAGGAAATCAGTCCTGAATATTCATTGGAAGGACGGATGCTGAAAAGTTGAAGTTCCAAATGCTTTGGAACCTGATGCAAAGAGCTGACTCATTGGAAAAGACCCTGATAGTGGGAAAGATTGAAGGCAGAGGAAAAGGGGACAACAGATGATGAGATGGTTAGATGGCATCAATGACTGAATGGACATGAGTTTGAGAAAGCTTTGGGAGGTGGTGAAGGACAGGGAAGCCTAGCGTGGTGCAGTTCACAGGATCACAAAGAGTTGGACAAGACTCAGAGACTGAACAATTTCCGAAAGAGATAAGGACAGAAGGCATGGGCATGGGGGTGGGGTGGGGTGGGGGCCGGGATTTGGATTAGAGGTCAGGTATGAAGAGGCAACTGGAGAAGGAAATGGCAACCCACTCCAGTATTCTTGCCTGGAGAATCCCATGAACAGAAGAGCCTGGAGGGCTACAGTCCATGGGGTCACAGAGAGTTGGACATGACTGAGTCACTGACACACACACACATGAAGAGGGAAGGGAGTGGCCTCCAGTGGGGAGAGGCTGAGAAAGGTGGGGCTGGGCAGCTGGGACCAGTGCAGAGTTGGGCTCCTCCAATCCCACAGAGCTGTTGGGGCAGAGGCTATAGGTGCCCTCTGTACACCCTCAAAGAATAGCTGGCTCCCGAGAGAGGAAGCTGTGGGAGGCAAATTGCCTCTCAGTGTAAACACTTTCTGGAACTTCCCTGGTGGTCCAGTGGGGAAGACTGTGCTTCCACTGCAGGGGCTGCTGGTTTGATCCCTGGTGGGGAACTAAGATCCCACATGGTGTGTAGTGGGGCCCAAAACAAATAAGCTGGACCGGCTGCCTCAAGTGATATCTACCTGAGCTGTAATGGTAGAAAGCAGGGACACTGTAGAGAACATGAACACCAGCAGAGGTTGGGCCAGATGATCATGAAGACCCTTCTAACCATCAGCATCTGGGATCTTGCTGGGGATTCAAGGCCCAGGAGTGAGTTTAGAGGGAGAAGGAGCCAGGGCAAGGGCCTGGGCGTTCTCACCTGTCAGACTGGCCAAGCAGCCAGCTGAAGTGGGGCCAGGCGGCCCTCGCCATGACTGCCCGCACTGGGAAGGTCACCTTCTGGGGCAGTGCTCCCACCAGCTCCTGCATCTTCTCCACCATGGCCCGGGTGTATGTCCCATTTGGGAAAAGGGGCAGGTACCGGGTGGTCCAGCCTGGAGACAGGGTTGCCTCAGGATACTTCTCCTGGACCAAGGCCAGGAACCTGCAGAGAATCAGAGATGCTGGCTTTTAGAGCCCCTTCCTCATCTCCTGGGTTCCCATCAGAGTGCTCGGAAGAGGCAGGGTCTATCGCATCTAGATATTAGAGCACAGTCCTGAAGCACGTGTTGGCTTGCTCAAAGTCCCATGACGGAGCATGGACTTTGGAGCCAGTGAGGCCTGGGTCTGAGTCCTGACTATGACCCTGGGCAGCTCACTCAACCTCGTTGATTGTTAAAAAGTGACATCCTTTCAGGCAGAACAGAGCTTCTCAAACATCCCCATGTGGATGAGGAGATGCATCCAACCCCCAGGTGTGGGATCTGTGCTGCCAGCTGTGAGAGTCTCTGAATTTTCAGATATTTTAAAATGTCATTCAAATTTTGAACTCTTACAAATTTGAATAGGCAAATAATATTACCCTCTCCGCCTCACAGATTGAGTTAAAATCTTGGGCCACTAACTACATTTTCAAACTGCTGCTTTCCAAATGCACCACAGTTAAAGATTAGATAAATACTGGGTGGATGTATTGTTAGCTGACTGGTTGGAAAGATGGTTTAATGGATGGATGGGTGGACGGATGAATGGAGATGGACAGTAGACAGCTGGAAGTTAGAGTCAGAAAGACCTGGCTTTGTATGTTCGCTCTGCCAATTATTAGATGTAGGCAGGTCATTTAACTTCAGTGAGATAATTCCTATATTACAAAATAAAAATAATAGTGCCTACCTCATTCTCATTGTAAGAGTTAAATGGTACTCTACAACTAGACTTAAAACAATGCGTGTGACAGATAATAAAAATTCAACAGACTGAGCCTCAATTATTGTCTGCTTTCTTATCTGCAAAACGGTGAGAAAAAAATGCTCCTATCCTGGCATTTCTATGGGAAGATGAACTCAGATATATTCTCTCCTTTCATGTGGCCCCCTGTAAATGAGCGCACCATGCAGCTGGTGCTATGTAAGTGCTGTTTTTGGCAGTACTGGGATCTGGGGGGCGGCTGGGAGGTGGGAGAGGGAGGCTGGGGAAGGAGTTAGTGCTTTAGACTTTTCTAGCAGGCCCTGGGTTGCTAGACCAGGGTTACCCTGGTCACTGTTTGCCATCCAGGAATAAACATTGTAGTAAGGGGACAAACCCGTAATCCAACAGTGATAGCTTTGTGAAATCAGGACTGTTAGGAGAAAGTGTGAGGGAGGGTCCTCAGCACCCTTGGACGTCAGGGAAGTTTCTGGGGCAGGTAATGGCTGGTTCACTGGAAATGGTGGAAGGGCATTCAAGGCAGAGGGAACAGGATGTGTGAAGGCTCAGAGGTCCCATGACCTGGTGTGGCTGGAGGCAGACTCAGCAAAGGTCCCCTGAGCACCTGCTGTACCAGATGTTGAAGGAAACAGACTGGACAAGCTGGAGCAGAGAGGTGGATACTCACTGTGTGGCATTGACCTCTATTGAGATGTCCATGTTGGGACCCCTCTGGATGTCAGCATTGATCCACACAGGCCTTCGAACTTTCCCCTCCTCTGTCAGCCGCTGAAGGAGGTCCAGGGAGGGGCCCACAGCCTTGATGCTCTTGAAGTCTAGTTTGATGCCTGTAGGAAGAGGGCTAAGGGCTTGGGAAATTGGTCCCTTGTGCTCAAGGAAGAAGGAAACAGAAGACGTGACTTCCTGGGACAGAGAGAGCAGGTATGCTGTGTGTGTCAGAGGTGGGAGGGAAGACAGGGACGGAATTCTGGGTGGGTGTGAAGAAGGCTTCAAACAGGCGGAGCTCTCCTGGAGAGAAAGACTTGCCCGAGTAGGAGTGATCTTCATCCCTCATCCTGAAGGGGAAAAAGCAAATGATGGCTAAGGGCTTGGGACTTGGGGCTGGTGCAGGTATTGTCAAGAATCTGACGAAAAGGGATTGTGACACTTGGACAGGCAGGCTCAGAGGGTCCTCAGCCACCCATGCCTAAAGAGGAGATGAGGCTGAGGAATTAGCAAGAGTCAGTTGGTCAGTTGTGTCTGACTCTGCGACCCCATGGACGGTAGCCCAGATTCCTCTGTCCATGGGATTTCCCAGGCAGGAATACTGGAGTGGGTTGCCATTACCTTCTCCAGGGGATCTTCCCCACCCAAGGATTCAACCCAGATCTTCTGCATTTCAGGCAAATTCTTTACCAGTTAGAGAAGGATGTTGAAAGCCAGGCCAAGGAGATCATAATTTGTCCTGAGGACAATAGGGAGCCATGGCGGGTTAAAGCAGGGAAGTGACAGGACAGCATTTTGGAAAGCTCACCCGGGTAGGTGCTTGGTCAAGTTTGGAGGCAGGAAGCCAGTGAGGAAGGAGGTCCAAAAGAAAGATGATGTGAGCGGGACTAGATCGGGGGTAGGGTTCAGGGTTAGAATTGGCAGATGCAGCAGCTGAGTAGATGCAGGGAATGAGGGAGAGCCGTTAGGGTGATGCCTGGATTCGTTTTGGCAACTGACAAAGAGACAGGAGAGGGGAAGGTGGAATTGGCTTTGAGCATGTTGTATCCAGTTCCATGGATTCAGAGCCCAAATGCTCATGTCTGGCCCTTTGCAGCTTACCCTGCATGTTTACATCCCTTGTTTCACCCATCTTCCCTGAGCCCAGGCCTCTAGAGTGGTCTGGAAAACTGAGGCAAAGAGCAACTCTTAATAGGGATTGGACTTGTTTCCTAGTGGAGCAACCCTTACACATGTGGCCTGAGTACCGGAGGGCTTGGCAGCCGGGGAGGGGCTGAGAGAAGTCCTTACCCTTCTGGGAAGAGGCGAGCACAGCCTGCAGCCACTGCTCTAGGGTGCTGTCGCTGTAGATGGCTGGGGGGTGCGCCATGATGGGGACTCCTGTCTCGTTGGCTGTGCCGAGCCCTTCTATTGTGATGTCTGCCTCCAGGACCATGACATCGCCTGTGAATAGGACAAACTCGATCAGGTCCTTTTTAAAATCTGTTTTCCTCAAAGTGTTACTCATTTATTATAGAACAATGGAAAATATAGAATAGCAGGAAGGGAAATATTAACCCACATTTCCATCCGCTTTTATAATTTTTACACGAGACCACTCAGTACTTATAATTTTAATCTTTTCTATGTGTCACTTTAAAAAGCTGCAAAAGCCCTGGTTGAGGGTGGTCACCCTGCTTCAGTTAGCTATTCCCCCACCTTTCCTGAGGCATTTCAGTAGTCTCTAAACTTTTGCTGCTAACAAATAAGGATGCATATTTTTTTCTGATTATTTTCTACCCCGACTTGAAGAACTTTAGTCAGGGCCATGCAGGGTCATTTGGTTGTTTTTTGGTTAATTATTTCTGGTTGCTGGGAGCAGACTTTCTGGCGAGCGGGGGCTGCTCGTCCTTGCTGTGCCCAGGGTTCCCATTGCGTGGCTTCTCTTGCAGAGCACGGGCTCCGGGCGCACTGCCCTGGCTTCAGTTTTTCCAGTGTGCAGCCTCAGTAGTCCCGACTCGCGAGTCCAAAAACTCGCAGGCTCAGTAACTGTAGCACATGGGCTTAGTTGCCCCAAAGCATGTTCCTTCCTAAACCCTGGATCCAATGGATTCTTATCCACTGTCGTTGTTCAGTCGCTAACTCATGTGTGGATCTTTATGACTCCATGGACTGCAGCACGCCAAGATTTCCTCTCCTTCAGTATCTCCCAGAGTTTGCTTAAACTCATGTCCATTGAGTCAGTGATGCCATCCAACCATCTCATCCTCTGTCGCCTCTTTCTCCTCTGGCCCTCAATCTTTCCTAACATCAGGGTCCTTTCCAATAAGCAGGCTCTCTCATCTGGTGGCCAAAGTATTGGAGCTTCAGCTTCAGTCCTTCCAGTGAATATTCAGGGTTGATTTCCTTTAGGATTGTCTGATTTCCCTGCAGTCCAAGGGTCTCTCAAGAGTCTCCTCCAGCACCACAGTTTGAAAGCATACATTCTTCTACCTTCAGCTTTCTTTATATACCACCAGGGAAGGCTGCTGTATCATTTTTAAAGCCCATATTATCAAATTACTATCTAGAAAAATTATTGTGACTCATATGCCTGCCAGAAGTATGTAAGCTGGTCTGTCTCTGGGAACCCTTAAGGGCACTGAGGGTTGTTACTGTTTTTGTCTTCTAAATGCATACAGTTAACTCCTGAGGTGGCTGTGTGATGACCACTGGGAGAGTTCAGTCCAGGAGGGAGTCAAGTGAAAAGCAGGCTGGCAAGAGAAGGCCAGGCTGTCTGACCAAGGAATGAAATAAAGCCTGGGTGGGGTCACTGTGAGCCCCTGATTCATCACAGACATTTGGCATCAGGGCCTCTTCTGTTTTATGCTTGCAGCCCTGCTCCCCTCCAAGTCCATTCACCTATACCTGATTGTGTTNGACATGACTGAACAACTGAACTGAACCGAACTGAACTGAACTGAAAGAGAATGGATGCTGAGAGGTCTCCTTCCCCATCTAAAATGGGCCAGGTCCGGTCTGGGGAAGGTGGCGGTACACTGGGAGGGAACCAGGGCTGGAACCCTGGTCTCAGTCCTGGTGAATCTCTCAAGCTGCTGCCTTGCTTGACCTGTACCGGCTGTCTCCCTTGAGATACTGGTAGCCCCTGAACTCAGGACCGCGTCTCACTTGTTCCTACACCTCTTCCTGAGCTGGGCGCAGAGCAGGGACCCAGCAAATGCTCAGTGAGGGGCACTAAAGATGGATGGACCTAACCTGCCTCCTTGTGATCAGCACCTGGATCCAGCTTCCTCCTGCACAGCCATTCACACCTGTTCGGGGCCTCCCAGATCCTGAATCTGGGAGCCAACTTGTTTGGGAGGCAGGGGGTGGGTATGAGGGAAGAGGAGATGAGGGAAGATTCATGTTCCTGCAGCTACAGTAGGAGCCCTGGTCCTAAGCAATGCAGACAAGTGAGGAGTGCTGCTCTCCACCGGGAGCCCCCAGGAAGTTCCCAGGCCCTCCCTCCCTCCCCGCCCATGAGCTCTACACATCACATCCGGGAGGAGGAGCACCATGGCTCCCTGTGCCTGAACCCAAGGCTGCCAGCTTCCAGTCCCCGCTTTAATACTTGCAAGCTGTGTGACCATGGACAGGTTACTTGACTTCTCTGTGCCCCCTTTCCCTCACTTACTAGAGGTAAATAATAAACTATCCATTGTGTTGCATTCACTGTTTCAGTTACCATCTACATGGAGTAAATCACTCAATTAGCCTGGGGTATTCATTTGTTTCAGCATAATTACTAATAGTGACCTCTTTCATGACCAAAAGTGCCCTGGTTTCATCCTACCAGTGCACTTTTAGCAGAGGCAGTGGTCTGAGCTGCAGATAGGTGAAGTCATTTGTCCCAAACCACTCCTTTGGTAAATGGTAAAATGTAGAACTTGAACCCACTTCTGTCTGCCTCCCAAGCCTTTGCTCTGGCCTCTCCCATTCACATAGATGTCCGGTGTGACTTCACCAGCCTAACTCTGGCCTACCATTGCTTCCCCTCAGGATCCCTACCCCAGCTGTGGAGCCACCCTCCTCCCATAGACCTATGGAAGGCCTCAGGTCATTCCCACCCCTGTGGCTATACTGACTGGTTACTCAGATTATTGGGCACCACCTATTTGTGGCCCTTAGCTTTCTTCTTGGCCAAGGTCACAACTTGGTGGGGCCTGATCCTTATCTGCTGCCCCAGGACTTACCTGAGATGAGCCTGGGGCTGGCAGAGCCTCCTTGCCTTCCCTCAGGCCTTATCTCCCAGATAAGAGTTCTCCCTCTTGCCAGGGTTCTCTAGCTCCTTCTCACCCAAGTCTGACCATTAGCCTTGGAATCTTGAAGCAGTAGCAAACTGGCTCCACCCAGCCTGCGGAAGCCCTCCCCTCTGCTGACCACCAAGCCTGACCCCCAAGAAGTCTCTCTAAGGACTCATTCATTCAGCAAACCTTTCCCTATTTCTTCCTCCCAGGCCCCCTGTGGTGACTCTGCAGGAGGCAAGAGCCAGAGGCCTTGAGCCTGGATCTTGTTCTGCTTCAGACCTACTGCGTGACCCTGGACAAGACCCTCTCCCACTCAGGATCTAACTTCCCTAAAATTGAGGGTTTTGGGTAGAGCAGTGGTTCTCAAAGTGTAATCCCGGGGTCACAACATCACTGCCACCTGGAAACTTATTAGCAATGCAAATTCTCAGGTCCCACACCAGAGCCACTGAATCTGAAACTCACTTCTGAAGAGTGCACAAATTTGGGGCCCCTACCTTTCACCTTGAAAAGATGACGGCAAGATATGACCTTGGACCCAGACATCTCCCTACAACCTGAGCCAGTCACTTAACCAGTGAGCCCTCACTTTCTCAAGTGGATGATGGCAAGAACGCGGCCATACCCATCCTACTGCTACCTCCCAGGTAATGCTGTCTTAGTTCTGCCTCCACCCTCCCTCCTTGTTCTCCACCTCTGCCCCAGCCTGCCCCATCCTGGCAACTGGACTTACTGCTGAGGGCAGCCTTCATCTGCTCCTTACTGTTGGCACCGTGGTACCAGGTGACCAGCAGGCCATCCTTTTGGCTGATCTGACCCAAGCTTAGCAGGTAGTCCAGCATGTCTGCATCAGAGCGGCAGGTCCCATCTTGTTCACAGCCTGGAATCAAGGCCAAGGAGGCTGTTAGCATCAGTTCTTGCCCAAGCCCAGGAATCTTGTCTGTACATCCTACTAACCCTCTCTGGGCCCTGGGCCATGTCCAGCCTGCCATCTAGCATAGACAGTGGACCCCAGAGTCATCGGTGCTGTGAGAAACGTGGGGTCCTGAGCACAAGGATGCTCTGGACCAGCCTGGGGACATTGGAAAGTTCATTGATAAGGGAACATTTAAGGGAGACCTAGAAGGATGGGTGTGTAAATTTAACCAAAAGAGGGGACTAGGTTATTCCAGACAGAGAGGGAAGTATAAGAAAAAGGGTTGGCCATAGGAAATGTGGTTGCTTAAAAGAATGGCCATTGCTCTGGTATAGATAGAGAAATGAGATAGGACAAGATTGGAAAAGAGGGCTGTGATCTGGTTGTAAAGGACCCTGGGTGCCAGCAAAAAAAAAAAAACAAAAACAAGGTATGTGCTGGAGATAGCAAACAAGGTTGTGTTTAGAAAGTGCTCCTTAGTGGCAGGGCGAGCATGGATTGGTGAGAGCGGGCTGGTGGCAGAGACTGTGTGCGAAGGGTGGGCTGAGGCAGGGGTCCAGCAGGAGATGGGGAGCTGAGAGGTTAGGGTGAGCAGGGAATGGAGATAGAGGGGAAGGAAGAAGCCTGGAGGCACAGGACTGAAGATATAGGCATGAGGCAGAAGGAGAGGAGGCTGCTCCCAGGTCCCCATGGGGATGGAAGGCCCTTCATCAGGAGAGGGTGCAGGGGTGTGAGGGTAAGTTCAGCCCAGTCTGCTGAGCTTGTGATGCCTGAGTGACCTCCAAGGATGGTTCATGTGGGAGCATGGAAGGATAGCTGAAGCCTGGTAAAGGAGGAACGGAAACAAAGTTAATGAGACTGTTATTTGGAGAACAAATCTTGGTGGGCTTGGTGATGGGAGGGGCAAGTAGAACTGTGGATGGAGGATAAGCCTTGGTAGTCAATTTGAAAGGAAACCAACTCTGAACCCTCATTAGAAGGACTGATGCTGAAGCTGAAATGCCTATACTTTGGCCACCGGATGAGAAGAGGGATTCACTGAAAAAGACTCTGATGAGGGGAAAGATGGAAGGCAGGAGAAGGGGACGACAGAGAATGAAATGGTTGGATAGAATCATAGACTCAAAGGACATGACTTTTACCAAGCTCTGGGAGAGAGTAAAGGACAGAGAAGCCTGGTGTGCTGCAGTCCATGGGGCTGCAAAGAGTCAGAGACGACTTAGCGACTGAACAGCAGCAACGATGAGGAGAGCAGAGGCCAGCAGGGCTGTCGATGGGGACAGAAGCTTATGGGGGAAAGAGTGAGGGATGGATGGGGAAGACAACCAGATGGTACGGCTGGGGGCTCCTACCTGGCAGGGTGCTGCATTTCTGCAGCAAGAAGACCACGATCATCGCGATGGCGACCGCCAGAACCGCACTGATGCCACCGACAATGGCCCACTTCCAGAACCTCTTGTTGTTGGCCATGATGACCCTCTGAGGGGAACACCCTTCAAAGGGCAGAGTCTCCTGAGGCTCTGAGAGCTGGATGCAGAGGGAGGAAGGAGCCTTGACAGCACTTAAATCTCCTCCTGGCAGAACAGCTCCTGCAGGCCTGGAATGTCCCAAAAGACAGCTTTGGAGGCCCCGCCTACCTCCCACCCTCCTCGTCCTCCCTCTCTTCCAGGATCTTAACAGGTCAAGCAGAAAATCCTGCCACCTCCAAAATGACCTTTGAGCACAGTAAGAGACAGCAGCAGATGTTGGATGGAGCCACCACTGACCTCCCCTCCCGCAACCTGCTGCCTGTCTGCTCCAACCTGAGAGTTGGGGGGCCAGGGATCTGAACCCAGCTTGACCTTGCTTTCCTGAAGACCTGGAGGTTTTCTTCCCCTGCATAAAAGGAGGCCTTCCTTCTTTCTGCCCTGTCCCAGGGAGTCTGGAAGGTCAGGCAAGGATGAGTGACAAGAACGGATTAGATCTGCCAGAGGAACATGAATTTTCCTTCTATCCCAGGTAGATTAGTGGCTCATTGGTTTAGGGGTATGATTCTCACTTAGGGTGCAAGAGGTTCTGGGTTCAAATCNATGAGTGACAAGAACAGATTAGATCTGCCAGAGGAACATGAATTTTCCTTCTATCCCAGGTAGATTAGTGGCTCATTGGTTTAGGGGTATGATTCTCACTTAGGGTGCAAGAGGTTCTGGGTTCAAATCCTGGACAAGCCCTACTTTGGACATCCCTGGTGACTCAGATGGTAAAGAGCCTGCCTTCAATGCAGACTGGGTTCAATCCCTGGGACGGGAAGATCCTCTGGAGAAGGCAATGGCAACCCACTCCAGTACTCTTGCCTGGAAAATCCCATGGACAGAGGAGCCTGGTAGTCTACAGTCCATGGGGTTGCAAAGAGTCGGACATGACTGAGCGACTTCACTTTCAGACAGATTATCTACCTGGGATTGAAATCGGTAGAACTGGCATGCTGACCTGGGCTGCTGCAGGCCACTTCTGAGTCCACAGGGGAGGGACTGGTCACTGCCTAACCCAGAAGGTGTCCCATGGTTCCCGGTATGGGAAAACAGAGACTGTCCCTATTTCAGACCCTGGAGTTTAAATCAGCTGTCATGTGCAGAAGTGTACAGAGAAATCCAGCAGCGGCCTTGGTTACTTGAGTGAGTGTGTATGTGTGTGTGTGTGTAAGAATGATTAGAAGGATGCCCAGGTGGGCAGGTCCAGGGAATCTGGGAAGTAAGGAGAAGGTTGGGAGGGAGTTTGGTTCAGGGGTCCTCAGGCCATGGGGGCTCTGGGTGTCCCTGAAGAGCAGCTGCCCAGGAAGGAGCATGTAGAAGTCTGGGCCTCTGGACCAAATGTGAAGCTGTGAGCATCTTTTCCTGCTCAAGGCAAAGAGAGAAGGGGGTGGAGGCAGACTTTGGGGGACTACAGACTTTAGGGATGGTGGGGGAAGAGAAATTGGTTCAGTGTTGTGGGATAGAATGACAAGAGGTGGGGAGGGCCCAGGGAGCCAGTAGAAGGGTCACTTAGAGGAGAAAGGGGTGGTCATCTGTGCCTGGAGAAGGAGGCCCGTAGGACAGCAAGGCGCTGCCAGACTTGACTGTAAGAGTAAAGGTGATGTTGGAGATAGTCTAGAACTCAGCTCTTACAATTGACTAGGCTTTCCACATACAAACAGCCCTTGTTGCCAAAATCTTAGCTGTCTATGCACCAATTTCAAACAGAAATTCAGAGACAGAGTTATGGAGGAGAAGGAAAAAGTGGCTTTATTACTTTGCCAGGCAAAGGAGGAACACAGCCGGCTCAGGAAGTGTGCCCCCTCCCTGCTGACCAGGGAGAGGTTGCCTCGTCAGGCAGGAGTGTGTGATAGGGATCGTAGCAGCTTCATTCCTTCTTCCGCAGTTTCTAAAGGGTGGGGTTGCTGGCACGCTTAGGGCGTTTGCAGGGTCTCAGGTGATCTGTCTCTTATCTTGATGAGCCTCTATGGTCCCTTTAATCCTGCCTCAGGTAGTTATGTTGCTGTTGCTCCCTTGATTAGCAACTGTTGTGCCAGTTGGAACCAAGAGGTCATGGAGCCTGGAGTTTGGCCTATAAGAAGTGACAGACAAAGAGACCTCAGTGCCCAGGTACCCCACAGGGCCCTGCTTGGCATCGGCTTTAGAACTGTGTGCTTATTTAGTCTTTGTGACACTCTTGTGGGGAAGTATCACTCCTGCGTCTCAGATAAGAGAGTGGGAGTTGGTCAGCAGCGGAGCTGAGGTATGACCCTGGGTCTTTCCACCCAGCAGGCTGTGTGTTGTCCACCCCTTGGGAAGGATGCTGACGGGTTCTGAGGCACTCAGCATAGCAGCCTCTCTCAGCTCTGTGGCCGTTGCAGGCTGTCTTTGAGGAAGAGGGTCTTTATTCAGCTCTGGCTTTTGACTCAGACTTCTGGGTTGGTCTCCAGGCCACAAAGGACCCCATTGCACATGACACTCCTTATGAGACAGAAAACTGATCTGAGCCCCACTCTGTGCCCGGTACCATGCTAGCTCTGGGGACCCATCAGCCCTCTGGGGCATGGTAGGAGAGGAGAACATAGGGGTTGTCAGGGGCTCCAGCATCTCTTAGGTGGAACCAATGTTCTAGAGCTGATGCTGTGGGAGTGAGGTTATAGCCTGTAAGATGGGCTAATAGCATGGCCTCCGAGGTGGGACCTGATGGATCCCTGATGAGCACAGGGGGACTGGGAAGCCCAACCTCCTGGGCGGGCCATGTGACTTTCAGGGGCGACGTGGAGGACTTGGAGAGCCATGTGGGACCAGGGCTAGGAAAGGTTGTTCTAGATGAGGGGGCATCGTGTGTGGAGGCAGCGGAGCATGTGGGAGAAGGGCTTGCCCAGCAGGGCAGCAGTGCAGTGGGGCTGGGCCCTGCCAGGTGGGAGACGGGGGTGCTCAGGGCAGAAGGCTGGGGAGGCGAGCAGGGCTGGGTCACCCTGATGAAGAGCTTGACTCCAACCAGGAGGGCATAGGGAGCCTTTGTCTGTGGGATAAGCAGGAGAGGGACATGCTCAGCTTCGCATTTTGGAGAATGATTCTGGAAGCTGCTGTTGAGGAATGGCCGGAGGGGGGCCCCTCCACACCTTTTACCCCCACATTCCCTGCCCCAGAGCCACGTGACCTTCCAGGCCATTCCACTCAGAACAACCACAGGTCCCCCAAGACCCAGCTTCTNGCGGCTTCATTCCTTCTTCCGCAGTTTCTAAAGGGTGGGGTTGCTGGCACGCTTAGGGCGTTTGCAGGGTCTCAGGTGATCTGTCTCTTATCTTGATGAGCCTCTATGGTCCCTTTAATCCTGCCTCAGGTAGTTATGTTGCTGTTGCTCCCTTGATTAGCAACTGTTGTGCCAGTTGGAACCAAGAGGTCATGGAGCCTGGAGTTTGGTCTATAAGAAGTGACAGACAAAGAGACCTCAGTGCCCAGGTACCCCACAGGGCCCTGCTTGGCATCGGCTTTAGAACTGTGTGCTTATTTAGTCTTTGTGACACTCTTGTGGGGAAGTATCACTCCTGCGTCTCAGATAAGAGAGTGGGAGTTGGTCAGCAGCGGAGCTGAGGTATGACCCTGGGTCTTTCCACCCAGCAGGCTGTGTGTTGTCCACCCCTTGGGAAGGATGCTGACGGGTTCTGAGGCACTCAGCATAGCAGCCTCTCTCAGCTCTGTGGCCGTTGCAGGCTGTCTTTGAGGAAGAGGGTCTTTATTCAGCTCTGGCTTTTGACTCAGACTTCTGGGTTGGTCTCCAGGCCACAAAGGACCCCATTGCACATGACACTCCTTATGAGACAGAAAACTGATCTGAGCCCCACTCTGTGCCCGGTACCATGCTAGCTCTGGGGACCCATCAGCCCTCTGGGGCATGGTAGGAGAGGAGAACATAGGGGTTGTCAGGGGCTCCAGCATCTCTTAGGTGGAACCGATGTTCTAGAGCTGATGCTGTGGGAGTGAGGTTATAGCCTGTAAGATGGGCTAATAGCATGGCCTCCGAGGTGGGACCTGATGGATCCCTGATGAGCACAGGGGGACTGGGAAGCCCAACCTCCTGGGCGGGCCATGTGACTTTCAGGGGCGACGTGGAGGACTTGGAGAGCCATGTGGGACCAGGGCTAGGAAAGGTTGTTCTAGATGAGGGGGCATCGTGTGTGGAGGCAGCGGAGCATGTGGGAGAAGGGCTTGCCCAGCAGGGCAGCAGTGCAGTGGGGCTGGGCCCTGCCAGGTGGGAGACGGGGGTGCTCAGGGCAGAAGGCTGGGGAGGCGAGCAGGGCTGGGTCACCCTGATGAAGAGCTTGACTCCAACCAGGAGGGCATAGGGAGCCTTTGTCTGTGGGATAAGCAGGAGAGGGACATGCTCAGCTTCGCATTTTGGAGAATGATTCTGGAAGCTGCTGTTGAGGAATGGCCGGAGGGGGGCCCCTCCACACCTTTTACCCCCACATTCCCTGCCCCAGAGCCACGTGACCTTCCAGGCCATTCCACTCAGAACAACCACAGGTCCCCCAAGACCCAGCTTCTCTTTCCTGGGTTACTTCAATTACCCAGCCCCTTACCTGAAAACTGGGTTCACCGTCTTTTCGGTGCCAAGTCAAAAGACACAACGAAGCCGAAGATCCCGAGAAGGATTTATTACTTTCCCAAAGCAGCATCTCCAGGAACAGCAAAATAGAAGAAGTTGTAAGTAAGGGTACATGTATGTTTATGAAGGGGGTTGAATACAGAGGAGAATTCCCCATATAATTGAGGCAAATGATGATGGAGTCCAAGTTTTAGTTGACTGAAATCATGAAGATCAGGAAAGGTCAACATCCCATCCTCCACCTGGGTGGAAGCCTTAGTTCTGGCAGAACTCCCTATCAGATTGAGGAAGAATTAGAACTCTGTTTTATATGAACTGTTGTTTCTTGAGGGCTTTTGCTTTGTTCCTACACTCCCTTACTTCCCTTAAGATTGTTGATTACTGAGACCCGTTCAAGGGCAAGCACTGTGGCCATTTTATTTAAGGAAGTATGAAGTATGAAGTGAAAGTCGCTCGGTCCTGTCTGACTCTTTGCAACTCCTCCATGGAATTCTCCAGGCCAGAATACTGGTACAGATTCCCTTCTCCAGGGGATCGTCCCAACCCAGGGCTCGAACCCAGGTCTCCCACATTGCAGGTGGATTCTTTACCAGCTTAGCCACCAAGGAAACCCAAGAATATTGGAGGGGGTAGCCTATCCCTTCTCCAGCGGATCTTCTTTTCTCAGGAGTGAAAGAGGGGTCTCATGCTTTGCAGGTGGATTCTTTACCAGCTGAGCTACCAGGGAAGCCCATTTTATTTTAAGCAGCAAGGCAACCAACATTCTCAGTTCTCAAACTCCCGCTCCCTCCCCCTCCAAATCAACTGATGTTCACAACTGTCATTGTACCTTTACAATAAACCACTCAAAATACTTAGTTTCAGAGAGAAAAGTGGACACCGAGTCCTAAGAATGCAGCATTGAAATGATTTCCTATACTTAGTAGCCTCTTTTCTGTGAAAATTGCCTGCTGTTGTTTCATATCCTTGAGCTTTGTGGATTCACATTATCCTGCAATCCCTTTCTAGAGTGACTGTGCAGGAGGCAGGATCTATAACTAAAGGACATCCATTTCACTTTTACCGAGTCCCTATTCTGTGCCATTTACTGTGTTAGATGTCGAGGACAGAGGCACCAATTAGGCACAGCTGCTGTCCTAACTGGATCATACATTGTTTTTAAAACCAAAAACCAGGAAGCTAGTAATATATACATATTGCAGATTTTGAAGAAAAATCAAAGGTAGTCAAAAAGAAAAGAAAAAAATAATGTCCTTCTGAGAAAATTATTCTTAAAGTTGTGATGTGTATTGTTCTACATTTTTCCTACACATACATAAAAAACAGCCTTCAAAAAGAATTGTCTTGTGACGTTGCTCTGCACTGCATCCCAACATTTATTGTATTTGTTAGGTTTTAAAGTAGTGTAATCTGGCCTGTGGAATATTTATATTTGCCTGTTTAAAAAAAATGGTTGGGTTTCCACTGCCTGTGGGGGACAGCATGTCTGAATGCATAAGCTCTGGGCTGCTGTCCTCCCTTCTAGCCCTGACACTCACTAGCTGTGTGACCTGGGGCAGTCACTGCGCTTTTCGGTCCCTCAGTTTCCTCACTTATTACCTTGTAGGGTTGTCGTGAGGGTTAAATGAATAAACACATGTAAATCGTTTGTGACAGTACCTGGTACCTTCCAAATGCTTGATAAAGATGATGTGTTGTTGTTCATGTATGTATATAATTTATAATGAGTTTGTAATCTGCTTTTCCCTCATGTATATAATATGAGCATTTCCCCCTATGATTGCAATTTTCTTTTTTAATAGATGCATAAAATCTCATTCAATGGCTGTTTCCCTAGTTTATGGAACTATTACCTTCCATGTTGGATACCTGGATTGTTTACAGTCTTTTATTAATAAGCAAATGCTCCAGTGAGCCTCTCTGGCCATATTCCTGATGATGTTCTAGGCCTGATTCTCAGAAGTAGAATTGCACATTTTTAAGGCTTTTGGAATCTGCTGTTAACATTTCATTCCCTAAGATTTATATCAGTGTGGAGCTCCTGGTTGGGTGGGGTTTCCGCTGGGGGGAGGCAAAGAGCAAGTGCCATTCCAGATAACCGGCAGGATGACCCAAGGCTCAGAAGGAGAGAGCACAGGACATCCTAGGGGAACTGGGAGAAGGCTGTTAAATCATGAGATCTGAGCGAGCCTGTGGTGGGGCAGTAAGGCTGCAGGGTGGAAAAAGTCATCTTTGATTCACTGGTGATGGGCAGGCTGTGGTGTAGCATGAATCAGGAAAAGGTTAGCGGAAGTAGGGACCCCAGCGAAGAAGCTCTTGTTAGAAGCCAGACAAGGGACTTCCCTGGTGGTCCAGTGGTTGCGAATCCACCTCCCAGTGCAGAGGACAGAAGTTTGATCCCTGGTCTGGGTACTAAATTCCCACATGCTGTGGGGCAAGTACACCTGTGTGCCACCACTAGAGAAAGCCCGCATGTCACACACACACACACACACACACACACACAACAAGCGAAAGAGGAGATCTGAATTGGGTTTGAGGAAAGGGGAGGATCTGTGCATATTTTCATCAAAGCATCTTTTGGACCTGGAAACTGACACCACATGGAGGAAGGAGGAGAAGGAGGAGTCAGAGGCTTTGCTGGAAGGTTTCAGCCTGTCTCCTGGAGAATCAGGGACCACTAGTAGCTCAGACGGTAAAGCGTCTGCCTACAATGCAGGAGACCTGGGTTTGATCCCTGGGTAGGGAAGATCCCCTGGAGAAAGAAATGGCAACCCACTCCAGTATTCAAGCCTGGAAAATCCCATGGACCAAGGAGCCTGGTGGACTACAGTCCATCGGGTCGCAAAGAGTTGGACACGACTGAGCAACTTCACTTCACTTCAGTAGAAATAAGAAAGCTGGGAGGAGGAATGTGTTTTGCGCGAAGGAGTTTCAAGTAAGACATGCTGAGTTACAGGTGGGGTGTGAGATGGTGAACAAGCTGGGGCAGGAAGCCCAGGGATGGGGCTATGTTAGTCTCAGCTCAGGGTGTCCGCAGATCCATTTCTGCTCTCCCTGGCCCTGCACTGAGTTACACCCTGCCCCTTGTCTCTGCCTTCCAGCTGCGTCAGCCAAGGGAAGCACTGGCTGGAGTAAGAAGCTGGGAGAGGCAGTGTATTTTGTCATCTCTTTCGTCTGCTTCAGGGAATGTGTCTAGCAATGAATGGCCCCTACTCCCACTCCGGTATCCCTGCCTTCTGCCCATTTGGCTCCTCACTATCATCATGAAACTGTTTTCTTTATATATATATATATATTTTTTTTTTTTTTTTTGCTGCAAGGCATGCAATATTCGCTTCTGACCAGGAATTGAACCTGTGTCCCCTGCAATGGAAGTGTCTTAACCACTGGACTGCCAGGGAAGTCCCTGCTTCCTCTGTTTTAAATGAGCCTTCCCTGCTGGCTTAGATGGTAAAAAATCTGTTTGCAGTGCAGGAGACCTGGGTCAATCCCTGAGTTGGGAAGAAATACTTAGCGTGGTTTCTTGCTTTCCACCTTGGATCCGGACTTATTCAGGAGCCATGTGCATGGATACCATAACTGAAGCAAGGATTATGGACAAGATCCCAAGTGAGAGAGGAGAGACCCAAGCCCACAGTCCCAAGTCCAGAATCCCAGGGGACATAGATGTAAGGAGTTTTTTTTTAGGCGGGTAGGGAATGGGGACACGGAAAACAATACAAGAGAAAAAAAATCTGGGGCAAGAAGAGAACAAGCAGAGTGAAGTGCTCCAGAGATCAAGGAAGGAGAATTCCTAAGTTTGAGCATCATAAAGCAGATGCTCTAGGGAAGGCAGAGAATGAAGATCGAGGACAAGACTTCAGCTCAGCCATGGCCTCAGAGGCAGCGCCTCAGTGGAGAGGAGGTGGCAGAGAACAAATGAAGTGTTAAAGAACAGGGCAGGGAGTGAGGTGCAGGAGGCCAGAGTGAGAGTGAAACATTTCTTCAGGAAATACTCACTGAAGTATTGAAATACTTGCCAAGTGTATTTGGTACTATGTATGGTAAAATACCAGGCCTCGGGTACCTGGTGTGCAAAGATGAATAAGATGTGTTCCCTGTTCTTAAAGCATTCTCAGTGCAGACAGGGAAACAATCAAGTTTCCAGAGATTTGTAGCACACTGTAATACAGTTCTGATCTATGCTGCAAGAGCAGACAGAAAGTCCTACTGAGCTGTGGGGAGGGGCTCAAGGAGGACTTCCTGGAGAAGGTACCACTGGGTTTGACAGATAAGTAGGAGTCATGCAGATGAAATGGGGATGAAAGGGAGGAAAAAAGCACTCTGGATGGAAGGAACAGCCTGAGAAAAGGCATAAAGGTAAGAAATGTCACTGTGAGTTTGGGGAAACTACTGTGTTGCTAATGCAGAAACTGTGTAGGAGGAAATGGTAGGAGATGAGACTGGGAAATGATTCCAGTGGAATAATGAAGCAGATATGTCAATAGGAGCCGAGGCAGTGGGAGATTCCCTTTGATGTGCTAAAACAGAATAACAGACGCCCTGGAATCCTGCACGCAATGACAGTATTTTCAAGAATGAGGATAAAATATTTTTTTGTAAACAAGAACTGAGTATCACTAATAAATTGTTTTCTAAATTTTATTTGTTTATCTTATGTTTGGTGGTGCTGGGTCTTCGTCGCTGCACTAGGATTTCTCGAGGTGCAGCGAATGGGGGCTGCTCTTCTCCAGTCACTGAGCAGGGGCTCCACGGGCTTCAGGAGTTGCAACTCCGGGGCTCAGCAGTTGCGCTTCCCAGGCTCTAGAGTGCAGGCTCAGTAGCTGGTGTGCAGAGGTTTAGTTGCTCCACAGCGTGCAGGATATTCCTGGACCAAGGATCGAACCCAAGTCCCCTGTATTGGCAGGCAGACTCTCAACCACAGGAAGCCCCATCACTAATAAATTCTTATTGAGGAATTTATGAAGGCTATTCTTCAGGCAGAAGGAAATTGATCCCAGATGGAAGGTCTGTGATTGAATTTTAAAAAATGATCACTATTGAATCAAACTTGGGTCCGCTTGCCCCCTTGTGTGCAGTAAAGCCAATCTCCTGACACTGGGCTGCGGTGAAGGAAAGTGCAGCATCCATTACCCGGCACCAAGCAAGGACTTTAGGCAGTTAGTGCTTAAAAGACCCAAACTCCCCAGTGGCTTTAGGGAAAGGATTTTAAAGACAGCGTTAGGGAGGGAGGGAGGGAGGTTGTGGGGTGTGTGATCAGCTGGTAGACATTCTTCTGATAGGTTGATGGTGAGGTAGTTGGGGGTCAGCATCATCCTCTTTCTGGTTCCAAGCGAACTAGGGTCTACATGCATGTGGGCAGCACACAGTTAGCTTCTTCCACCTGGTGGAGCTTTCATTCTCTGCAAAACAGCTAGGAGGACATGGCTCAGGATATTATCTATAGCCCTTGAGGAGGAACAAAAAGTCCATGACTTTGTTTAATGGCTAAACTTATTATTTTGTCTTGTTTGACTGTTTTCCTTTGCTTCTGCATTTTCTCTGATTAAATTTATTCTTTGGAACTTGAGGAAGGCCTAGGAGGCTAAAGTTTTCCTATAAACAAGAGACAGGTAGAAAACAAGAGAAAAGGAGGAAGTGGTTCTATCCTGGGAAGGCCCCATAGAGTCCTGCTCAGTTGCATGATCAGATAAAATATTCATTTGTGAGATAGTTAAAACAAAAACTGATTGCACGGAACAATGATATCTAATTGTTGCTGTTGTTGAGGTGATAAGTTGTATCTGATTCTTTAGAAAGAAAGAAAAGAAAGTGAAGTTGCTCAGTCCTGTCTGATTCTTTGCGACCCCATGGACTGTAACCTACCAGACTCCACCTTTCATGGGATTTTCCAGGCAAGAGTACTGGAATGGGTTGCCTGGGGAAGATCCTCCTCCAGGGGATCTTCCAAACCCAGGGATCGAACCCAGGTCTCCCGCATTGCAGGCAGATGCTTTACCATCTGAGCCACGAGGGAAGCCCATGACTCTTTGGGACCCCATAAACTGCATCATGTCAGGCTCCTTCATCCTTCACTATATCCCTGAGTTTTCTGAATTCATGCCCATTGAGTCTGTGATGCTAACTCACCATCTCATCCTCTGTCGTCCCCTTCTCCTTTTGCCTTCAATCGTTCCTAGCATCAGGATCTTCTCAGATGAGTATGCTCCACCCGTCAGGTGGCCAAAGTATTGCCACGGCCCAGGTTCAGTCCCTGGTTGGGAACTGAAGTCCCACAAGCTGCATGGCGCTGCCAAAATAAAATAAAAGAGGGGTAGTGCTGGTGCCATACACAGAGGGTTGTCATGAGGCTTGCTGGGAGTCTGGCACGGGAAA
>SJYW01029534.1:1102792-1114334 GCA_006410735.1 Raphicerus campestris
AGAAGCTCGGGAGGGAATTTCGTTCAGGCCTCCTCTGGATCATCTCTTAAGAGCTGCCCAGGAAGGAACTGGATGTAGAGGTCTAGGACTCTCGGACAAAACACAAAGCTGTGAGCATCATTTCCTGCTCAAGGCAAAGAGAGAAGGGGGTGGAGGCAGACTTTTGGGGACCATAGACTTTAGTGATGGTGGGGAAAGAGAAATCAGTTAAGTGCTGTGGGATAGAATGATAAGAGGTGGGGAGGGCCCAGGGAGCCAGTAGAAGGGTCACTTAGAGGAGAAAGGGGTGGTTATCTGTGCCTGGAGAAGGAGGCCCATAGGACAGCAAGGCACTGCCGGACTTGACTATAAGAATAAAGGTGATGTTGGAGAGGGCAGTGTCCACACTCCATTTACGGTGAGATGGTCACTTTTTTTGGTTACAATATCTAACACTAGACAAATCTCTTTTTTGAAAGAAAAATCTAGAAATTAGCTCTTACAACTGACTAGGCTCTCCATGTACGAACAGCCCTCATTTTGTTGCCAAAATCTTGGCTCTCTGTGCACCATGCCAAACAAAAATATGGAGACAGGGTTACTGAGGAGAAGGAAAGAGTGGGTTTATTACTTTGCCTGGCAAAGGGAGATCTTGAGGCTAGCGCCTCAAGAACTGTGTCCCCCTCCCTGATGAATCAAGAGAGGTTACATAGTCAGGCAGGGGAATGTGATAAAGATCAATGCAGTAACAGTCTTCATTTCTTCTTCTGCAGAGTTTCAAAAGGGTGAGGTTGCTGGCAAGATTAGGGTGTGTGCAGGACAAAGGTCCATATAGTCAAAGCTATAGTATTTCTAGTAGTCACGTACAGATGTGAGAGCAGGACCGTAAAGAAAGGTGAGCATGGAAGAATCGATGATTTCAAACTGTGGTGCTAGCGAAGACTCCTGAGAGTCTCTTGGACAGCAAGGAGATCAAACCAGTCAATCCTAAAGAAAATCAACCTTGAATATTCATTGGAAGGACTGATGCTGAAGCTGAAGCCCCAGTACTTTGGTCACCTGATGCAAAGAGCTGACTCATTGGAAAAAACCCTAATATTGAGAAAGATTGAGGGCAGGAGGAGAAGGAGACAACAGAGGGTGACACAGTTGGATGGCATCACCGACTCAGTGGACACGGTGATGGTGAAGGACAGGGAAGCCTGGCATTCTGTAGTTCATGGGGTCATAAGGATGCTACTGAGCGACTGAACAATAAAAGGGTCTTAGGTGATCCAGGCTCCTTATCTTGATAAGCTTCTATGGTCCCTTTAATCTTGCCTCAGGTGGTTTTGTTGCTGTTCCTTCCTTCATTAGCAACTGTTCTGACGGTTGGAACCAAGAGAAGGTCATGGAGCCTGGGTCTGGCCTATAAGGATGAGGGACATAAAGGCCTCCGTTCCCAGAAGTCCCACAGGGTGCTGCTTGCCATCAGCTTTAGAGCTGAATGCTGATTTGGTCTTCGGGACACTCTTGTGGGGGAAGCATCACTTCCACATCTCAGATAAGGGAGCGGGAGTCTGCCAGCAGCGGAGCTGGGTTATGAGCCTGGGTCTTTCTGCCCAGCAGACTGTGTGTTGTCCACCCCTGGGAAGGATGCTGGTGGATGCTGAGGCACTTAGCTGAGCTGCCTCTCGGCTCTGTGGCCTCTGCAGGCTGCCTTTGAGGAAGAGGGACTTTATCAGCTCTGGCTTTTGGCAGGAGGAAGAGCTATGGGTCGGTTTCTAGACCACAAAGAACCCCATTGCCTATGACACTCCCATAAGATAGACAATTGATGACGGTGCTGAGCCTCACTCTGTGCCTGGTACCATGCTAGCTCTGGGGACCCATCAGCCCCCTGTGACATATGGTAGGAGAGGAGAACATGAGGGTTGTCAGGGGCTCCAGCATCTCTTAGGTGGACCCACCATTCTAGAGCTGATGCTGTGGGAGTGAGCTTACAGCCTGTAAAGTAAAAGATGGGCAATAGCAGGGCCTGCAAGGTGGAGCCTGATGGATCAAGAGACACAAAGGAACTGGGAGCAGGGGGGAGGAGTCCCAGCCTCCTGGGTGGACCACGTGGCTTTCAAGGGAGACATGGAGGACTTGGAGAGCCATAGGGGACCAGGGCTAGGGAAGAATGTTCTAGATGAGGGGACAGTGTGTGTGGAGGGGACAGAACATGTGGGAGAAGGGCTTGCTTGGGAAGGCAGCTGTGCAGTGGGACTGGACCCTGCCAGGTGGGAGACAGAGATGCTCAGGAGAGAAGGCTGGAGAGGCTAGCAGGGTGGGTCACCCTGATAAAGAGCTTGACTACAACAAGGAGGGTTCATCTGTGGGGTAAGCAGGAGAGAGACAGGCTCAGCTTTGCATTTTGGAGAATAATTCTGGAAGCTGCTATTGAGGAGTGTCTGGAGGGGGCCCCTGTCCCTAGCCCTGGGGCCATCCAGATTCAGCAACCCTCCACACCTCCCATCCTTCCTACCACAGAGCCACATGACCTCCCAGTCCATTCCACTCAGAACCACACAGGTCCACCCAGGCCCAGCCTCTCTTTCCTGGGTTACTTCATTTACCTGACCCCTTACAGGAAAACCGGGTTCACCTCTCATTGGTGCCAAGTCAAAAGACACAACCAAGCCAAAAATTCAGAGAAGGAAGGATTTATTATTTGCAGCATGTAAGAAAGGATACAGGTATGTTCATGGAGGGGCTTGCACAAAGGAAAATAATGCGTAGAACTGGGGCTAATGATGACAGAACCTAAGTTTTAGTAGATTGAAACCTTGAAGATAAGGGAAGGTCAACATCATCCCATCCTCCACCTGGGTGGAAGCCTTAGTTCTGGCAGAACTCCCTGTCAGATTGTTTACACATATCCCTTGGGGAGGAACTAGGACTCTGTTTTATCTGAACTACTGTTTCTTTAGGGCTTTTCCTTTGTTCCTACACTCCCTTACTTCCTGAGACCTGTTCAAGGGCGAGCATTGTGGCCAGGCTTAGATCACACAATGGCTTCTCTTATGTCAAGACAGTCATGCCCAGTTCTCTTTCTGTGGGCATGTCTCCCCTACCATATCTGTTTACACCTTCCTCCTATACGGTAAGGATAGAAATGGAGGTTGTGAGGAAGCACCCACGTTTCAAAAGTGGAACAGTGATCTTTAGAGCTGGCGCTGCAGGGAGTTCTGCCCACTGTGCCCTGAGAGAGGCAGTGGGGATATACGCCTAGCCTAGAGGTACCTCAGTGAGGAAAGATGACTGAGTGTTCCTAAGCAATCAACACTCACCAACTGGGGCCCCTGAACCACAGGGAGAATACGACATGGATTCTTCTGAGGCGTTTAGAATTTGGGCGCAGTGTTAAGGCTGTGGGAGAAGAGCCTGACCAAGCCTAAAGCATCTGGGAGGCTTCCTGGGGGAGGTGGCATTTGACCTGGACCTTGAAGTTTGGGTCCAACCCTCACATCCATACATGACTACTGGAAAAACCACAGCCTTGACTAGATGGACCTTTGTTGGCAAAGTAATGTCTCTGCTTTTGATTATGCTGTCTAGGTTGGTCATAATTTTTCTTCCAAGGAGTAAATGTCCTTTAATGTGAGATGTGGGAGTTGGACTATAAAGAAAGCTGAGCGCTGAGGAATTGGTGCTTTTGGACTGTGGTGTTGGAGAAGACTCTTGAGAGTCCCTTGGACTGCAAGGAGATCCAACTAGTTCATCCTAAAGGAAATCAGTCCTGAATATTCACTGGAAGGACTGATCTTGAAGCTGAAACTTCAATACTTTGGCCAGTTCTTTGATGAGAAGAACTGACTCATTGGAAAAGACCCTGATGCTGGGAAAGACTGAAGGCGGGAGGAGAAGGGGACAACAGAGGATGAGATGATTGGACGGCATCACCGACTCAATGAATATGAGTTCGAGTAAACTCTGGGAGTTGGTGATGGACAGGGAGGCCCGGTCTGCTGCAGTCCTTGGGGTTGCAAAGAGTCGGACACGACTGAGTGACTGAACTTACTGACTGAAGGTTGGGTAGGATTTCTTAGGGAGAATTTTCCCCTAAAAGAAGTGATCATTCTTTTAAAATAGTTTTACCAAGCAGTTTTAGCTGGTTGCTTTCATTCAATTCAAGACTCTTTTAGTGCACATTTATTACCAGAATTTTGGCTTTTTTTGGTGGATGTGTTAATTTAGTGGCTTAAAGAGCACATTTTTAATCTTCCAGTCCCTCTAGGCCAAAATCAGCATATGGTGTGGCTGAGTTTCTTTCTGAGGCCCTAAGGGAGAATCTGTTCTCTGGTCTTTTCCAGTTTACAGAGCTGGCCTGCATCTTTGGTTCTTAGCCTTATTCCTGTATTTCCACAGCCAGCAAGGTTGGGCATATTAACATCTCTCAGTCTCACTTTCTTCTGCCTCCCTCTTCCTCTTATAATAAGACCTTTATGATTAAATTAGGCCCACCCGGATAATCCAGGACCATCTCTCTACTTTAAGGTTGGCTAGTTAAAATCTTAATTCCATCTGTAATCTTAATTCCTTTTGCACATAAAGTAAGGTCACAGGTTCCAGGGGTTAAGATGTGACTGTCTTTGGGGGGTCGTTATTTTACCTGCCACGGCAAGGGTTAGCTTTTATTTCCCCTTTTTATTTTATTTTGAGCAGCAAGGCAATCAACAGACTCTTTCCTCACGCCAAAAGAAAGAAAAGAAAAGCCAACTGGTGTTCACAACTGTTATTGTAAATTTGTAATAAATCACTCAAAATGCTTAGTTTCAAAGAGAAGAGTGGTTACCGATTCCTAAGAATGCAGCGTTGAAATGATGTCCTATACTTAGAGGCCTCTTCCTTGTGAAAATTGCCCGCTGTCATTTCATATCCTTGAGTTCTGTGGACTCACATTGTCACCCTTTAGAGGGTGACTGTCCAGGAGGCAGGATCTATAACGAAAGGACATTTAGTTCACTTTTACTGAGCACCTACTCTGTACCACTTACTGTGTTAGATATTGGGGACAGAGACACCAGTATGGCACAGCTGCTGCCCTAATTGGATCATATATTGTTTTTAAAACCAAACACTAGTAAACTAATAATATATTCATATTGTAGATTTTGAAGAAAAACCAAAGGTAGTAAAAAAAAAAAGAAAGAAAAAATAATCATACTGCCATCCTGAGAAAGTTATTGTTAAAGCTGTGATGGATATTGTTCTAGACTTTTTCCAGGCATATGTAGTATATAAGTTTTAAAACCAAAAAACAACCTTCAAAAAGAATTCTCTTGTAAAACAAAAGAAAAAAACAAAGGAACAAAAATAAGGAATTGTCTTTTGTGACACTGTTGTGTATCACATCCCAACATTTACCGTACTTGTTTGGTTTTAAGGTAGTATCATCTGCTGCAGAATATTTAAATTTGCCTGTTTAAAGAAGATGGCTGGGGTCCCGCTGCTCGTGGGAGACGGCGCAGCTCAGTGCACAGACTCTGGGCTGCCTGTGCTTCCTTCTGACACCCACTAGCTGTGTGACCTGGGGCAGTCACTTGACCTTTCTGTATCTCAGTTTCCTCATTTATTACCTTGTAGGGTTGTCGTATGGGTTAAATGAATAAACATGTGTAAATCACTTGGGACAGTACCTGGTACCAACCAAGTGCTTGATAAAGATGATGTGTTGTTGTACATGTATGTATATAATTTATAAAATATGAGTTTGTAATTTGCTTTCCTCCCTACATGTATAATATGAGCATTTCCCTATATGATTACATTTATCATTAAAAAACAAACAATTTATTTGGTTGCACTGGGTCTTACTGGTAGCCCGCAGGATTTCTGTCTTCTTTTAGGCATGTGGAATCTAGATCCTTGACCAGGGATCAAAGCTGGGCTGCCAAAGTTGGGAGTTCAGAGTCTTAGCCACCGGACTATCAGGGAAGTCCCCCAATTTTCACTTTTAATAGATGCATAAAATCTCATTCAATGGCTGTTTCCCTAGTTTATGGAACCATTACCTTCCGTGTTGGATACCTGGACTGTTTAATAAGCAAATGCTCCAGTGAGCCTCTCTGGCCATATTCCTGATGATGTTCTAGGCCTGATTCTCAGAAGTAGAATTGCACATTTTTAAGGCTTTTGGAATCTGCTGTTAACATTTCATTCCCTAAGATTTATATCAGTGTGGAGCTCCTGGTTGGGTGGGGTTTCCACTGGGGGGAGGCAAAGAGCAAGTGCCATTCCAGATAACCGGCAGGATGACCCAAGGCTCAGAAGGAGAGAGCACAGGACATCCTAGGGGAACTGGGAGAAGGCTGTTAAGTCATGAGGTCTGAGTGAGCCTGTGGCGGGGCAGTAAGGCTACAGGGTGGAAAAAGTCATCTTTGATTCACTGGTGATGGGCAGGCTGTGATGTAGCATGAATCAGGAAAAGGTTAGCGGAAGTAGGGACCCCAGCGAAGAAGCTCTTGTTAGAAGCCAGACAAGTTGACTTCCCTGGTGGTCCAGTGGTTGTGAATCCACCTCCCAGTGCAGGGGACAGAGGTTTGATCCCTGGTCTGTGTACTAAATTCCCACATGCTGTGGGGCAAGTACACCTGTGTGCCACCACTAGAGAAAGCCCGCATGTCACACACACACACACACACACACACACACACACACACACACACACACAACAAGCGAAAGAGGAGATCTGAATTGGGTTTGAGGAAAGGGGAGGATCTGTGCATATTTTCATCAAAGCATCTTTTGGACCTGGAAACTGACACCACATGGAGGAAGGAGGAGAAGGAGGAGTCAGAGGCTTTGCTGGAAGGTTTCAGCCTGTCTCCTGGAGAATCAGGGACCACTGATAGAAATAAGAAAGCTGGGAGGAGGAACGTGTTTTGTGGGAAGGAGATTCAAGTAAGACATACTGAGTTACAGGTGGGGTGTGAGATGGTGAACAAGCTGGGGCAGGAAGCCCAGGGATGGGGCTGTTAGTCTCAGCCCAGGGTGTTCGCAGATCCACTCCTGCTCTCCCTGGCCCTGCACTGAGTTACACCCTGCCTCCTGTCTCTGCCTTCCAGCTGCATCAGCCAAGGGGCGGTGCAGGAGCAGTGTTAACAAAGGTGTGCCCTGAGGGGTCCGGCTGCTCAGCACTCAAAAGTCGTAATACAGGCCAGGTTGGTGGAAAGGAAAGTGTGCTTATTTCAGATGCTGGCAACTGGGGGCGGGGAGGGTGGCAGACAGCTATCCAAAGGCCAACTCACCCCCTGCCAAGCATGGGGGAGAGCTTTTATAGACAGAGTTGGGGGAGGGGGTTACATGCAGAAGCGGTACAGTCCTCTCTAACAGTCGTCTTCAAACTGGTCGTCTGTCTGGCATCTTCNCAAAGGCCAACTCACCCCCTGCCAAGCATGGGGGAGAGCTTTTATAGACAGAGTTGGGGGAGGGGGTTACATGCAGAAGCGGTACAGTCCTCTCTAACAGTCGTCTTCAAACTGGTCGTCTGTCTGGCATCTTCGCATCATCTTGGTTGTCCAGGGTACAGTTCATCTTTGGTTCCAGGGCGCACTTGTTCCCATTTCTTTGCATCAGTTCTCAGAATTGTGGCGGCTCCAGTCCTGGGGACAGTCTGGCCATCATGCAGTTAACTTCTCCACCTGGTGTTCTGGAATCTATAAGACAGCTCACAGGATATGGCTCAGAATATTATCTATAGCCTTTGAGAAAGAACTGAAGGTTCTTGGGCTCATAAGTCATGCTTAATGACTACATTTTTGTTATTCGGCCTCCTTTGACTGTTTTCCTTTGTTTCAGCATTTCTCACTTCTCTGATTCTCTGACTAAAGTTTTGCACAGACAAAGGGCAGACAGAGGACATGGTGGGGGTTGGGGGCAGAGGCCCTAAGGTCCCGCTCCGTTTCAGTAGGCGGGTGGGAGAAGGGAGAGGCAGTGTGCCTGTCATCCTTTCCCCCTGCTTCAGGGAACGTGTCTAGCAATGAATGGCTCCCACGCCCACTCTGGCATCCCTGCCTCCTGCTCATTTGGCTCCTCAGCTATCGCCACGAAACTGTTTTCTTTTTAAAATTATGTTTTGGCCAGAGGCATGCAAAATTAGTTCTCCACCCAGGGATCAAACTTATGTCCCCTGGAGAGGAAGCAGGAGTCCTAACCACTGCACTGCCAGGGAAGACCCTGCTTCTTCTGTTCTAAATATCACTTCTGTTTTAAATATGTAGTGTGGTTTCTTATTTTCCAGGATGGACCCTGACTGAGCCAGGAGTCACAAGCACGGATACCATAATTAAAGGAAGGAGTATGGATAAGGTCCCAAGTGAGAAAGGGGAGATCCAAGCCTAGAATCCCAGGGGACACAAATGTAAGGTGCTGGGGGATGGGGGAAGGATGGGGACACTGAAAGAGACACGAGAGAAAAAGAATCTGTGGCAGGGAGAGAACCAGCAGAGTGAGGTGCCCCAGGAACTAAGGAAGGAGAATTCCTAAGTTTGGAGCATCATAAAGCAGATGCTCTAGGGAAGGCAGAGAATGAAGATCGAGGACAAGACTTCAGCTCAGAGATGGCCTCAGAGGCAGCGCCCCAGTGGAGAGGAGGTGGCAGAGAACAAATGAAGTGTTAAAGAACAGGGCAGGGAGTGAGGTGCAGGAGGCCAGAGTGAGAGTGAAACATTTCTTCAGGAAATACTCACTGAAGTATTGAAATACTTGCCAAGTGTATTTGGCACCACGTATGGGCCAGGCCTCGGGTACCTGGTGTGCAAAGATAAATAAGATGCGGTCTCTGTTCTTAAAGCATTCTCAGTGCAGACAGGGAAATAATCAAGTTTCTAGGGATTTATAGCACACTGTAATGCAGTTCTGATCTATGCTGTAGGAACAGAGAGAAAGTCCTGCTGAGCTGTGGGGAGGGGCTCAAGGAGGACTTCCTAGAGAAGGTACCACTGGGTTTTGACAGATAGGTAGGAGTCATGCAGATGAAATGGGGATGAAAGGAAGGAAAAAAGCACTCTGGATGGAAGGAACAGCCTGAGAAGAGGCATAAAGGTAAGAAACGTTACTGTGAGTTTGGGGAAACCACTGTGTTGCTAAAGCAGAAACTGTGTAGGAGATGAGACTCGAAAATGATTCCAGTGGAATAATGAAGCAGATGTGTCAATGGGAGCCGAGGCAGTGGGAGATTCCCTTTGATGTGCTAAAACAGAAAAACAGACGCACTGGAATCCTGCATGCAGTGACAATAGTTTCAAGAATGAGGATAAAATATTTTTTTGTAAACAAAAACTAAAAGCATTTCTCACTAATAAACTGTTTCCTAAAAATCTTGCTTGTTTACTGTTGGCTGTGCTGGGTCTTCACTGCTGCATGTGGGCTTTCTCTAATTACAGTAAGTGAGGGCTACTCTTGGTTAGGGTGCACGGGCTTCTCTTGGATTCTCTTGTAGCTGAGCAGGGGCTTTAGGGCACACGGGCTTCAGTAGCTGCAGCTCTTGGGCTCTGCAGTGGCGCTTCCTGGGCTCTAGAGCGCAGGCTCAGTAAGTAGCTGGTGTGCAGAGGCTCGTACTCCTGGACCAGGGACCAAACCCGAGTCCCCTGTATTGGCAGGCTGACTCTCGACCCCAGGACCACCAGGGAAAGTCCCATCACTAACAAATTCTTACTGAATTTATTAAGGCTATTCTTCAGGTCTTTCAGGAATGACTCCAGTATTCCTGTATTCTTGCCTGGAGAATTCCATGGACAGAGGAGCCTGGCAGTCTCACAAAGAGTTGGACACGACTGAGTGACTAAAACTTTCATTTTTCATTCTTCAGGTAGAAGGAAATTGATCCCAGAAGGAAGGTCTGTGATTGAATTTTAAAAATGATCACTATTGAATCAAACTTGGGTCCGCTCGCCCCCCTGTGTACAGTAAAGCCAATCTCCTGACACTGGGCTGCGGTGAAGGAAAGTGCAGCATCCATTACTCGGCACCAAGCAAGGACTTTAGGCAGTTAGTGCTTAAAAGACCCAAACTCCCCAGTGGCTTTAGGGAAAGGATTTTAAAGACAGCGTTAGGGAGGGAGGGAGGGAGGTTGTGGGGTGTGTGATCAGCTGGTAGACATTCTTCTGATTGGTTGATGGTGAGGTAGTTGGGGGTCAACATCTTCCACCTTCTGGTTCCAAGCAGTCTGGGGTCTACATGCTTGTGGGCAGCACACAGTTAACTTCTTCCACCTGGTGGAGCTTTCATTCTCTGAGAAACAGCTCCAAGGACGCGGCTCAGGATATTATCTATAGCTCTTGAGGAGGAAAGAAAGGTCCTTGACTTTGTTTAATGTGCTCAGTCACTCAGTCTTGTCTGACTCTTTGTGACCCCTTGGACTGTAGCCCACCAGGTTCCACTGTCCATGGGATTTTTCCAGGGAAGAATACTGGAGTGGGTGGCCATTTCCTTCTCCAGGGGATCTTCCTGACCCAGGGATTGAACCCTAGCCTCTGTGTCTCTTGCACTGGCAGCAGATTCTTTACCTCTGTGCCGCTTGGGAAGCCCTTTGTTTAATGGCTAAACTTATTATTTTGTGTTGCTTGATTTTTCCTTTGCTTCTGCACTTTCTCACTTCTATAACTGAATTTATTCTTTGGAACTTGGGTAGGCCTAGGAGGCTAAAGTTTTTCTACAAAAAAGAGACAGGTGAAGGAAAAGGAGGGGATGGTTCTGTCCCAGGAAGGCCCGATAGAGTCATGCTGCTTGGGACAAAATATCTGTGGAAGAGTGGTTAAATCTGAAGATTCCCAGGTGGCTTTAGTGGTAAAGAACACCTGGCAAGGCAGGAGATGTGAGAGACCTCCTTTCGATCCCTGTGTCGGGAAAATCCCCTGGAAGAGGGCACAGTAACCCACTCCAGTCTTCTTGCCTGGAGAATCCGTGGACAGAGGAGCCTGGTGGGCTATCATCTATAGGGTTGAGATGAGTCAGACTCGACTGAAGCAACTTATCACACATGCACACACAGTGGTTAAATCTAAACACTGATCGCATAAAACCATGATATCTAATTGCTGCTGTTGTTCAATTGCTAAGTCATGTCTGACTCTTTGTGACCCCGTGGACTCAGCATGCCAGGCTCCTTTGTCCTTCACTGTCTTCTGGAGTTTGCTCAAAGTCATGTCCATTAAGTCGGCGATGCTATCTCACCATCTCATCCTCTACCGTCCCCCTTTCCTTTTACTCTCGATCTTTCCCAGTATCAGGATCTTTTCCAATGAGTTGACTCCTTGCATCAGGTGGCCAAAGTATTGGAGCTTCAGCTACCAATACTTCTAATTGGTAGGATTTAAAAATCAGAACAGGACTAAAATAAAAGATGACAATGGTATGTAAGTTGGCTGATTAGTGTTAAACTCTTCTGCTGTCTCTTGTTTCTTGATTTTTCTGAAAGAGGATTGCCGATAACAGTATTATCTGTTATATTTTGGATTATTTTGGAGTATAATTTTGGATTTTTCTATTTAAAGTATGCACATTAAAATGGCTAGAGTAACTGTAAGGAATAGACATATAG
>SJYW01029534.1:1139944-1160563 GCA_006410735.1 Raphicerus campestris
TGATAGCTTCCAGAGCGCTAGCCTGCTTTGTTCTTCAGCTATCGGAGCTCCTGTTTATTTGTACTGCTGTTATTTATCTGCAGGGGAATGAGGTGCTTCTCTGGGTCAACTGTGCCCCTTTGGGCTCAGGAGCTGTGGGCCCTAGTAACTTTTCTGCCATTCAGTGGCGGGCCCATGATACAGGGCTCTGCTGCTATTGCCACTGCAGATGGATTAAACTGCTGCTGCCCTGGTTATGGAGTAGGGAGTGGGGGTCCCCCCGGGGCTCTTTCTTTGTTGGTCTTCTCCTTCTGGTCCTTAGGTCAGAGAAAACAGGGTTTTCTTTTCTTGCAAGTGTGTTTATGCTCTTGGCATATCTGTGTTACAGGCCTCTCTGGTACCCAGTCTGGAATATGTGGGAGATAAAAAGAAAACCCTGGAGAACTCACCACCCTGTCATCCCTCCAGCCCTGAGATTTCTAGCTAGTCCACTGCCATCTTTCTAGATTTGAGTCCTTTTTTTGGCTTGTTTTTGGTTGTCTGTTGAACTATTTCCAGGATATTTAGTTGTATTTACAAAGGAAGAGCATGGAAAAGTAAGTCTATGCACTCTTGTCTATTCAGTCCACTTCAGTTCAGTGGCTCAGTCATGTACAACTCTTTGTGACCCCATGGACTGCAGCACACCAGGCCTCCCTGTCCATCACCAAATCCCTGAGCTTGCTCAAACTCAAGTCCGTTGAATCATTGATGCCATCCAACCATCTCATCCTCTGTCATCCCCTTCTCTTCCCGCCTTCAATCTTTTCCAGCATCAGGGTCCTTTCCAATGAGTCTATTCTTTGCATCAGGTGGCCAAAGTATTGGAGCTTCAGCTTCAGCATCAGTCCTTCCAGTGAATATTTGGGACCGATTTCCTTTAGGATTGACTGGTTTGATCTCCTTGAAGTCCAAGGGAAGCTCTCTTATCTGTTATACCCATTAAAAAAAAAAAAAAAAGCTGTTGTACAAAGCACACAGCATAGAATTTACTATCAGTGACAATTGGTACCTTTATAATGTTGCACAATTATCACCATTATCTAGCTCCAGAATATTTTTGTCACTCCAAAAGGAAACCCCGTACTCATTAAGTCACTTCCCATTCTCCCATTTCTCCTGCCCATGACAGTGTGTCTGCTTTAATCTCTCTAGATTTGATTATCTAGATAGTTCATATAAATGGAATCTTATGTGATTTTTTGAATCTAGCTTCTTTCACATAGCATAATATTTTCAAAGTTTACCATATTTAGCAAGTATCAGTACTCAGTCCTTTTTATGGCTAAATAATATTTCATTGTGTGGATATACCATGTTTTTTTTTAATCTGTTAACCAGTCAATGGACATGTTGGTTGTTTCTACATTTAGCTCTTGTGAATACTGCAGCTGTGAACTTTTGTGTCCAAGTTTGGGTTGGAACATCAATTTTCAGTTATTTGTGGTATATACATAAGAGTGAAATTGCTACATTATATGGCCATTCTAGTTTAACTTCCTGAGGAACAGCCAGGTTGGTTTTTATAGAGGCCACATAATTTTCATTCCCACCAGCAATGTTTGATGGTTCCAATTTTTCTATATCCTTGCCAATATTTTCCATTTCTTCAAATTATAACCACTGTAGTGGGTGTGAAGTGTTATCTTGAGGTTGTTTTGATTTGCATTTCCCTAATGACTAAAGTGTTCTATTCAAGTTGTTTGCCCATTTTTAAAATTGGGTTGTTTATCTTTTTGTTGTAAGTTGTAAGATATTGTTGGTTGTTATTCTAGATACTAGATCTAATCAGTTGTTATTCTAGGTACTAGATCTAATCAGTTATATGACTTATAAATATTTCATGGCATTCTGTAAGTTGTCTTTTCACTTTCTAACAGTGCCTTTTGGTACACAAGTTTTTAATTTTGCTAATGTTCAGTTTATCTACTTTTTCTTGTTTCTTGTGATTTTGGTGTCATATCAAAGAAACCATTGCCAAATCCAAGGTCATGAGGATTTATCCATATATTTTCTTCCAAGAGTTTTACAATTTTAGCTCTTACATTTAGGTCTTTTGTCCGTTGTGATTAAAGTTTTGAATTTAGTGTGAAAGAGGCCAACTCTATTCCAGTCATCCCACCACTATTTGTTGAAGAGAATATTTTTTCCCTGTTGAACAGATCTGGCATCCTTGTCAAAGATCAGTTGACCATAGATGCATGGATTTATTTCCTGACTCTCAGTTCTATTCCATTAGCCTATGTTTCTATATTTTTGCCAGTACTGTACTGTTGAATGCAATTTTAGAAGAAGAACTTTGTGCTCAATTTGGAAAATGGTTTGTTGGGAGCGACCCCTATGCATAGGGACCCTTGTTGAGAGGGCAATTCCAAGACAGAGTCTCAAAGCAGTGGGAGCCGTACTAGGGTTTAGCAGTGGTTATGGAGATATNTTTTTTGCTGTTGAGTTTAGGAGTTCTTCATATATTCTGAACATTAATTCCTTATCAGATACACGGTAAATATTGGCACCCGTTCTATGAGTTGTCTTTTCATTCTCTTGACATTGTCCTTTGATGCACAAGTGATTAATTTAATCAGAATCAATTCATCTACTCTTTTATTGTCTGTTACCTTGGTGTTATGTTTAAGAAATTTTTGCCTTTGGTTATACTCCAATACAAAATAAAAAGTTCTTTTAAAAAATGATTTCTTCCCTAAAGTACTAAAAACAGACAACATGTAAAAAAGAAAAGACTTGTATTTTTTGAGCTGAATAAAATGGAATAATTCTGTAGTCTGAAAAATAAGAGAAATTATTGCCATATCCAATGTCATGAAGATTTCTCCCTATGTTCTCTTCTAAGAGTTTTATAGTTTTAGCTTTTCAGTTTAATCTTTGAGTTAATTTTTGTGTACAGTGTGAGGAAGGGGTCCAACATCATTCTTTTGCATGCGGATATCTAGTTTTTCTAGTACTACATATTGAAAAGCACATTCTTTTTCCACTGAAAGGTCTGGGTACCTTTGTCAAAAATCAATTGACCGTACATATGAGGATTTATTTCTATTTTATTCCATTGGTCTTTATGTCTGTCCTTATGCCAGTAACACACTGTAGTAAGTTTGAAAGGAGAAGATAAGAGTCTTCCAACTTTGTTCTTTTTCAAGATTGTTTTGGCTATTTAGGATCAATCTTTGTTTTTTAGTAGGATAATTTTATCAGTTTGTATTTTTAAAAACAATGTATTTTCAAGCTGTATTTGTCTTTTAAAAAGTTNTAAGTTTGAAAGGAGAAGATAAGAGTCTTCCAACTTTGTTCTTTTTCAAGATTGTTTTGGCTATTTAGGATCAATCTTTGTTTTTTAGTAGGATAATTTTATCAGTTTGTATTTTTAAAAACAATGTATTTTCAAGCTGTATTTGTCTTTTAAAAAGTTTTCCAAAATATATAAATGTATCAGTAAAATATGTAAAGTGCACTACGAATCTTAAGCGTACAGCTTGATGAATATTTACATACATAAACACACTGGTAACTCCCACCCAGATCAAGACCCAGATCTTTATTGGCATCCCAGAACCTTCACTCGTGATCCTTTCCAATCAATTCCCCTTCTTCTGGGGTTGTTCATTGTTCAGTTGCTAAGTCATGGACTACAACATGCCGGGCTTCCCTGTCCTTCACTATCTCCTGGAGTTTGCTCAGATTCATGTCCATTGAGTCAGTGATACTATCTAACCATCTCATTCTCTGCCATCCCCTTCTCCTTTTGCCTTCAGTCTTTCCCAGCATCAAAGTCTTTTCCGATGAGCTGGCTCTTCGTGTAGGGTTTTTCAGTCTTGGCACTATTGATATTTTGTGTTAGACAGATCTTTGTTGTGTGGGTGTGGGTGTGGGTGTATGGGGGCTGTTCTACACATCGTAAGATGCATCCCTAGATTCTGCAGAAGATACTAGTAGGAACATACTCCCACACAAGTTGTGACAACAAAAGATGTTTCCAGACATTGCCAAATGGCAAATAGGGGTCAAGATTGCTCTCAGTTATCAACAGTCACAGAAGGAACAATTATTCAGATTTGTATCACCATAGACTAGTTTTGCCTGTTTTTTTTTTTTTTTTAACTTTCTATCAATAACTACTGTTGTTTATACTGTTCTGATTCTGGCTTCTTTAGCCCAGCGTTGTGTCTAGTGGATTCATCCACAGTTCCATGTGTCATGGCTGATTCTTATTATTGTTCTGTATATTCTATTTTGTGAACTTACCACAATTTGTTGATTCGTTCTGATGGACATTGGAATTTTTCTACTTTTCGGATAATATGAATAAAGTTACTTTGAACTCTTTTGTACATGTTGGTGCAAAGATACTCTTTTTCACCTAGAAGAAGAATTTCTGGGTCATAGCAAAGGCACATGTCCAGCTTTAATAGATACTGCAAAATTTTCAAAGTGGTTGAATTTACCCTCTCACATGTGAGACTTCCAATTGCCCAACATCCTTACAGACATTTGGTAGTCAGTTTTAAAAATTTTTAGCCATTCTGCTGCTACTGCTACTGCTAAGTTGCTTCAGTCGTGTCCAACTCTGTGCGACCCCATAGACAGCAGCCCATCAGGCTCCCTCTCCCTGGGATTCTCCAGGCAAGAATACTGGAGTGGGTTGCCATTTCCTTCTCCAGTGCATGAAAGTGTGGGTATCTAATGCCATTTCCATGTGGTTTTCAATGGCCTTTTTTGATGATTACTGATGTTAAGCATCTTTCAGTATGATTATTGTCAATTTGTATATCCTTTATAATGAAGTGCCTGTTCAAGTCTTCTGTTCATTTAAAAAATTTGAGTTGTCTTTTTCTTATTGGTTTGTGGAAGTTCTTTATATAATCCTGATATGTGTATGCAAAGGTTATCAAAATAATGTTATATTTTCCTCCATAAGTTTTACCATTTTGTCTTTCACATTAAATTTATAATGCATTGTGCATTAATTTTGGGAAACAGTTTGAGAGAGGAATTTAAAAGGCTCATTTCCCCCCCATGTGAATATCTAATTGCTCTGGATCATTTATTGAAAAAAAACCATAATTTCCCTCACTGAATTGCAGTGTCACCTTGAGATAAATCAAGTGACTGTGTATGTGTAGGTTTATTTCTGGACTCTTTGTATTCCTTTGTTTGTCTATCCTTAACCATCGCCTTTCATTACCGTGTTTTAGAGTACGTCTTTATCTTTAGCAGTGAGACTCCTTCACTTTGTCGGGATTGTCTATTCTAGGTTCTTTACTTTTCCATTTTAATTCTAGAAACAGCTTGTCAATTTCCATAAAACTAAATAAAAATCTGTTAGATTTTCACTGGAATTTCATTGAATCTACAAATCAGTTTATGTAGCTTTGTTTCTGGGGCTTCCCTACGGCTCAGTGGTATAGAATCCACTTGCCAATGCAGGAGACATGAGTTGGATTCCTGATCTGGGAAGGTCCCACGTGCTTCAGAGCAACTAAGCCTGTGCATCACAGCTACTGAGCCTGTGCTCGAGAGCCGGGGAGCCGCGACTACTGAGCTCAGGTGCTGCAACTACTGAAGCCCGAGCTCCTAGCAGAGCCTGTGCTCAGCAAGGAGAGAAGCCATCGCAGTGAGGAGCCCGTGCACCGCAACCGGAGAGTAGGGAAAAGCCTGTGCAGCCACGAAGACCCAGCACAGCCGAAAATAAACAGACAAGAAGTGAGATGCATCAAGATCAAAAAAGTGAATTAGATAATACTGTTTCCAACCCATAGCTCATTTATATTTAATATAATTAAGCATAGTTAAAAATTTTAAAAGTTTTAATTGGCCTATAGTTGACTAGCAATTGTATTCTTTATTTTGCTTGCTCTATATTTCTTTTTTTCTCCTTTTCTGGTTTTTGGGTTGCTTTTCCTCCCTCTTTTCTTCATTATTTGTGTGGAAGTTATATACTGTTTAAAGTCTGTTACTGATTCTATAGAAGCTACAGTGTGTTTATTTAATTAATCACAACAACGTCCAAACTAGTCAATGCATTTATTTTCCTCCCAGATGATTTAAACATCTTAACCTCATTTAACGTCTCCTCTCCCATTTATATGCTCTCCTGGTAATGTATGTTAATTTTATCTTTTCTTTTTCTTAACTCTGTGAACATTATTATTATTTTATGTAGTTAATGTTCTTATATTTACCCAAATATTAACCTCCTTTTTTTTTTTTTCATTTGCTTGTTGCATCTCAGACCTTCACCTGGGATTAATTTCCTTTTGGCTGAAGTACACCCTTTTGCTTTAGTGAGCTCTGCTGATGCAAACTCTTTCCATTTTTACTGAAAATGCCTCTATTTATCCATCATTCTTTTAAAAATTTGAAATAATAAAAAACTTGCAGAAAAGTTGAAAGTACAGTATAAAATGTTTTTCTAAACTGATAAGTTGCTAAATGATACCTTATCAATCTTCAATTTGTATGTGTTTCTTATAAAAAAGGATAAAAATTAACCATCAAAATCAGGAAATTAACACTGATACACTACTACCATCCAATCCTTAGGCTCCATTCAAATGTCACCAATTGTCCCGGAAGTATCCTTTATTAAAAAAGGGTCCAGGTGAGAATCATTTACTGCACTTTTCTGTCTCATCTGTTTTGCTTCCCTCAGCCATCAGATCTTCCTTGACCGTCACGCCCTTGATACTCTGGAAGATCATAGGCCAGCGGTTTTATAAGATTTGCCTAATTTTGGGCTTGTCTGATGTTTTCTCATGATCGGATTCATGTCATGCATCTTTGGTGGGAATAGCATAGACACGATAGCTGGGTTTTTCTCACTGCATTCTAATCTAGTGGTGTATGATTTTGATTTGTTCCATTACTGGTGTTGTTCACTTTGATCACTTGAGTTCAATGGTTGCTGCCAAAGTTTTCCACTATAAAGCCATTATTTACCCCTCTGTCATAAATATGCAAAAAATACTAGAGAGATCTTTTGAAACTATGTAAATATCCTATTTCTCATCAAACTTGCAATTTAGTTATTTCTTTTTTTATATTAGCATGGACTTATCACTTCTTAGTTTACTCGATAGACTATATAATCTATTGTTACCATCATTTATTGTGATACTGAAGCTTTCCCCGTTTGACCAAGGAGTTCTCTTTGAGCAAACTTTTACATCTTTTTGACATATCCTCACAATTTCTTGGGCTCATTTCCTTGTTTCCTGGTAGAAGATGTCTCAGACTCACCTGCATGTTCTCTGCCTGAGTCCTAGAATCACCTGATTCTCCTTGTTCCCTTTAGTGGACGAAGGTGCTTAGAAGAAGCCAAGGTTTTAGTGCTAGCTGTATTCACTACCACTGAGATGTCTCTGCTTCTCACTGTTGACTCCATCCTCCAGTAGCCCCCGGAGGTTGGCCAAGATATCCCTGAAGCTCTTTCCTTGGGCTTCGCCTCACTGCATTAAGTCAAGGATTCTATGGGCACTGCTCAGCCAAGTGCCCACACCTGGACCAATCACTGTGGCTGGGGGCATGGGAATCTCTTACTGAGCAAGCATGGTTTCCAGATCCACCTTTATTCATTTGTGTGTTTATTGAAGTCTAGTTGATTTATCGGAGAAGGCAATGGTAACCCACTCCAGAACTCTTGCCTGGAAAATCCCATGGACGGAGGATCCTGGTAGGCTGCAGTCCATGGGGTCGCGGAGAGTTGGACACCACTGAGCGACTTCACTTTCACTTTTCCCTTTCATGCATTGGAGAAGGAAATGGCAACCCACTCCAATGTTCTTGCCTGGAGAATCCCAGGGACAGGGGAGCCTGGTGGGCTGCCATCTATGGGATCACACAGAGTTGAACATGACTGAAGTGACTTAGCAGCAGTTGATTATAATATTATATTGATTTCAAGAGTAAAGCCCATCCTTATTTGAAGACAGGTGATGGATGGGCCTTGTAGCTTCACCTGCCTGTATGAAATGAATAGCCTGCAGGGAAGACAGAGGCTTTGCCACCAGAAGAAAGATGAGGAATTGTGGGGCTAACAAAATAGCAATTACCTATTAGGTTGGCCAAAAGGTTCATTCAGGTTTTTTTGTGAGATGTTATGGGAGAAGCTGAATGAATTTTGGCCAACCAATACGATAACAAGTAAGAGTTTAACTATAAAGTGTGATAACAACCAAGAGAAGAGAACCAAATGATGCACGACAGGATCACAGTGGGCCCGCCATAACTCTGAAGGTCAGGGGAGGCTGCTCTGAGGAGTGGCGGGCAAGCGGACCTTTTCCTCTACCTGGGCAGGGGGGTGCGACAGGGCAGAGCCCCAGGCAGAGGACAAGAGCTGTGCAAAGTCCTGGCAGCAAAGCCTGCTGGGCCTGGAGGGAGGCCAGCGTGGTGGGAGCATGGTGAGCGAGAGGAGAGCAGGGGACAGTGAGCTGCGCAGGTGGGCAGGGGAGACTGACCCGGCAGGGCCTTGAAGGCGCTGAGGATGCGAGCCTCATGTCTGGGACACGGGGTGCCCCTGAAGGGTTTTAGGGATAGGGGCTCAGTCTGGCTGCTGGGGAAGGAAAGCTTGGAGGAGCCCCATGGGGAAGGGGAGATGGGATGCTGCTGCACTGTATCTTTCCCCTCCCTCTTCTTTCCTCAATGGAACTGCGGCACGCAGGAGCCTTCGATGAAGCAGCCTCATGCCTGGTGGAGGTGCCAGGGCAGAGAGATGATCGCGGCAAAATGGCTCTGGTATGCTTCCTGCCAAACCACCTCCCGCCACCGATTTCCTGGGATGCCCTTTCCCTCCACCTCCCACTCCACCCTCAGCATTTCTCTTCTCTCTGCCGGATTCTTCTCTGCTCTGTGGCTTTATTAGTTTATCTTATTTCTTGTCAGGCTCTCGCACTGGAATTCATTCTCCATAAATCAGGGAGTTTTGTCTGTCTTATTCTCAGCACTATTCCGAGAATCTAGAGCAGTGCCTGGCACATCCTAAGTGCTTGATAACAGTTGTTTTTTTTTTTTTTTTTAAACAACTGAATGAATTGTGAAGGTCTGTAAAAGGGGAATGACCCTTTTCAGGACACAGGCCCAGCCCGGGTCTTGGCCATGTAGCAGGCCTTGGGAGGCCAGAGAAAGCCAGTATCTACATGATTTGGTGAGGGCCAGTGGAAGAAGACTGGACAGGCTGGTAGTGAGTGTAACACACGGAATGTGGGTGAGCCTAGTTGGCAGACAGAGTCTGGAGGCAGGGCGCCCGCCCAGGCCAGGCCATACAACCTGTCTTCTTGCCAGGTGGAATGGGAAAGAACTTGTAACATCTTTAAACCACCATACTGCCCATCAGATACACTTATTTGGCTTTCTTTACAATATATTTTGTCTCTTTCATGTTTTTTTTCCTTCTACCTTAAGATAAAGAGAACTAATAGATTAATGGGACATTAATGGGACATTGATATTGGTATTCCCTCTCCAGTAGCAGAATGTGTTAATCTGATTAGTGGGTGTCCTTACAAAGGGTAGATGCTAGAAGGCCCTCACGAAGTATCACTAACAATAACATTTCAACTTGAGGTGTTGTAACTCTCTCTGTCTCACCAGCTCCTGCCTCTTATTCCTTAGTTAACAGGTGCTTTGCAATCTGAACCTGATATCTGATCTCCCCCCAAATCTGACCTACAGGGATTATCCTCAACCTGCTGCCACCACCATCCTCTCATATCTTTACCACCCTCCCTCCCACCCCGAGTTCCCTTGCGGTTTCTCACTTCTCTTGAGCTGATGCTGGGGGCTGGCAGCTGGGGAGGATCAGGCAGCTTGGCTGCAGGTGGCAGGTGCAAAGACGGGGTGTAAGGGCAGCCCCAGGGCTGGGCTCCGTGTGGCCCTCACCCTGTGGTTTCGCCCTCTACTGCCCCTGAGGTCGGGAGTGCCCTCAGCCTCCAGAAGAGCCAGAGTGTGCTGGAGAAGGAAGAAGAGAAGAAGACCCTGATGAAGAAGATGATGGTACGCAAGCAGCTTGCGGGTGTGTGGCATCAGGGTGAGGAGGGGGCAGAAGTCCTGAGCCCACCCTCTGATGAGGTGGGGTTGGGGTGGGGTGGGCAGAGAACATCAAGGTACAGCTACCTGGGCCTGGGTCCCAGCTCCACCCTGAGCTGCCCCCCACCTACCTTGAGGGAGCTTGGCAAGTCACTTCCCTTCTCTAAGTCTCACTCTTAATATCTCACAAGTGACTGTGATAAAAGAAACCTGTGTCAGTGGAGGACACAACTCAAAGGTTAGTTCACTGTAAAATCTTAGGCCCCCGGGAGCAGTCATTATGTCATTTCCCCCCATAGTTCCTCTGATGGGGGAACTTCCGAAGGAACTTTCTTTTTCTCAGCTAAATGCAGTCACTTCTCAGTTATCCACTGGAGTGTCTGGGCTGGGACAGCCACTGAAGTTTCCAGAATTATATCAAGAGTTAGCTATAAAGAGAGAAAAAAAATCTGTGCCTCTGATACTTTCATTTAATTAACATTAACTGAGCACCTACTGGGCACTGGTGCTAGATCAAAAGTGAGAAGTAACTGGAAGGACATTTTAAAGGAACTCAACTGGACCACTTTCAAGGGTCAGGCGTGGTGTTTGGGGGCCAGTCCATGGTTTAGACTTCCCTACCACAGGGCTGCTGAAACAGTTCTTGCTGAGCCCTGCATGTGTGCAGCAGGTCCTGCCTGCTTTGAAGGCCTTGAACCGCAGGCTCTGGACCGGGTTAGAGCAGTCAGCTGGCTCCCTCCACTGGAGGCCAGGCAGGGAGTGGAGCCGGCCCAGGCTGAAGAGTGGCCCCACTTTCTGAGGAGTGGCTGCGGCGCTGGTGGTCTGTGGTGGCCTGCTCCCCTCCCTGACACCTCCGTGTCCCCCATCCAGAAGCAGATCCAGGAGGAGCCGCTGGATTCTCTCACAAGTTCCGTCCGCCAGCAGGCCATGGAGACCCTGACTCAACTGAGGTGACCTTGGCCCCTTTCCCAACCTTCGGCCCCTTTCCCAACCCTCAGGCTCTGCCTGTACCTTCAGAGGCCTCTCTGCTGTGCGTGGCCCTTTCCTAGTCCCGGGCCTTTTCCCTTGNAGGGGAATGACCCTTTTCAGGACACAGGCCCAGCCCGGGTCTTAGCCATGTAGCAGGCCTTGGGAGGCCAGAGAAAGCCAGTATCTACATGATTTGGTGAGGGCCAGTGGAAGAAGACTGGACAGGCTGGTAGTGAGTGTAACACACGGAATGTGGGTGAGCCTAGTTGGCAGACAGAGTCTGGAGGCAGGGCGCCCGCCCAGGCCAGGCCATACAACCTGTCTTCTTGCCAGGTGGAATGGGAAAGAACTTGTAGCATCTTTAAACCACCATACTGCCCATCAGATACACTTGTTTGGCTTTCTTTACAATATATTTTGTCTCTTTCATGTTTTTTTTCCTTCTACCTAAAGATAAAGAGAACTAATAGATTAATGGGACATTAATGGGACATTGATATTGGTATTCCCTCTCCAGTAGCAGAATGTGTTAATCTGATTAGTGGGTGTCCTTACAAAGGGTAGATGCTAGAAGGCCCTCACGAAGTATCACTAACAATAACATTTCAACTTGAGGTGTTGGAACTCTCTCTGTCTCACCAGCTCCTGCCTCTTATTCCTTAGTTAACAGGTGCTTTGCAATCTGAACCTGATATCTGATCTCCCCCCAAATCTGACCTACAGGGATTATCCTCAACCTGCTGCCACCACCATCCTCTCATATCTTTACCACCCTCCCTCCCACCCCGAGTTCCCTTGCGGTTTCTCACTTCTCTTGAGCTGATGCTGGGGGCTGGCAGCTGGGGAGGATCAGGCAGCTTGGCTGCAGGTGGCAGGTGCAAAGACGGGGTGTAAGGGCAGCCCCAGGGCTGGGCTCCGTGTGGTCCTCACCCTGTGGTTTCGCCCTCTACTGCCCCTGAGGTCGGGAGTGCCCTCAGCCTCCAGAAGAGCCAGAGTGTGCTGGAGAAGGAAGAAGAGAAGAAGACCCTGATGAAGAAGATGATGGTACGCAAGCAGCTTGCGGGTGTGTGGCATCAGGGTGAGGAGGGGGCAGAAGTCCTGAGCCCACCCTCTGATGAGGTGGGGTTGGGGTGGGGTGGGCAGAGAACATCAAGGTACAGCTACCTGGGCCTGGGTCCCAGCTCCACCCTGAGCTGCCCCCCACCTACCTTGAGGGAGCTTGGCAAGTCACTTCCCTTCTCTAAGTCTCACTCTTAATATCTCACAAGTGACTGTGATAAAAGAAACCTGTGTCAGTGGAGGACACAACTCAAAGGTTAGTTCACTGTAAAATCTTAGGCCCCCGGGAGCAGTCATTATGTCATTTCCCCCCATAGTTCCTCTGATGGGGGAACTTCCGAAGGAACTTTCTTTTTCTCAGCTAAATGCAGTCACTTCTCAGTTATCCACTGGAGTGTCTGGGCTGGGACAGCCACTGAAGTTTCCAGAATTATATCAAGAGTTAGCTATAAAGAGAGAAAAAAAATCTGTGCCTCTGATACTTTCATTTAATTAACATTAACTGAGCACCTACTGGGCACTGGTGCTAGATCAAAAGTGAGAAGTAACTGGAAGGACATTTTAAAGGAACTCAACTGGACCACTTTCAAGGGTCAGGCGTGGTGTTTGGGGGCCAGTCCATGGTTTAGACTTCCCTACCACAGGGCTGCTGAAACAGTTCTTGCTGAGCCCTGCATGTGTGCAGCAGGTCCTGCCTGCTTTGAAGGCCTTGAACCGCAGGCTCTGGACCGGGTTAGAGCAGTCAGCTGGCTCCCTCCACTGGAGGCCAGGCAGGGAGTGGAGCCGGCCCAGGCTGAAGAGTGGCCCCACTTTCTGAGGAGTGGCTGCGGCGCTGGTGGTCTGTGGTGGCCTGCTCCCCTCCCTGACACCTCCGTGTCCCCCATCCAGAAGCAGATCCAGGAGGAGCCGCTGGATTCTCTCACAAGTTCCGTCCGCCAGCAGGCCATGGAGACCCTGACTCAACTGAGGTGACCTTGGCCCCTTTCCCAACCTTCGGCCCCTTTCCCAACCCTCAGGCTCTGCCTGTACCTTCAGAGGCCTCTCTGCTGTGCGTGGCCCTTTCCTAGTCCCGGGCCTTTTCCCTTGCCCTTGCCCAGGCCCTGCTGGGGCTATCTGACTTGTACCCCACCGCCATCTTCCTCCCTACCTCATTTCGCCCTTGTGTGGATACGAATCTCAGCACTTGTCCCAGCCCTGCAGCCTTCCCTTCCAGCCTCCAGCCTCAGGTGCCCCCTCACTCCATGCCCTCACTTTCTGTCTCTTCTCCAGTCATTCCCAGCCTGTCCTGGGTTTGCAGCAACGGTCGGAGCTGGTGAACACGTGCGTGAAGAGTGTGTTCTCCCTGCCCACCGTGCAGGCCATGCAGGAGAAAGACCAGGCCAAGGCAGATGCCTTACAGGTGAGACAGGGCCCTCTGAGGCAGGGCCTTGGGGCTGGCTGGTGTCCTCAGAGGGAGGCATGTCCCTGGACTCCCAGCAGGAGAGGAAGGGCATTATGAGAGGTAGATTGGAATCTTCAACCTCCTACTTAAGCGGCTTGGGCAATTCACCTCCCCTCTCCTGGCCCGAGCAAGCACTTGATAAATATTTGGTGAATGAGTGAGTCTGTGGAATAAAGGATCCCTCATCTGAAGCATTGCCCACGTTGGGCTCTGCCCCATGAGAAGGATGTGGGCAGATGTTGGCACCGCTCAGGAGGTGGCCAGGATTAGGAAGAAAAGGCCTGAGGATTGGGCAAGTTTGGGTTGAGTCCTGGAAGTAGAACCTCAAGGGCCTCTCATGAGCACCTTCAACCCCCTGCAGGATGGTCCCTGGAATAGTGATCAGAGGAGACCCTTCATGGGGAATGGGGTCAATGGGGAAGGTTAGGGAGAGAGATTTCAGCTCTGGGTGAGGCACATGCTTACATCCTTTTATCGAGCAAATTTTAACTAATACCTAACCCAGAAGTACAGGGCTGAGATACTGTAGGACTGAGGGGCAGATTATCAAAGTATCATACAAATAAATGCAGAATTACAATAGTACTTGGTGCAAGCAAGAAGTACTGATACTATTAAGAGCCTGAAATGGAGGGAACATGACCGTGTTGGGGTTCAGAGGTCATGATGCTAGAGGCGAGAGGTTCAGAAGAGTTAACTAACTAGCGGAAAGGGGGTGGCTGAAGGAAGAGCGAGAGGCCAAGGGAATGGCCTGTGCAGCAGCTTGAGGACGGAGAGAACGTGATGACTGCAAGGATGATAAGGAGGCAGAGTGGCTGGAGTCCAGAGGGTGAGGTGAAAGAGCAGTTGGAGCCAGACCAGCCACAGGCGTGATGGCTCTGAGTCTTCACTTGAGTGGAGACCCAAAGGGGAGCCTGCAGCCTTCTTGTAGTACCAGGCCAGGCCAGCAGAGGTCAGTGCCGCACAGTGATGGACGGCAGATGGGCGGGTAGGCGGAGGGAGCTGGTGAACAAGGCTTCCTTGGTGGTCGTGGTATAAGCTGGTGTGCTCAGACTCAGGAAGCCTGCACAAAGACGACCTGCAAGGAAGATCTGGAGATGACGGGAAGAAGAGAGGCAGGGAGAGAGGGCCTCAAAGACACGCCTTAGCCTTGGGTAGGTGTCATGCCTGCACCCTCCTAAGGCAATTTCAGGACTGTGGTGCGACTGGGAAGGACAGAGCTGACTCCTGGAAGGGGCAACTTAGAAAATCTATTTGGATCTAGGAGTGGTGATTTTAAAAAGAATCAGAACACTTCCTCGGAGACAATAACACAAGTAGGGCTGGTTGTCCATTGATATAGCCCTCACGGTTCTTGAGCATTTTCCCACCCATCTTCTCATGCTTCTCACGAATTGAAACTTTGGTTCTGTGACCTTGGACAAGTGTCTCTTCCCGGGACTTCCCTGGTGGTCCGGTGGCTAAGCCGCTGAGTTCCCAATGCAAAGGGCTGGGGTTCAGTCCCTGGCAGGGGAACTAGATCCCACAGGCTGCAACTAAAGAACTAAAGATCCCGCATGCCACAGCTAAGACCAGGCACAGTCAAATAAATAAAAGTTTTTAAAGAACATCTCATTTGCACAATGAGAAAAACACTTTGAGGGCAAAGTGATAGGGCTGTGCCAATCATGAGGCAATCACCTGGCGCATGGTAGATTCTCTGTAATTCTCAGTAGATTCCCCCTGGGCCTCTTCTTCTTGCCCTTGTAAGCTAAGGAGTTCACAGATAATAATTACCAGTTTCTCAGTAAAGAACCTGTAACCCATGGAGGGGAAGCCAGCTGCCCAATATCACACATCAAGGCTAGTCTCACATGGTGGGACTAGAGAGCAGCACTCCTGGGCTTGAGTACCCCTTCCTCCCCTGACCCACATCAGGGGTTGCCGGGGGTTGGAGTCTGCCCCAGAGGCTCCCTAGTGACTTGGTCCTCTCCCTGTTCACAGATACTTTACTGTCAGACGTTGGCTGCCCTGCAGACACTTCTCAATACCCTCTTTGTTGAGGACCCCACTCCTGGTGGGCTGAAGAGCATCTTGGAGGTATGGGGGCAGGGAGGAGAAGGGTGGAGGAGGATGGGGAATTGACTCAGGAGAACTGGGGCTGGGGGTCTGGACCCAGAAAGAGTGATTTGACTTCAGGATGTAATCTTGTGCCAGATTTCTGCTTCCCTGCCCCCTCACAGGTCATGTCCCGCACTCCTTCTCCTTCACCCTCTCCCTCACCACCACACTCCTGCGACTCCTATGATAGCTGCTCCCATATCCTTGCTTTCTGAATTCTTGTCCTTATGTCTCTCTCCTGTCTTCAAGACTCTCTGCCTTTCATCTCTCTCCCATTGACCTCTGCCCTCCTGTGGTCTTCCGTTCTGTCCTCAGCTTCTGGACCCCATGTGTCCCTATGCTCTCAGAAGAGGAGGAGGGCTGTGGTGGGTTGCCTTGATGCTCTCCCTCAGAAGCTTCCTGATAATTGGTGAAGGCTGTCCTTCCCATCCAGGGGGCAGAGGCTAGCATCCGGCTCGTAGCTCTGAGTCATACCCTTCTCCCCACAGCCCCTGGGGCCCTGGATGAACTCTGGGAAGGCCCATGAGCGAGCACGGGCTGTGAAAATCAGTGTCGCTGTGTTGAACCACGCACTTCTGACCCCGCCTTTCCTTGTGAGTGGCTCTGGGAGCGGGGAGGGGAGGATTGCTAGGGAGGATGTTCTCAGGTCTGAGGGAGCCCATGCATCCGCCCAGAGATTCCTAGGTGGTCCTCACTCCTCAGAGGATTCAGCTCTCCCGGCCAGGCCATCTAGCTCTGTTCACCATTTACTGTATAGCATTATTGAACCTATAAGTCTCAGTCCCTAAGATTATGACACAAACAGATGTCCTCGGGATTCCCGGCACTGGGGCTTCTTCTGGGGAGGCTCATCATTCGCATCGGGGATCCTGATGAGGAGATTGGCCGTGAAGCTCTGGACGGCATTACCATCCTCTACACCATCTTGGAGCTTCAGAAACGTAAGCCCTTTGGAATGCCTCTAACACAGGGNGGGGGGAGGCAAGTAACAGTCAATACTGCACACCTCCAGGTGAGTGAGTGCCAGCTGGGTTTCTGTGTCAGCCCTTATCACATCACTGGCTTCCCACAGCTGTTTCAGAGATGTTCTCCCACCTACAGGTTTTAGCCACTCCAGATTCCAAGATAGGACCTGTTCTTTGTTCACTCACCCAATACAAGATGTGTATAAGAGACAGGGACGAGACCAACGCAAAGTTCAAAGAGGTCTGGAAGTCAGTGTGACGTCTAGTCCCCACAGCACTAGGAGACAGGGGTGACAAGCACGTTCTGGCTTAAGCAATGCTTCTGTATAAGCCTCTTCTGTTCCTTCCTAGTTTAATTGTGATTCTCATGTTCACATTCCCATCACCGTGTGCAGCCAGGAGCGACAGCCTCAGTGCCCTGGTTTTTGGTCTGTCTTCCCTGTTAGTCTATAGTTCATTTGAGTCTATGTCTTGTTCCCCATGGTGTGCCCAAGATCTCGCCCTGGGCCTGGCACATGGTGGGTGCTCAGTGAACATGTATTGGGTGAGTGAACAAAGAACAGGTCCTATCTTGGAATCTGGAGTGGCTAAAACCTGTAGGTGGGAGAACATCTCTGAAACAGCTGTGGGAAGCCAGTGATGTGATAAGGGCTGACACAGAAACCCAGCTGGCACTCACTCACCTGGAGGTGTGCAGTATTGACTGTTACTTGCCTCCCCCCTTTCCCCAGAGTCCCAACTCTGCTCCAAACCAGGGGACCTTGCACGTTGTTTAAAGTCCCCTGGCTCTGGAAGCAGAGTGACCTGGGTACCAGACCTAGCTCTAGCCCTTCCTCACTATACAAATTCAGGCAAGTACTTTTCTTGTTGAGGCCTGGGTTTCCTCATTTGTAAAAAGGACACAGTAGGATGCAAACCACAGGCTTTTTGGAAGATTAAATGAGATCATATGTGTAAAATGACCAGCTCGTTGCACACATTATGGGCCCAACAAATATTTTCTTCCCCCCATCCCTCCCCTCCCATCTTATTAGTTTCAGTCTGTTGCGATCTATATGGTATCCCTGCTCTTCTTGTTCTCTAGCATCTGGGGCAAAGATTTAGTCCCTAGGAGACTTCCCCTTCTGCCCAAGAGCCACATAGATCTTCTGAGTGATGGATAAAGGTGATATAAGTCATGTTAATACTCAGTCTTGGGGACAGGAATAGTATATACCCAACTAGTATTGCCAGATTTAGCAAATAAAAATATCGGACACTTAGTTAAATACAAATTTCAGAAAAACAGTAAATACCTTTTGGTATATTTAAGACATACTTTTGCTAAAATTACTGGTTTATCTGAAATTCAGATGGGTATTTTGTATTTTATGTGGTGACTCTGAGGACAAATTTCCACTGTTAGATTCTCAAGGAGTGATTTATCCAGGCCTCTGGACTGTAGGAAGCAGCAAAGCTAGGATGTGAACCTTGCTCTGCCTGATACTAGGCCTCCCAGGCAGTGCTAGTGACAAAGCACCCATCTGCCGATGCAGGAGATGCAGGAGATGGGGGTTCAGTCTGGAAGATCTCCTGGAGGAGGGCATGGCAGCCCACTCCAGTATTCTTCCTGGAGAATCCCAAGGACAGAGGAGCCTGGTGGGCGACGTCCATGAGATCACAGAGTTGGGCATGACTGAAGCAATTTAGTATGCACGCACACTGCCTGATATCAGGTCTCAAGCTCCTTCCTTTTGCAGACAACCTGCTTGCTTGGTCTGTTTGCTATTCTGCTTCAATGACCCTTCCTCATGCCCACGTCTTGTATCTTGTACATGCTGAGGAATCCAGGTAGAACCACCATAAGACTTAGGAAATGTGCCTAAAATGTGTTTCCTTCAGCAGAAAATAAGGATCTCCAATTTGCAGGTACTATTCTAGGCACTGGGGACACAGAAGAAAAAAAAAAATCAGTAGTCCTCCTATTGAGCTTATCTTCTTGTCTCCAGAACACAATGAACAAAATAAAGAAGTAATATGTATAGTAAGTCAGATGATGATGAGTATCAAAGAAAGAAAGAAAAAAACAGGAAAGGGAGGTTGGGAATACCAGGGGTAAGGGAACTGCAGTTTAAAAAGAGGTGTTGCCACACACCCAGCCAAAAATGGAACAGAACATTCACCGGCAAGATGTGAAGCCCCTGAACTCTCACACACTGCTGGTGGGAGCATAACTGGTCCCCACCGTGGAGAACTTTGGCCACATCCTGTAAAGCAGAACCTCTACCCACCTTAGGATACAATTTCACTTTTAGCTTGTTGCTGCTGTTGTTCAGTTGCTATGTTGTGTCTGACCCTTCTGAGACCCCACTGACTGTAGGGCTCCTCTGTCCGTGGGATTTCCCAGGCAAGAATACTGGAGTGTATTGCCCTTTCTTTCTCCAGGGGATCTTCCCGACCCAGGGACTGAACCCATGTCTCCTGCATTGGCAGGCGTAATCTTTACCACTGAGCCGCCTGGGAAGCCTCTACTTCTAGCTACATGCCTACAAAAGGCATGGACTAGATATACTAGACAATTCATATCAACACTACCTATAATAGCTAGAAACAACCCAAACGTCTATCAGAAGTAGAACAGTAGACCAGTAAAGGGTAGTGTATTCATACTGTGTAACGTTGTACAGCACTGGGAATGAATGAACCCACGCGGCTTGCAACAATATGGGTGAATCTCACCCACATAAATGTTGAGTGAAAGCAAGACATAAAGGATAACATAGAGTAGGAGTCCATTTATATGACGTCCAACAGCAAGGAGCTCTAATCTGTGGATTTAGAAGTCAGAATAGGCATTGGGGAGGGGGATTATGGCCTGGAACAGGGGCATAGGAGGGCCTTCTGGGCTTGTTGACTGTGTCTGTTTCTTGACTTGGGTGAGAGCTACATGGATGTGCTCATCAAGAAGATTTATCATGGTGGTACCTACGATTTATGCACATTTGACATCCATGTTTAGCAAAAAGTTAAGAAACAAAATAGGTAGTGAGGTCTTACTGAAAAGGTTCTTGTTTTGCAGGAGCCAGAGATAAGGAAGAGACCAATAAGAAGGAGCTATATGAGAGCAACAAGCGTTTCCTGGGGCCCTACAACCCTGTCAGCCCATGCCAGAACATTCTTCGTGTGATTGCGGTGACCACCTGCTGCCTACTAGCCTTGGGCCTTCCTGGGGGATGGGGATGAGGGAGGAGGGGCAGCACCAGCCCGCCCTAGTGCCGCCTCCTCTCCTTCCAGCCCTCTAGGCTCAATCCCCTTTGTATTTCTTTACATGCCTTCCTCAACCACAGGTCCATCCTGTGGGCTCACTATCCCTCTGGTCTGTGCCATAGCATGTGGCACCCAGTTCTGGAGGGGCAGGGGTCATGTCACCCCCTCTTTTTGCCACAGGTCCTCAAAGGGCTCGATACTCAGTGATTAACTGAGTATGTGGTCCCTTTGCTGGCTTCTGCCTGTGTCTGGCGGCGTTTGTGCATCGACGCAGGACTCACTCTGGGTCTGCCCACGTGTGTCAGGATCTCTCTGCCTTTGTTTCAGGAATTCGGAGATTTCCTGGGGCCCCAGCAGGTAAAGGACCTGCTGCTAGCAGCCTTGGAAGGGCTGAAAGGTGGCTCTGAGGCTCGGGGGAAGGACTCGGGGGAGATGATGCAGCTAGCCTCGGAGGTCACGCTCAGCTCGGTGCTGGAGTGGTACCGACACAGGGCGCTGGAGGTGGTAAGGCCCCCTGGGGGCAGGGGCTGGGCTGGGAGACCCCACAGGGCTCACTAATCCTGCAGCTAGGACAGGGTGGGTGGTGAATGAGTTCTAGATGCTCTCAACTTGCTAATCAGCCCCCAAGAGCCCAACTGTCTGGTGAGGGGTGCGGCAGGGCAGTGCAGACAAGCTGTCTCCGGGGAAGGGGCAGGCGCTCTGCCTGCCTGTCTCCCCACTTCTGTGTCCTCCTCTTCTGCATCACCCTCTTCTCCCTCCTCCCACCGCCCTGCTCCCCTGTTCCCCCCC
>SJYW01029534.1:1162621-1178810 GCA_006410735.1 Raphicerus campestris
AAGATAAAGAGAACTAATAGATTAATGGGACATTAATGGGACATTGATATTGGTATTCCCTCTCCAGTAGCAGAATGTGTTAATCTGATTAGTGGGTGTCCTTACAAAGGGTAGATGCTAGAAGGCCCTCACGAAGTATCACTAACAATAACATTTCAACTTGAGGTGTTGGAACTCTTTCTGTCTCACCAGCTCCTGCCTCTTATTCCTTAGTTAACAGGTGCTTTGCAATCTGAACCTGATATCTGATCTCCCCCCAAATCTGACCTACAGGGATTATCCTCAACCTGCTGCCACCACCATCCTCTCATATCTTTACCACCCTCCCTCCCACCCCGAGTTCCCTTGCGGTTTCTCACTTCTCTTGAGCTGATGCTGGGGGCTGGCAGCTGGGGAGGATCAGGCAGCTTGGCTGCACGTGGCAGGTGCAAAGACGGGGTGTAAGGGCAGCCCCAGGGCTGGGCTCCGTGTGGCCCTCACCCTGTGGTTTCGCCCTCTACTGCCCCTGAGGTCGGGAGTGCCCTCAGCCTCCAGAAGAGCCAGAGTGTGCTGGAGAAGGAAGAAGAGAAGAAGACCCTGATGAAGAAGATGATGGTATGCAAGCAGCTTGCGGGTGTGTGGCATCAGGGTGAGGAGGGGGCAGAAGTCCTGAGCCCACCCTCTGATGAGGTGGGGTTGGGGTGGGGTGGGCAGAGAACATCAAGGTACAGCTACCTGGGCCTGGGTCCCAGCTCCACCCTGAGCTGCCCCCCACCTACCTTGAGGGAGCTTGGCAAGTCACTTCCCTTCTCTAAGTCTCACTCTTAATATCTCACAAGTGACTGTGATAAAAGAAACCTGTGTCAGTGGAGGACACAACTCAAAGGTTAGTTCACTGTAAAATCTTAGGCCCCCGGGAGCAGTCATTATGTCATTTCCCCCCATAGTTCCTCTGATGGGGGAACTTCCGAAGGAACTTTCTTTTTCTCAGCTAAATGCAGTCACTTCTCAGTTATCCACTGGAGTGTCTGGGCTGGGACAGCCACTGAAGTTTCCAGAATTATATCAAGAGTTAGCTATAAAGAGAGAAAAAAAATCTGTGCCTCTGATACTTTCATTTAATTAACATTAACTGAGCACCTACTGGGCACTGGTGCTAGATCAAAAGTGAGAAGTAACTGGAAGGACATTTTAAAGGAACTCAACTGGACCACTTTCAAGGGTCAGGCGTGGTGTTTGGGGGCCAGTCCATGGTTTAGACTTCCCTACCACAGGGCTGCTGAAACAGTTCTTGCTGAGCCCTGCATGTGTGCAGCAGGTCCTGCCTGCTTTGAAGGCCTTGAACCGCAGGCTCTGGACCGGGTTAGAGCAGTCAGCTGGCTCCCTCCACTGGAGGCCAGGCAGGGAGTGGAGCCGGCCCAGGCTGAAGAGTGGCCCCACTTTCTGAGGAGTGGCTGCGGCGCTGGTGGTCTGTGGTGGCCTGCTCCCCTCCCTGACACCTCCGTGTCCCCCATCCAGAAGCAGATCCAGGAGGAGCCGCTGGATTCTCTCACAAGTTCCGTCCGCCAGCAGGCCATGGAGACCCTGACTCAACTGAGGTGACCTTGGCCCCTTTCCCAACCTTCGGCCCCTTTCCCAACCCTCAGGCTCTGCCTGTACCTTCAGAGGCCTCTCTGCTGTGCGTGGCCCTTTCCTAGTCCCGGGCCTTTTCCCTTGCCCTTGCCCAGGCCCTGCTGGGGCTATCTGACTTGTACCCCACCGCCATCTTCCTCCCTACCTCATTTCGCCCTTGTGTGGATACGAATCTCAGCACTTGTCCCAGCCCTGCAGCCTTCCCTTCCAGCCTCCAGCCTCAGGTGCCCCCTCACTCCATGCCCTCACTTTCTGTCTCTTCTCCAGTCATTCCCAGCCTGTCCTGGGTTTGCAGCAACGGTCGGAGCTGGTGAACACGTGCGTGAAGAGTGTGTTCTCCCTGCCCACCGTGCAGGCCATGCAGGAGAAAGACCAGGCCAAGGCAGATGCCTTACAGGTGAGACAGGGCCCTCTGAGGCAGGGCCTTGGGGCTGGCTGGTGTCCTCAGAGGGAGGCATGTCCCTGGACTCCCAGCAGGAGAGGAAGGGCATTATGAGAGGTAGATTGGAATCTTCAACCTCCTACTTAAGCGGCTTGGGCAATTCACCTCCCCTCTCCTGGCCCGAGCAAGCACTTGATAAATATTTGGTGAATGAGTGAGTCTGTGGAATAAAGGATCCCTCATCTGAAGCATTGCCCACGTTGGGCTCTGCCCCATGAGAAGGATGTGGGCAGATGTTGGCACCGCTCAGGAGGTGGCCAGGATTAGGAAGAAAAGGCCTGAGGATTGGGCAAGTTTGGGTTGAGTCCTGGAAGTAGAACCTCAAGGGCCTCTCATGAGCACCTTCAACCCCCTGCAGGATGGTCCCTGGAATAGTGATCAGAGGAGACCCTTCATGGGGAATGGGGTCAATGGGGAAGGTTAGGGAGAGAGATTTCAGCTCTGGGTGAGGCACATGCTTACATCCTTTTATCGAGCAAATTTTAACTAATACCTAACCCAGAAGTACAGGGCTGAGATACTGTAGGACTGAGGGGCAGATTATCAAAGTATCATACAAATAAATGCAGAATTACAATAGTACTTGGTGCAAGCAAGAAGTACTGATACTATTAAGAGCCTGAAATGGAGGGAACATGACCGTGTTGGGGTTCAGAGGTCATGATGCTAGAGGCGAGAGGTTCAGAAGAGTTAACTAACTAGCGGAAAGGGGGTGGCTGAAGGAAGAGCGAGAGGCCAAGGGAATGGCCTGTGCAGCAGCTTGAGGACGGAGAGAACGTGATGACTGCAAGGATGATAAGGAGGCAGAGTGGCTGGAGTCCAGAGGGTGAGGTGAAAGAGCAGTTGGAGCCAGACCAGCCACAGGCGTGATGGCTCTGAGTCTTCACTTGAGTGGAGACCCAAAGGGGAGCCTGCAGCCTTCTTGTAGTACCAGGCCAGGCCAGCAGAGGTCAGTGCCGCACAGTGATGGACGGCAGATGGGCGGGTAGGCGGAGGGAGCTGGTGAACAAGGCTTCCTTGGTGGTCGTGGTATAAGCTGGTGTGCTCAGACTCAGGAAGCCTGCACAAAGACGACCTGCAAGGAAGATCTGGAGATGACGGGAAGAAGAGAGGCAGGGAGAGAGGGCCTCAAAGACACGCCTTAGCCTTGGGTAGGTGTCATGCCTGCACCCTCCTAAGGCAATTTCAGGACTGTGGTGCGACTGGGAAGGACAGAGCTGACTCCTGGAAGGGGCAACTTAGAAAATCTATTTGGATCTAGGAGTGGTGATTTTAAAAAGAATCAGAACACTTCCTCGGAGACAATAACACAAGTAGGGCTGGTTGTCCATTGATATAGCCCTCACGGTTCTTGAGCATTTTCCCACCCATCTTCTCATGCTTCTCACGAATTGAAACTTTGGTTCTGTGACCTTGGACAAGTGTCTTCCCGGGACTTCCCTGGTGGTCCGGTGGCTAAGCCGCTGAGTTCCCAATGCAAAGGGCTGGGGTTCAGTCCCTGGCAGGGGAACTAGATCCCACAGGCTGCAACTAAAGAACTAAAGATCCCGCATGCCACAGCTAAGACCAGGCACAGTCAAATAAATAAAAGTTTTTAAAGAACATCTCATTTGCACAATGAGAAAAACACTTTGAGGGCAAAGTGATAGGGCTGTGCCAATCATGAGGCAATCACCTGGCGCGTGGTAGATTCTCTGTAATTCTCAGTAGATTCCCCCTGGGCCTCTTCTTCTTGCCCTTGTAAGCTAAGGAGTTCACAGATAATAATTACCAGTTTCTCAGTAAAGAACCTGTAACCCATGGAGGGGAAGCCAGCTGCCCAATATCACACATCAAGGCTAGTCTCACATGGTGGGACTAGAGAGCAGCACTCCTGGGCTTGAGTACCCCTTCCTCCCCTGACCCACATCAGGGGTTGCCGGGGGTTGGAGTCTGCCCCAGAGGCTCCCTAGTGACTTGGTCCTCTCCCTGTTCACAGATACTTTACTGTCAGACGTTGGCTGCCCTGCAGACACTTCTCAATACCCTCTTTGTTGAGGACCCCACTCCTGGTGGGCTGAAGAGCATCTTGGAGGTATGGGGGCAGGGAGGAGAAGGGTGGAGGAGGATGGGGAATTGACTCAGGAGAACTGGGGCTGGGGGTCTGGACCCAGAAAGAGTGATTTGACTTCAGGATGTAATCTTGTGCCAGATTTCTGCTTCCCTGCCCCCTCACAGGTCATGTCCCGCACTCCTTCTCCTTCACCCTCTCCCTCACCACCACACTCCTGCGACTCCTATGATAGCTGCTCCCATATCCTTGCTTTCTGAATTCTTGTCCTTATGTCTCTCTCCTGTCTTCAAGACTCTCTGCCTTTCATCTCTCTCCCATTGACCTCTGCCCTCCTGTGGTCTTCCGTTCTGTCCTCAGCTTCTGGATCCCATGTGTCCCTATGCTCTTGGAAGAGGAGGAGGGCTGTGGTGGGTTGCCTTGATGCTCTCCCTCAGAAGCTTCCTGATAATTGGTGAAGGCTGTCCTTCCCATCCAGGGGGCAGAGGCTAGCATCCGGCTCGTAGCTCTGAGTCATACCCTTCTCCCCACAGCCCCTGGGGCCCTGGATGAACTCTGGGAAGGCCCATGAGCGAGCACGGGCTGTGAAAATCAGTGTCGCTGTGTTGAACCACGCACTTCTGACCCCGCCTTTCCTTGTGAGTGGCTCTGGGAGCGGGGAGGGGAGGATTGCTAGGGAGGATGTTCTCAGGTCTGAGGGAGCCCATGCATCCGCCCAGAGATTCCTAGGTGGTCCTCACTCCTCAGAGGATTCAGCTCTCCCGGCCAGGCCATAGATGGCTCTGTTCACCGTTTACTGTATAGCATTATTGAACCTATAAGTCTCAGTCCCTAAGATTATGACACAAACAGATGTCCTCGGGATTCCCGGCACTGGGGCTTCTTCTGGGGAGGCTCATCATCCGCATTGGGGATCCTGATGAGGAGATTGGCCGTGAAGCTCTGGACGGCATTACCATCCTCTACACCATCTTGGAGCTTCAGAAACGTAAGCCCTTTGGAATGCCTCTAACACAGGGCTTTTGAGCCAGGTACTCAGCCTAGGAATTGAGTGGACCCTTGGCAACAAGGCACTGGTGGGGGATGGACGAGACCAACGCAAAGTTCAAAGAGGTCTGGAAGTCAGTATGAAGTCTAGTCCCCACAGCACTAGGAGACAGGGGTGACAAGCACGTTCTGGCTTAAGCAATGCTTCTGTATAAGCCTCTTCTGTTCCTTCCTAGTTTAATTGTGATTCTCATGTTCACATTCCCATCACCGTGTGCAGCCAGGAGCGACAGCCTCAGTGCCCTGGTTTTTGGTCTGTCTTCCCTGTTAGTCTATAGTTCATTTGAGTCTATGTCTTGTTCCCCATGGTGTGCCCAAGATCTCGCCCTGGGCCTGGCACATGGTGGGTGCTCAGTGAACATGTATTGGGTGAGTGAACAAAGAACAGGTCCTATCTTGGAATGTGGAGTGGCTAAAACCTGTAGGTGGGAGAACATCTCTGAAACAGCTGTGGGAAGCCAGTGATGTGATAAGGGCTGACACAGAAACCCAGCTGGCACTCACTCACCTGGAGGTGTGCAGTATTGACTGTTACTTGCCTCCCCCCTTTCCCCAGAGTCCCAACTCTGCTCCAAACCAGGGGACCTTGCACGTTGTTTAAAGTCCCCTGGCTCTGGAAGCAGAGTGACCTGGGTACCAGACCTAGCTCTAGCCCTTCCTCCCTATACAAATTCAGGCAAGTACTTTTCTTGTTGAGGCCTGGGTTTCCTCATTTGTAAAAAGGACACAGTAGGATGCAAACCACAGGCTTTTTGGAAGATTAAATGAGATCATATGTGTAAAATGACCAGCTCGTTGCACACATTATGGGCCCAACAAATATTTTCTTCCCCCCATCCCTCCCCTCCCATCTTATTAGTTTCAGTCTGTTGAGATCTATATGGTATCCCTGCTCTTCTTGTTCTCTAGCATCTGGGGCAAAGATTTAGTCCCTAGGAGACTTCCCCTTCTGCCCAAGAGCCACATAGATCTTCTGAGTGATGGATAAAGGTGATATAAGTCATGTTAATACTCAGTCTTGGGGACAGGAATAGTATATACCCAACTAGTATTGCCAGATTTAGCAAATAAAAATATCGGACACTTAGTTAAATACAAATTTCAGAAAAACAGTAAATACCTTTTGGTATATTTAAGACATACTTTTGCTAAAATTACTGGTTTATCTGAAATTCAGATGGGTATTTTGTATTTTATGTGGTGACTCTGAGGACAAATTTCCACTGTTAGATTCTCAAGGAGTGATTTATCCAGGCCTCTGGACTGTAGGAAGCAGCAAAGCTAGGATGTGAACCTTGCTCTGCCTGATACTAGGCCTCCCAGGCAGTGCTAGTGACAAAGCACCCATCTGCCGATGCAGGAGATGCAGGAGATGGGGGTTCAGTCTGGAAGATCTCCTGGAGGAGGGCATGGCAGCCCACTCCAGTATTCTTCCTGGAGAATCCCAAGGACAGAGGAGCCTGGTGGGCGACGTCCATGAGATCACAGAGTTGGGCATGACTGAAGCAATTTAGTATGCACGCACACTGCCTGATATCAGGTCTCAAGCTCCTTCCTTTTGCAGACAACCTGCTTGCTTGGTCTGTTTGCTATTCTGCTTCAATGACCCTTCCTCATGCCCACGTCTTGTATCTTGTACACGCTGAGGAATCCAGGTAGAACCACCATAAGACTTAGGAAATGTGCCTAAAATGTGTTTCCTTCAGCAGAAAATAAGGATCTCCAATTTGCAGGTACTATTCTAGGCACTGGGGACACAGAAGAAAAAAAAAAATCAGTAGTCCTCCTATTGAGCTTATCTTCTTGTCTCTAGAACACAATGAACAAAATAAAGAAGTAATATGTATAGTAAGTCAGATGATGATGAGTATCAAAGAAAGAAAGAAAAAAACAGGAAAGGGAGGTTGGGAATACCAGGGGTAAGGGAACTGCAGTTTAAAAAGAGGTGTTGCCACACACCCAGCCAAAAATGGAACAGAACATTCACCGGCAAGATGTGAAGCCCCTGAACTCTCACACACTGCTGGTGGGAGCATAACTGGTCCCCACCGTGGAGAACTTTGGCCACATCCTGTAAAGCAGAACCTCTACCCACCTTAGGATACAATTTCACTTTTAGCTTGTTGCTGCTGTTGTTCAGTTGCTATGTTGTGTCTGACCCTTCTGAGACCCCACTGACTGTAGGGCTCCTCTGTCCGTGGGATTTCCCAGGCAAGAATACTGGAGTGTATTGCCCTTTCTTTCTCCAGGGGATCTTCCCGACCCAGGGACTGAACCCATGTCTCCTGCATTGGCAGGCGTAATCTTTACCACTGAGCCGCCTGGGAAGCCTCTACTTCTAGCTACATGCCTACAAAAGGCATGGACTAGATATACTAGACAATTCATATCAACACTACCTATAATAGCTAGAAACAACCCAAACGTCTATCAGAAGTAGAACAGTAGACCAGTAAAGGGTAGTATATTCATACTGTGTAACGTTGTACAGCACTGGGAATGAATGAACCCACGTGGCTTGCAACAATATGGGTGAATCTCACCCACATAAATGTTGAGTGAAAGCAAGACATAAAGGATAACATAGAGTAGGAGTCCATTTATATGACGTCCAACAGCAAGGAGCTCTAATCTGTGGATTTAGAAGTCAGAATAGGCACTGGGGAGGGGGATTATGGCCTGAAACAGGGGCATAGGAGGGCCTTCTGGGCTTGTTGACTGTGTCTGTTTCTTGACTTGGGTGAGAGCTACATGGATGTGCTCATCAAGAAGATTTATCATGGTGGTACCTACGATTTATGCACATTTGACATCCATGTTTAGCAAAAAGTTAAGAAACAAAATAGATACTGAGGTCTTACTGAAAAGGTTCTTGTTTTGCAGGAGCCAGAGATAAGGAAGAGACCAATAAGAAGGAGCTATATGAGAGCAACAAGCGTTTCCTGGGGCCCTACAACCCTGTCAGCCCATGCCAGAACATTCTTCGTGTGATTGCGGTGACCACCTGCTGCCTACTAGCCTTGGGCCTTCCTGGGGGATGGGGATGAGGGAGGAGGGGCAGCACCAGCCCGCCCTAGTGCCGCCTCCTCTCCTTCCAGCCCTCTAGGCTCAATCCCCTTTGTATTTCTTTACATGCCTTCCTCAACCACAGGTCCATCCTGTGGGCTCACTATCCCTCTGGTCTGTGCCATAGCATGTGGCACCCAGTTCTGGAGGGGCAGGGGTCATGTCACCCCCTCTTTTTGCCACAGGTCCTCAAAGGGCTCGATACTCAGTGATTAACTGAGTATGTGGTCCCTTTGCTGGCCTCTGCCTGTGTCTGGCGGCGTTTGTGCATCGACGCAGGACTCACTCTGGGTCTGCCCACGTGTGTCAGGATCTCTCTGCCTTTGTTTCAGGAATTCGGAGATTTCCTGGGGCCCCAGCAGGTAAAGGACCTGCTGCTAGCAGCCTTGGAAGGGCTGAAAGGTGGCTCTGAGGCTCGGGGGAAGGACTCGGGGGAGATGATGCAGCTAGCCTCGGAGGTCACGCTCAGCTCGGTGCTGGAGTGGTACCGACACAGGGCGCTGGAGGTGGTAAGGCCCCCTGGGGGCAGGGGCTGGGCTGGGAGACCCCACAGGGCTCACTAATCCTGCAGCTAGGACAGGGTGGGTGGTGAATGAGTTCTAGATGCTCTCAACTTGCTAATCAGCCCCCAAGAGCCCAACTGTCTGGTGAGGGGTGCGGCAGGGCAGTGCAGACAAGCTGTCTCCGGGGAAGGGGCAGGCGCTCTGCCTGCCTGTCTCCCCACTTCTGTGTCCTCCTCTTCTGCATCACCCTCTTCTCCCTCCTCCCACCGCCCTGCTCCCCTGTTCCCCCCCGGCCTCTCCGCTCGGCCCTCTGCCTGCTCCCTGGTGGTCTGGCTGCGCCCCAGATCCCCGAAATCATGCACGGCATCTACGTGTGCCTGAGCCACATCCAGGAGCCGCGGGCCCGCGAGGTGGCTCTGCTGCCCGTCTCTCTCCTGGCCAGCTCCTTCATGACCGAGGTCGTCATCGCCCTGCTCATGTGTCCCCTCCCACTGGACAGGTACCAAGTGATGGGTGCTTCCAGCCACTACCTCTCAGAGAGTTGATACAGCCCCCTATTCCCGGGCTGGGAATCCCTCCTTCTACCCAGGGGAGTCCCTCACCCTCCCAGTGGTCCCACTTCCATGATCTATGTTGCTTATGACAACCCTTAAGCCCTCCCTGCCAGGTGTCTGTGCTGCACATTTATTTGTTCTCTCACAAGTGTAATAACCCCATTCTACAGATAAGGAAACTGAGGCTCACAGAAAGTTTCTGGCCTTAGGAACCTACTGAACAAGTAGCAGAATGAGGACCTAAGCTCAGATCTGACCAACTCCAAGCCCAGAGCTCTTCAATGATGCCATGGGAAAAAGAACTGAATGTTGTTCCTAACTCTGCCTCCAGATGCTGTGTGGTTTGGGGTAGCTTTATTGCCCTCTCTGGGCTTCAGTTTTTCCCCATATGTAAAAGGCGAAAATAACACCCACATTCTCACCCTGAATGGGTGGGCATGATCAGTAAAGCAGCTAGTCATGCTGAGTGCATGCCCTGTGCTCCATGTTGTCAGACTCCAGGGAGCTCTGGTCTGATGGCAGAGGGGACTGTGGCCAGATGGTTATCAGCTTGTGGGCAAGAGAGACAAATCTGGCTGCTCCAGGCTCCTGGCCCAGGAAATGCTCTCACATCTCTGAATGAAAACAAGGCAGAGTGTGTGATCCACGTCTTAAGGCAGTTGATTGAGAGTGAACGAAAAAGAATTATGCAGAACTGTGCAAGTGGGGTGCACTTCTAATCAGAAGAGCTGGTGTCATTCACAGAAACCAGGGATAGCAGTGCGGAAGTGATACACTCCCATCTCCCACCCGGAAGAATGTAACCCTTTCTGGCTTCACTGCAAGCCGGGGAATTTTCTTCTTAGAGCCACTAAGCATTCAGACTCAAGACTGCCAGGACCACATCTGACTTCAATTACTTCAGGAGGATGTAGGACAGGACAGTTTCCTCACAGCAGCCTGTGCAGGAGGATTGGACAGAGCTGGGATGAGATTTAAGGAGGCCTCGCTCGCAAGTGCCACTCCTGTGCATGCCTGAGAGTGAGGACCTCCTTAAATGTAGAGACCTGGATGCCTCACTTTCCTCATGCTAGTACTGGCCCTGGGCCTCCCAGTTGAAAGATGTAGGTGCTACCTGGCTTAAGTGGCTTGGGCTTTAAAGGAACTCAAGTCTCTTATAATAACTCTCTGGACTTTGCCTCCCAGATTCTCACAGGGACAAGCTCAGTCACAAGAGTCACTGCACCCTGAGAAGCTCAATGCAGCAGTGTCCCCAGTGGTCCTTATAGTTCATTTGCAGTTCTTCTTCACCCAGACACAATTTACCAGTTGGGTCATTTTTACCATAAGCAGTGTTGCCTAGCAACATAGTTGACATACTATCTTTATCAGGTTTCCAGGGGAACAGAGCTGGAAAGTTAATGGGAGGTTCAACTCTTAACCAGATTGGGGGGTGGGGGGATGGAAGGTTTTGGTTAACCCTTTAGTGCCCTGGGCTGTCAGCACTTTTCACCTCCCCAGGATAGAACCTATAGGCTGGTGCAGGTTAATCCAGATGCTTTTCCCTGACTGGTGTACTGCCTTCTTATTTGTTTTTAATTTTTTTGTTAATTTTTTATTATTGTTGGCTGTGCTGGGTCTTTGTTCCTGCTCCCAGGCTTTCTCTAGTTGTGGTGAGCGGGGGTACTCTTAAGTTGTGGCACATGGACTTAGTTGCCTTGTGGCATGCAGCATCTTCCCAAAATGCTAGGATCAAACCTGTGTCGCCTGCATTGGCAGGTGGATTCTTAACCACTGGACCATCAGGGAAGTGCCTGGTGTATAGCCTTCTAAGGGTCAGGAGTGGGAGCTCCTTGAGGTTATGTGACATATGCAAGACCCAGGCCCCGAAAGGCTCCTAGGCATAGAGGAACAGGCACAGGCATCGGAGTCACCAGACCTGGTCACTCCTGGACTCTAGCTCATTAGCCGTGCAGTCTTGGGTCGGTGATTTTACCTCTCTGAGCCTTAACTCTGCATCTGCAAAATGAGACTGTGAGGGGCCCTGTAAAAACTCAGTGACCCTGAGTTTCTTGAATATCTTGCTCGTGTCTGCTGGTAGATAACAAATGCTCAATATTTGCTGAAGTCATAACTTGTATGCAAAACACCTGGCAAAGTACCTGAGTAGGGTTTTTGATCATTGTTAGCCCCAGGCTTCTTAGATCATTCAGGAAATTTTTCGGCACACTCATGGATGCAATTTCAGAGGCATCTTCCCTTCTCCCTCCCAAAATAATTTGGCGGCAGGGTTGGCCCCACTGCTCTTGTCCCCACTAACCATCCCTACTCTTGGCCTGTCAGCAATGGAGCAGAGATGTGGAGACAGCTGATACTGCGCAAGCCCAGCTGTGACGTCCGAGACCTCCTGGACCTACTCCTGACCAGCCTGAAGGAGAAGCCCGTGACCAAGAAGGGCCGGGCCTCCATTGTGCCCCTGGCGGTGAGGAGCTCTCCTTCTGCCCGCTTCCTCCCGTGCCCAGCAGTCCCATCACTGCCCCAGCACGTCCTCCTCTTGCTCTCGCTGCGCTCTGCACATCCATCTTCTAGTGCCTGGCTCTGCCTGGAGCTAAGTGGGTGGTGCTGAGCAAGTCTGTCCCCGGGCTCTTGTTTGTGATCCATTGGACCGCCAGCAGCACCGTCCTGCTGCTAACTACAGTGACCGTGGCAGCCTGGAGTGGCCTGGGACTGAACGGCCAGGGACTCACACACCTTAGGCTGAGAACTGGCCTCGCTCTGTTACTATTCTGTAACCTGAGCAAGTCACCACACCTCTCTGAGGCTGTCTCTGCATCTGTAAATAGAAACAATATCTACCTTGTATGGCAGTTATGAAAATTAAATGAGGTAACTCATCTCTTCTTTTTAGAGACATAAAATGTCTAAGCACATCTGCCGCTCTCAGAGGCTGGCCCTGGGAGCACGGAGGGAACGGGCTCTGATGTGGGAAGGGGGCTGAGTGGACAGACAGATTTCTCTCTGGCTCTGTCAGCACCACCCTGGCCCTAGCCAGCTGGATAATGCCCCATTCACCTCCCTGCTTCCACTCCAGCCCCTCCCATCTGTATCACAGCCAAGAACATCATTGAAAAATGCGCGTCTGCTCTTCTCAACTCTCTCCATGGCTTCCCATCGCCCTTGAGGGTAGCACAGAGCTCCTGCTGGTGCTGCTAGGCCCTGCAACCCTTGCTGGCCTCACTATACTGTGTGATCCTCTTGCTTGCATGGCTCCAGACTCATTATTCTTTGTCAGGTCTTCTTAATCCCTGTGCTATCTTTGGCCACAGTGCCTTTGCACATGCTGTTTTCTCAACCTAGATTTCTGTCCGCCAAGTTAACTTCTTCTCATCCCTTATCTCTTAAGCTATCCACCTCCTCAGGGAAGCCCACTCTGACCAGATCAAATCTGTGCATATTATACTTTCTTTCCCAGGTGGTTCAGTGGTAAAGGATCTGCCTACCAATGCAGGAGATGTGGGTTCAATCCCTGAGTGAGGGAGATCCCCTGGAGAAGGAAATGGCAACCTATTCCAGTATTCTTGCCAGGGAAATCCCAGGGACAGAAGAGTCTGGTGGGCTATAATTCATTGGGTCGCAAAGAGCTGGACACGACTGAGTGGCTGAGCACATACACATCACATGCTTTCTCTTGGAAGAGTTCACCCCAGTTGTGATCTAACAATAATGTGTGTGTATAGAGTGGATTATTTGATAAATCTATGAGATGCCTGTATTCAGTGCATACAGTAGACACTCAAAATTTTTTTGTTGGGTTGATTTATTTATTCAACAAACATTAAGCCCCTACTATGTGCCAGGCATACTCATCAGTTTCTGGGGATTCAGCAGAGAGCAAGACAATCTGGTAGAGGAAAGCCAATAAACAGAGACATGGTGGACAGAGGAGCAGGTGGTATTGTCCCTTAACACAGGAAGATACTGATGCTCAGAGACATTCCATGTCTCACCTAAGGTCACACGGCTACTGAGTGGTGGTGCCAGGACTCAAACCCAGAGCTCCTGCCCCTGAATCCCATGCTTTACCTCTGGATCGCTCTGCCTCTCTCCCCCAGCACTGAGTTCTATGACTAGGGCACCAGCGCCCATTCCATCCTTGGTTTGGACTTCACCCACTCCTCTGATCACTGTGTGTTGGCATATTCTCAAGTCACTCAGAGGAGACAGTGAGGGAAGTCTAGTTTTAACAGCCCCCAACAAAGAGGCAAGTGATACCCCACCTTACCGACCAGGCACCGATGTTATGAACCAGTAAGAGGCAGGGTTCCTGTAATCTGAAAACCTGGGTTCAAGCCTCAGCTCTGCCCCGAGGGGCTGGGTATCTTTGGGCAAGTCCCTTCCCCACTCTGATCTTGTCTCCTGCCCCCTGCATAGTGGGGTCAAGACTCTACCTCATAAATGTGGTATGAAATCCTTCCACCATGATTCTCTCAGGGCTGTGTCAACAGCAAAGTGTCGCTGTGATTGTTCTGGGGCAGGGCTCACCTAGAGGGCCTGGATGCAGTGGTGGGGGAATCTGGTCTTGCCCATGTTGGGCCAGAGAAGAGCAAAGATTGAGGACCAACCTCCTAGAGAATCAGCCCAGGCCCGGTCAGGAGTGCTGGGATGGTGGGTGGCGATGTCTCACCAGCTTCCCCTCCACCTCCAGGCAGCCAGCGGCCTGTGTGAGCTCCTGTCCGTCAACAGCTGCATGGGCCGTGTGAGGCGCATCTATCCACAGCTGCTCCTGGCCCTGCTCATTCAGGTCCATTACCACATCGGCCTCAGCCTGCCTGGCCGCATGGCTTCCCGCAAGGATGCCAAGAAGGACGCCCAGACTCCTGGCTTCGTCCCTGTACGGTATGTTCCTGCTGTCCCTGGCAGAGGGACAGCCACCAGCAAAGGCTCTTACGAAAGTCTTTAGGGCAATTGATTGGTAGAAATTAGCTCTGCGGCTAGGAAAGAAAACAGAAGTGCACTTTCAAGAGACAGCCAGGCATGTTCAAGAGCTATTTGTGAACATGTGCTGTATATGTTCTCTGCTTTGGGCTGGATGGCAGGAAGGAATCAGCCCTCTCCAAGGAGATCACCATTTCAATTTTCCTCCTCCCTCCCTAGAGATATGATTTGTATTAGATTTATAACCAAGGCTGAACTATTTGATTTTTATTTGTTAATTGGAGCAGTTAATATAGGCATATGACTAAAATCTTCAAAGACAGTAAAACAGTCTCTGTTCCTCTCTTTACCCCAGTTTTCTTTCATAAGAACCGGGTTCTTTCTTGCCCTTTGGACGGCGTTGATGCAGAGCTAAGCCCACGTGTTTTCATTCTCTACTTTCACACCCATGGTAGTCAACCTTACACAGTTACATATTTCTGCTTTTATTATATACTGTATCTTTGAGATCACCACACACAGAGCTGCAGCATTATTTTTAACAGCCACATAATATCCCTCTGTGTAGATTATAATATACCACATTCACTGAACCAGGATCCTCTCGATTTAGGTGCTTCACAGCCTTTTACAAGCAACGGTGCCACAAGTGAGGCTGTTTATATGTCTTGATATTTACATGTGACTGTACACATAGGATGAATTCCTGAAAGTAGAATGGGTGCATCCAAAGGTTTCTGTGTTTAACTATTATGGTGGAACAGGAATATATAGTGGAAAAAGTTCTTGATCAGTGAGTGAAAGGAAATGAAGTACCTCCTAAAGCACCCAGCTTGCCAGTAGTATATGACACTTCAATTCCCCACAACTTGGCCATCATCTTTGCCAATCTGAAAGTTGAAAAATAAAAGGTATTTTGCTGTCATTTTAGATTGCATTTCTCTTACTATGAATGTGGTTGAGTTTAAATGCCATTTCTATTTCATTTTCTGTGAGCAACTGTTCTTGTTCTTTGCCTAATTGTATATAGGACTTTGGGGAATTTTTCTTATTTATTGTAAGAGCTCTTTATATATTAAGTTCTGGCCTGCTGGGAGCAGGGTGACATGAGATCTCAGCCCCCCTTGTCTTGGCAGCTGGGTGGTCAAAGTGGTGAAAACCCTGCTGCTGAAGATGGGCTGCTCATATGAGGCTAACTTTCTGGAGGACCAGGGCGGCTGGGAGCTTATGGGGCAGGCAGAGAACCACCACCGCGGAGTGTCCCTGCTGGCCAGGTGAGGACCCCGGGGCAGGGGTCAGAGGGAGGGAAGAGACCTCAGTGTCTTCAGACAGACTTGGGCTTGCATCTCTTTCTGGGCAAGACTCTTTCCTTGCTCTATCACCTCTCCTCTAAGATCGACAGAGTATTGTCTCCATCAGCAAGTAGACAATACAAATGTCAGAGATGACGTGCTCTACAAACTGTGGTTGTAACAGTACCTGGCATTGTGGAGCTGTTTGGGTTATTTACAAAGCACCTTTCTCACCACATTATTAATTTAATTCCCATGCTAATGCAGAAATGATGGTCTAGCCGAGCAGTTTAGAGTATGGTCTGAGAGCAGGTCTGCCTGCTTCGGAATCCTAGCTGACCATTTCCCAGCTGTGTGACCTAGGGCAAAGTTCCTTTCCTTCTCTGTGTCTCTGTTTTCCCATCAGCAGTACAATAACAGGACTCACCTCCGAGATTTGGGGTGAGGATTAAAATACTTTGAACAGCCTCTGCATATAGTAAGAGTTCAACACATTTGCTTCTGTTATCATTATGCTGATTTGTGGGGCAAGGATTATTAATGCACATTTTTCAGGGGAGGGTACCAAGGTTCAGAGAGGGATAGTTATGCCCCAAAGGTACACACAGCCTGGAAGTGGCAAGGCTGGGAAATAACCCCCTGCCCCAGATCAGGGCTCTTCCCCTCAGCCACACACAGCCTCCCTTAGGGAAAGGAGACAGGGGGCTGGT
>SJYW01029534.1:1185056-1238040 GCA_006410735.1 Raphicerus campestris
TTCCTCTCTTTACCCCAGTTTTCTTTCATAAGAACTGGGTTCTTTCTTGCCCTTCGGACGGCGTTGATGCAGAGCTAAGCCCACGTGTTTTCATTCTCTACTTTCACACCCATGGTAGTCAACCTTACACAGTTACATATTTCTGCTTTTATTATATACTGTATCTTTGAGATCACCACACACAGAGCTGCAGCATTATTTTTAACAGCCACATAATATCCCTCTGTGTAGATTATAATATACCACATTCACTGAACCAGGATCCTCTCGATTTAGGTGCTTCACAGCCTTTTACAAGCAACGGTGCCACAAGTGAGGCTGTTTTTATGTCTTGATATTTACATGTGACTCTACACATAGGATGAATTCCTGAAAGTAGAATGGGTGCATCCAAAGGTTTCTGTGTTTAACTATTATGGTGGAACAGGAATATATAGTGGAAAAAGTTCTTGATCAGTGAGTGAAAGGAAATGAAGTACCTCCTAAAGCACCCAGCTTGCCAGTAGTATATGACACTTCATTTCCCCACAACTTGGCCATCATCTTTGCCAATCTGAAAGTTGAAAAATAAAAGGTATTTTGCTGTCATTTTAGATTGCATTTCTCTTACTATGAATGTGGTTGAGTTTAAATGCCATTTCTATTTCATTTTCTGTGAGCAACTGTTCTTGTTCTTTGCCTAATTGTATATAGGACTTTGGGGAATTTTTCTTATTTATTGTAAGAGCTCTTTATATATTAAGTTCTGGCCTGCTGGGAGCAGGGTGACATGAGATCTCAGCCCCCCTTGTCTTGGCAGCTGGGTGGTCAAAGTGGTGAAAACCCTGCTGCTGAAGATGGGCTGCTCATATGAGGCTAACTTTCTGGAGGACCAGGGCGGCTGGGAGCTTATGGGGCAGGCAGAGAACCACCACCGCGGAGTGTCCCTGCTGGCCAGGTGAGGACCCCGGGGCAGGGGTCAGAGGGAGGGAAGAGACCTCAGTGTCTTCAGACAGACTTGGGCTTGCATCTCTTTCTGGGCAAGACTCTTTCCTTGCTCTATCACCTCTCCTCTAAGATCGACAGAGTATTGTCTCCATCAGCAAGTAGACAATACAAATGTCAGAGATGACGTGCTCTACAAACTGTGGTTGTAACAGTACCTGGCATTGTGGAGCTGTTTGGGTTATTTACAAAGCACCTTTCTCACCACATTATTAATTTAATTCCCATGCTAATGCAGAAATGATGGTCTAGCCGAGCAGTTTAGAGTGTGGTCTGAGAGCAGGTCTGCCTGCTTCGGAATCCTAGCTGACCATTTCCCAGCTGTGTGACCTAGGGCAAAGTTCCTTTCCTTCTCTGTGTCTCTGTTTTCCCATCAGCAGTACAATAACAGGACTCACCTCCGAGATTTGGGGTGAGGATTAAAATACTTTGAACAGCCTCTGCATATAGTAAGAGTTCAACACATTTGCTTCTGTTATCATTATGCTGATTTGTGGGGCAAGGATTATTAATGCACATTTTTCAGGGGAGGGTACCAAGGTTCAGAGAGGGATAGTTATGCCCCAAAGGTACACACAGCCTGGAAGTGGCAAGGCTGGGAAATAACCCCCTGCCCCAGATCAGGGCTCTTCCCCTCAGCCACACACAGCCTCCCTTAGGGAAAGGAGACAGGGGGCTGGTTCACCTTGATTTCACTAGTGTGGTTCCTGCAGGAAGATCCTGCTTCTTAGCCCTGCACCCCGAGTGTCCAGGGTGGTGTGCTCCCCTTGGGTCTCAAGATACAAATGTATTTATTGAGCACTTGCATGCTCCCGGCACCTTGCAAAGAGCTTCTATTCACAGACTGTTCCATTTAATACTCACTGTGACTGATTGAGTGCAGGAGGAGAAGGGGGTGACAGAGAATAAGATGGTTGGATGGCATCACCAAATCAATGGACATGAGTCCGAGCAAACTCTGGGAGATGGTGAAGGACAGGGAAGCCTGGTGTGCAACAGTCCACAGGGTCGCAAACAGTCAGACATGACTTGGCGACTGAACAACAGCAATGACTGATGAGGTAACACTGTTACTTCCCCAGAGTTACCCGTAAGGAGTCTGAGCCCGGAGAAGTTAGGTGACTTGCCCAAAGTGACACAACTAGTGGTAACAGAATTTGAACCCAGGCTGTCTTATTCCAGACTCTATGCATGGCTGACACACTTTTCTGGATTCATTGACTAGCAGAGCATAGTACAGACTTGAGGGTGAATCATCTACAGGGCTTTTTAAAACACTGATGGCTGGGCCTCACTTCTAGAGTTTCTAATTCAGTTAGTCTGGGATGGGGGCTTGAGAATGTGCTTTTTTTTTTTTTTACAAGTTCCCAGGTGATGCTGATACTGCTGATCCAGGGGCCACACTTGGAACATCACTGGCTTAGTAGAATGAACTAGGCAGCTGGAATAGGAACCCTGGGTTGGGGTGCCAGCTCTACGATTTTCCAGCTCTATGACTTTGGGCAATTCGCACTNCTTTTTAAAACACTGATGGCTGGGCCTCACTTCTAGAGTTTCTAATTCAGTTAGTCTGGGATGGGGGCTTGAGAATGTGCATTTTTTTTTTACAAGTTCCCAGGTGATGCTGATACTGCTGATCCAGGGGCCACACTTGGAACATTACTGGCTTAGTAGAATGAACTAGGCAGCTGGAATAGGAACCCTGGGTTGGGGCGCCAGCTCTACGATTTTCCAGCTCTATGACTTTGGGCAATTCGCACTTAAAGCCTCTATTTCCTCATCTGTGAAATGGGTTAACAACAGTAACCTGCCTCAAAGGGTAATGGTGAGGATCAAAAGCAATAAGGACTTGAAAGCATCTGGCTTGCTGCCTGGCGCCTAGTGAGTGGGTCCTCAAATTCTTTCCTTCCTGTCTTTTCCTCCTGGAGTGGTCCTGCACATTCAGGGGTCATAGCCTTGTCTTTCTTACTGATTTTCTCTGTGATCTTGGGCAAGTCACTTTCCCACTCTGCATGTCAGTTTTCCCACCTGTAAAATGAAGCAATGTGATCAAATGGCCTCTGAGATCCTGTTCAGGTGGAAAACCCTGGGGATGCGGGAACACAGGGGACTGGGGCTTGCCCAGAGTTTTGAGTGTGGGGGGCCAGGCCCCATGCAGCAGGTCCCCTTGGGCTGGAGAGCCTGAGGGCACTTCTCCCCTCACCCCCAGGGCCATGATGCACTACTCCTGTCAGGAGCTATGCCGCATCCTCTACCTGCTCATCCCCCTCCTGGAGCGAGGCGACGAGAAGCACAAGATCACCGCCACTGCCTTCTTCGTGGAGGTACCGACTGGGTGCCCAGAGTGGGGCAGGGGCTACCCGGGGCCCTCCCAGGAGCATAGGCCTCAGTTCCCACTGCTGGTCATTTCTCTTGTGTGATAAGTACTTAATACTTTAGAGTCTTTCCTGAATGTGATTTTTCTTGAATAAAAAGATCTCATGGGTCTTCTCTCTCCTCCTTCCTATCCATCTTCTATCCATCTCCTATCTCCTCTTCTTTCCATCCCTCCACCCCATTTCAGTCTTCCCAGACTCCCCTAGTACCCCTGGCAGCCACCATCCTTTGCCGTGTACCAGGTACCAGATTGGAGACACAAATATAAACTTGGTTCTGCCTTGTTCTCAGGAGTTCTTGGTGTGGGAGTGGAGACAGAGGACATCCTAGTTATATCACAGGGTACCACAGAGTGACTTGTGCTACTGGGGACAATTCAGGCTGTGGTGGGTGAACGAAAGTCTTGGGTGTATTGGGTAGGGAAGCATCAGGGAGGCTGACCGGAGGAAGTGATGTCTAAGCTGAGTGAGGATACAAGGGTACTAGAGCGGATACTGGGGAGAGTTGAGTCAGGAGAAGGTTGGTAGTGTCAGCCCCAGAAGGGAAGACTTGCCAGTAATAATAGCCAACAATTTTATTGAGCACTGACTCCCTTTCAGGTGTGTTCTTAGAGCTTTACACATACTGATTCATCTAATCCTCACAATAATCCTATGCTGCACATATTATTCCATCCCCTACTGTAGAGAAGGAAACCAAGGCACAGATTTAAGTAACTTCCCCAAGACCACACAGCTTGGTAAGTGGCAGATCCAGGATTCAAAGCCAGATATCTGGGCTCTGAAATACACACTCACTCTTTNAGTAATAATAGCCAACAATTTTATTGAGCACTGACTCCCTTTCAGGTGTGTTCTTAGAGCTTTACACATACTGATTCATCAATCCTCACAATAATCCTATGCTGCACATATTATTCCATCCCCTACTGTAGAGAAGGAAATCAAGGCACAGATTTAAGTAACTTCCCCAAGGCCACACAGCTTGGTAAGTGGCAGATCCAGGATTCAAAGCCAGACATCTGGGCTCTGAAATACACACTCACTCTTTAGCTTTGTGTGTGTGCTTGTGTTTATGGACGTAATAAATATATATTTAGTGATCATGTTGACCATTTTCAAGTGTGCAGCTCACCGGCTGTGCCTTCAGTGTGACATGCATTCACACTTTTGTGCAACCGTCCCCACCATCCATCTTCAGAAGTTTTTCATCTTCCTTCCCAAACTGAAATTCTCTACCCATTAAACACTAACTCTCCTTCCCGTGTCCCCTCAGACCCTGTGACCACCATCCTACTTTCTCTTCCTATGAATTTGCCTATTCTAGGTTTCATACGAACGGAACCACCAATATTTGTCCTTTGGTGTCCTGCTTATTTCACTTAATATAATGTTTTCAAGGCTCATCCATGTTGTAACACAGGTCAGAATTTCACTATTTTTTAAGTCTGAATAATATTCCATTGTATGTACATACCACATTTTTTTTCTCCAGTCACTAGTCGATGCCACTTGGAAAACCCACTCGCTTAACCTCCACCCCATCCCCCTCCTGTGATGTTCTAGCTGGCACACAGTGGGTCTGGGGTATCACCAGGGTCTGTACAGTGGGGCTCAGAGTCTCACTGTCTGCTCAGACAGTGGAAGGTTAAGGACGGCTTTCTGGATGAGGTGCCATTTGAACTGGGCCTTGAGTAAAGACAGCCAGGTGGACAGGGGCAGCACGGCAATTCCAGCACTGCCTCCCCAGTGGACTGTGAGCCTGGGGAACAGGAGCCACATCATGTTTGCCTGGCGTCCCTAGACCCAGCCCCAAGAAGGCCTCTAAGAATAGGCGATCAGATGGGTGAGTGAGTACCCAGGTAAGCACTTTGCCTGGCTCTGCAGGCACCAGCAGAATGGGTCACCTCAGGAGGACATGCATGTGTCTTGGGGTCAGGAGTCCAGGTTACAGTCTCAGCTCTGCTGGGATCCCCATGACCCTGGTGAGGAATTGGGAAAGTGTCATTTCTTGAGGGCGTGCCATGTTGTCGAACACCACGCTGACCTCTTACATATACGACCCTACTCGTCTGCACAGCAGCCCTACAAAGCAGGAATTGTGACGCTCATGTGTTGGTGAGATAAGGGGCAGTTTTCAAGGTCACACAGCTCAAGCTGTCCAGAGAGATTCACACCAGCTCTGCCCACCTGGCTCCTCTACCTGGGTTAGCCTTGTGGGAGAGGTGTTTCCATAAGGTCAGGGACTGTAGGCTTAATCTTTTCCAGCACTCCCCTGGAGCCCTGAGCAGTGGCCTCCCTTCCTGGGACAGCGGTCCTCACCCAGCTTCAAATCCTTCTCTCTCTCCCCAGAAGTGGTGGCACAACATGTTCACAGTGACGCTTTGATGCTGCTCAGATGTCCTTTCCCGGCACCCCTAGACTCCCCACGCTGTGCCTGAAGGGGTACTTACTTCTCCCAGTGGCGGGTGGAGTCCTCAAGGGAGCTGTGTGACCTTTGGCAAATTGCTGAACCTGTCTGTGCCTTGCTTTCTTCATTTACAATACAAGGATAATGAATTGCCCACCTCCTAGGGTTTTGATGAGGAGTAAGTGAGACAGAGGAACCTGGTGGACTGCGGTCCATGGGGTCGCAAAGAGTCAGGCATGACTGAGCGGCTAACACAAACACATACAAGTGAGTTCATATGAAGTGACAGCACGGGAAGCACTCCCCAAGTGAGCTCTGTCGCGGTTATGCCTGTCGCATTTCTGTGTCTCTAGTCACAGCCCAGAGCCCGGTGCAGAGCAGCTGAGTGTAGGCCTAGGATGGGTGGAGGGCGGGGGGGTAGGTGGAGCCCCCCCTTTCCTGCCTTCCCCACCCCCACCCCATCAGCTGCCCTGTTTGCTCTAGCTTTCTCTTCTCATCATAGACACGTGGTCTTAATCGTCACAGTAGAGGCAGGGCAAGGGAACAGATGGGAGAAGTGCTTATGAGGATGAACAGGCAGGAACTGAAGACTGATTGGGTGCTGGAGGTGGCAGGGGACAGAGAGAGGAAGGAGATGGGAATGATACCTGGTTTAGGGCTGGGACAAAGTGAGGCTGATGGTACTAGCCTTGCAATGGTGGGCACTGGAGGAGGACAATTCCAAGAAGGAAAGGAACCATTGCTTGGTTGTGAACTCATGCAACCAGGGTTCCCTGAGCACACACTCCATCCCAGAGCTTGCATAAGTAACTGGTGCCCAAGGAGAAGGCTCAGTTTGTGTCCTCAAAGAAGCTCCAGGGGATAGGATGCAGAAGTCAGGTGCACAGGCACATGGGGGCAATAAGGTTTCTGTGTTCAGGGACCCCAGGGGCACAGAGAAGGGGGCAGTCAGCCTAGGTGAGGCCTGGGGACTCTCAAACATGGCGGCAGGGGCTGACTTTTGGCCGGAGCCGTGCATGGTGAGCTGGGGCTAGAGTGGAGGTGAGAGGCCTGGCAGAAGAGCATACCTGCCCACGCAGAAGGAACAGAACAGCCTGGATCATTCCATGAATGATGGGAAGCTTGGTTCGAAGCTTGTTGGTGCTAAGAATACAGACTAGAGGGTGGACAGGTGTGAATGAGGTCCCAGCGGCAAATGGGCCCTGAGGGTGCTCCTTGCGCTGGGGAGAAATTATCTTTGTTCCCTCAGCTCCTCCGGATGGAGCAGGTACGGCGGATCCCTGAAGAGTACTCTCTGGGGCGGATGGCGGAAGGCCTGAGCCACCGGGACCCCATCATGAAGGTGTTGTCCATCCGAGGCCTGGTCATCCTGGCTCAAAGGACTGAAAAGGTGAGTGGAGGGCAGGGGAGCGCCCACTTAGCCAGGGCCCTGACAAGAGGAAGGATGGAGCTTGGCCATTCACAACTCTCCGATGCTGGTGACTGGAATCAGAGCTTATTTCTGTCTCTGTCTTAATTATCCCATCTGTAAAATGGGTATCCCTTAATAATTCCCTATAGGCTTTATTTTTTTGAAAAGTACTTTCCAAATTTAGATTTTTCACAATGACCTTAAGAGCAGTATGTTTAGGAGGGGCTGGGGATAGCAGTAATTGTTCCTAATTTAGAGATTAGGAAGCTGAGTCGCAGGTTGTTGATGTTTCATTAGCCTTTTAAAAAGTGCTGTGTTTTTCTCTACTAAGCACTGTTGTTATAGCTTATGATTTAGAGGGACAAAGGGACAGGACATAGACTCAGAAAACTAACAACACAGGGTATCATCTATAGATAGTGCCAAGAAGTGGGGAGACAACAAAAGACCCCAGGGTTGTAGGCTAGGAAGGAGTCAGTGAGGCCAAAGAGGGCTTTGGAGACAGCGGGAGTTTGAGTGAGGGCGTACCAGGCAGGCAGGATAACGTAAGCAAAGGCCTGGAGGTAGGACTTGCTTGACCAAGTTCATCTCTGTGACTCAGAAGCTGGGCCCCTCACCTGTTAGACCAGATAGGAGCGCCCATCCCAAATACTCCTTCTCTGCAGGCTGCCAAGGTGCAGGCCCTCCTGCCCTCCATGGTGAAGGGTCTGAAGAGTGTGGATGGGCTGCTGGTGGTGGAGGCGGTCCACAACCTCAAGACCATTTTCAAGGGGCAGGATCGGAAGCTGATGGACTCCTCAGTCTATGTGGAGATACTGCAGATTCTGCTGCCACACTTCAGTGATGTGAGGAATTCCGGAGGGTGGAAGGATGGGGGTGCAACACCTGGAGGGCAGTTCTTCACTACTCTAGGGGTTGTAGTAGCTCCCACGGCCTGTTGGGACCTGAGCAGGGCTGAGTCAGCCCAGGGGAACGGGTGCTCATCCCAGCTAGTCCAAATTCTTTGTAATTGGTTTGCACAGAGAAAGTTCCTTCTCTAATTGGTTCTCACAGAACGGAGGGAGGTCTTTTTGTATGCTCCTTACCCCAGAGACTTGCCTCTCTGTGATTGGTCCATCTAGAGGAGTCACAATTTTTTTCCTTTGAACTTTTTTTTTTTTAAATAGGAGTATAGCCAGTTAACAATGTTGTGATAGCTTCAGGTGGACCGCAAAGGGACTCAGTCATACACACACATGCATCCATTCTCCCCAAACTCCNCCCTCTCTGTTCCCTTCTTGGGGAATGCTCTTCCCCAGATAGTCCCTGGCCACTTCCAAGCTTTTTCCTTTGCTTGAATGCCCGCTCACCCTGTTTAAAACTTTTCTCCCGCAGTCCTTGCTACCACTTGACAAACTCCCGTATCTTACTTGTTTATTGTCTGTCTCTCCCCTCTGCTTACTGCTTCCCTGGTGGCTCAGATAGTACAGAATCTGTCTGCAATGCAGCAGACCCAGGTTCAATCCCTGGGTCAGGAAGATCCCTTGGAGAAGGCAATGGCTACCCACTCCAGTGTTACTGCCTGGAGAATTCCATGGATAGAGGAGCCTGGCAGGCCTAGTCCATGGGGTCCACAAAGCGTCGGACACCACGAAGCGACTAACACTCACTTTCTCCGCTCTACCTTATAAACTCCTAGAGGGCAGGGATTTTACTCGCTTTGCCCAGCACTGTCTACCCAACGACTACAACAGGACTGGCACAAGAAAGGAGCTTAGAAAACGTGCTGACTGGTTAAATAAACGAGTGAATTAAGTGACAGCGCGCTATTGCGTCGTGCTGCGCTCATCCACCGTCCCGAAAGTATTCGAAAGTGCGCGGGAGGGCAGGCGTTTCCCGGGGGAGGGGTGGAGTCGGTCGGCCACGCCTCCAGCAAGCCGGAAGCAGCACTCCGGCGCCGCCCGGAAGATTGAGAGGGGGCACCCGCGCCGCCGGAAGCTGCCGTACGGTTCTCGGCGCCCGGTCGGTGGCTGGCTCACCAGGGAGCAGACATGGAGCAGCAGGATCAGGAAGCAGACANACTCCGGCGCCGCCCGGAAGATTGAGAGAGGGCACCCGCGCCGCCGGAAGCTGCCGTACGGTTCTCGGCGCCCGGTCGGTGGCTGGCTCACCAGGGAGCAGACATGGAGCAGCAGGATCAGGAAGCAGACGTGGAGCAGCAGGATCCGGGCGCCACTTTTGACGACGGCATGGACTCATTCTTGGAAAAGTTCCAGAGTCAGCCTTACCGTGGCGGTTTCCACGAGAGCCAGTGGGAGGAGGTGGGCGGGCCCGGGGTCTCAGCACGTGCATGCGTGGGCGTCGTCCCAACTCCTGGGCCTCCCGGGCNACTCATTCTTGGAAAAGTTCCAGAGTCAGCCTTACCGTGGCGGCTTCCACGAGAGCCAGTGGGAGGAGGTGGGCGGGCCCGGGGTCTCAGCACGTGCATGCGTGGGCGTCGTCCCAACTCCTGGGCCTCCCGGGCGCTGAGGCGCTCTACCGCCAAGGTTTGGCGCTGCCAGCGGATAGGTGGTTTCTACTTGTGTGTTAAAAATCGGCCCCGAAGCTTTGAGGGCCTTCTTAAACTGGCAGTATGTCTAGGTGTTCAGGTTTTGGAGTCAGAAACTTGTGAGTGCAGAGCTTATCTGAGACCGTCCCCTCATTTGTAAAATTGCTCCGACCGGAGCATTAGGATGGTTGGCGAAGCTCAAGTGAGAGAGTGGGTGAAGTGCCAGGAACAAACGAGCCCTCAACTCGTTTGGTAGTTACTGCCGCTCTTGTAAGAATGTGAGAACTGAAGGGTCTTTAGGTATTTTCTGCACTCTTATTTTACAGGTGGGACACTGAGGTCGGGGAGGGAGAGATGTCATGAGGATTTGCAAAGTATGATGAGTGAGAAAAAACTTCGATGTGGAGATCTGGAATTGGGTCTGCTCAGTGGAAAATTGTATTCGTATAGTTCATTCTTCTCTTAACAACCTCCAGGAATTTGAAAAGATTCCTCTGTTTATGAAGAACTCGCCATCAGAAATTGATCCCCTGGAGAATCCTGACTTGGCCTGCCTGCAGTCAATTATTTTTGATGAAGAGCGATCTCCAGAAGGTAGCTTCAGTGACTCTCTAAGCTCCTCCATTAAACTGAGATAAAGTGTGAGTTAGAAAGGTTTTGGTAGATACCAGAAGTAGTTAGCCGGAGCTAACTTGTGACTATTTATTCCACATATACTTCTTTGTATACCTACTGAATGCTGGGCACTGGGATACAGGAATGAGTGAGACTGCCCTCAGAGGTCACACTCCAGTGGATAGCTCAACTATCCTAAAGAATCAGGACAGACCTATGTAATAAGTGCCAAGGTGTTGTAGGTGCTGTTGGAACACCAAAGGTTGGGGTGGGGTGGGGGGTTGGGCTGTGCAGAAGTGGGCTTTCAGTGGGTGGGAAATTTGAACTGAATTGTAACAATTTTGTAGGCTTTTGCTAAAGTGAGGGGGCAATTTGGGTTCAAGGGACTCAAACAACATATTAAAAAACAGTAGTGTAATTTCCCCCCATTTCTTCTCTAATTAAAGCCCTCTCTTCAAGAGATAAAGTATACTTTTTTCCTTTATGATTTTTTTGGTGTGTGTAAGCACTTAATAATCTACTTTCTAAGATATATAGAATTGATTGTAGTTAAGTACATGTGACTTTATTTCTCCATGTTTATACCCAGTTTTATAGCATTCGTTTTTGAGTTTTCTTTCCCTATTATTTCTTTTTGGTTTGTCATTACATTATTGTGTGATTTAGATTTTTAATGAGCCCTTTAAAAAATAGGGAATAGTGATTTTTTTTCTTCTCTTTTTTGCAGATCAGGCCAGGACTTACAAAGACGAAGGCAATGATTACTTTAAAGAAAAAGACTACAAGAAAGCTGTTATTTCATACACTGAAGGATTAAAGAAGAAATGTGCAGACCCTGATTTGAATGCTGTTCTTTATACCAATCGGGCAGCAGCACAATACTATCTGGGTAATTTATTCTTTATTTAGTACTTTCTGAAAGATTAACTTATAAAAAACTATTGCTTGATGGCTAATGGGGAGGGTTTGAGAGTGTCAGAGGAAAAGGAGCTGTTTATCCCAGAAACCTAAGATAGCTTACTTTAACTGAACTTTGATTTTCCAGGTAGATTGGTGAAAAGAGATGTCAGATAGATTATATAATTCTTACTATTTGAGCCAAATGAGTAACATCAAATACTTTAATACATGCCAAGTTGGTATGATCTAGAATTTTTGAGCCCAGATGCGTCTTCTCAGTAAGTTTTTTTTTTTTTCTGGCCTCCTCTCAAGGATGCCAGAGGATTAAGTTGATAAAGTTCTTTGTGTGAGAGAAACTATTAGTCCAAGGGAGAGTTTCTCAGTAGTCTGTGGGCCCTTTGAAGTAAAACATTCCTTGGACAAGTAAAACTGGACAGTGCTGCTTCTTCATTGGAGATTTGCAGTGCACGTTAGTATGTTAATACTGAGAAAACCTACAGCAGAGAACCTTATCCTGTGATTCTCAGGTTTTGTGAGCCTCCTTTTCAAGTAACACTAACATGCAGGACTGTTCTGCAGATACGACTTTGGGAAACAACTGATTATTTGGGTGACATCACTGTTGGTATCTAATATTAGGCATATTAAACCCTTGTTTCTTATCACACAGTTTTAGAGAGGACCTGGGAATGACTTCAACCTTTTCTGAGGGACTGGTAGACAATAAGCCTTAAAGTCTAGCTGGGATAGGTCTACTGGGACTCATCACCTTTGGAGCAGAGTTTCTTTCCAGTCATAATCTGCTCCAGTTTTTTCTTCCTTAACCTGTTTCATTATGAAATTCTAAAAAAACAAGAGTGGTATAGAACTCTGGAGATTATTTGAGCCAACCAGCCCCCTCATTTTACATAGGCGTAGAGAAGAACCTCTTTGGTTAGTGCCAGACTCTGGACTAGAAACCCAGTCTTCTTACTTCTGGGGGAATACATTGTCTTCATTCAGCACACTGAGTTCTTGTTCTGTGTTAGGCACTGGTATCATAGAAATGAGTAAGACCTGACTTTTCCTTAAAGGAGTTTCATTCATTTACCTATTCAAACTGTAAGTATAAAGCATTTACTGTGTGCTAGGCACTGCACTGTGTATAAGAGCTACATAGTTCGTTTCTTTGGGGAACTAAATGTTATGTATAGGCCTAATAAGACCAGGAGCACTTTGCAAGGAAAACAAAACAAAACAAAACAGGTATTTGTGATACCAGAGGAGCAAATGCATGATAAGCAAGAGACATTCCTTAAATGATGTCACTGGTATAGCTTACAAAGCACTTTCACATTTTTTTATCCCTCTTTGAGTTCATAGCAACTGTGTATGGTAAATAATGTTAACAGCTTTATCCCTAGTTAACAGAGTAAGAGACTGTAGTAAAATGTAATAAATGTGTAAAATGAATTGCCTTAAGAGTATGCAGTGCTAGGATTAGGATTCAGAGTCAAGTTTGACTCAGAATACACTAAACAAAAGACCCCTTTATCCACTCTTCAGAGGTACCTGCTACTGTTGATTCCTTAGTACGGGGTACTTTGTAGTCTTTTCAGTATACTTAGTAGCTTTGAATTTTACCTTTAGTGGCTTAGACATCAGTTGTCTCAAGCCTCGTTAGTCATTTAGCCTGAGTCTCTTTGTACTCTGGCTTTAAAAGGTGTTCCATTTTCTCATTCTTGTTTCTGGATTAATGGCTCTTTTTTTGGGTCAAGTGATAGGGGTTGAAATGCATATGTTCAGTCTACTACCTTTAAGCAGAAGTTTTTGGATGTCTCTTTATGTATTTTTTCCACAGATAAGATCATGCTGTTGTTCCAATTCTGTGTTCAGTTTTTACTTAATTTTATAACATAAACAATTTCACCTGTCATTAAATTATTTATGAATACTGAAGTTGCATCATATAGACATACCAGTGTTTAAACTGTTTTACTGTACTGCTGTTGTTGAGTATATAGCTGCTTTTAGGCTTTTTTAAGTAATGCAGAAATGAACAAAGTTAGTGATAAAATTTTTCTGATAATTCTGATTATTTAGGCTAAAGCGGGATTTGGCAGACTATGACTCAGGCCACATCTGGGTCCCTGATCTCCTGTGAGCTAAAAGTGTTTTTTTAAAGGATTATGAAACAAAGAATGTATAACAGACCAGATGTAGCCTGTAAAGTCTGAAATATTTACTATATGTCCCTTTAGAGGAAAGTTTTGCTGACCCCTGGGCTAGAGCTTTAGAAGTGAAATTAATAAGTATATACCAAACTGTTAGTAATACTTACAGTATAAACTAGAGAGTGAAAGTTTACCTCTTGGCTCCTAGGTTGGATAACCAGTGTTCGTGATTGCACACTTTTTTTTTCTTTTTAATGCATTTACAAATATGTATATGTGTTACATGTGCCTATATATTTAGATTGGTTTATTTTATAAAGATAGGCTTCTGTACACATTGACCCACCACTTAAAACAATGTAGGAAAGACATCCTATCATGCCTTTTACATACAGATCTATCTTACTCCTTTAATAGCTGTATTCAGTAGTATGGATTTACTATAATTTATTTCATCGTTACTTAATTGAGGATATTTAGGTTATCTCTAGCTTTTCACAATTAAAAATAATGCAGCAGCTCACATGCTTTTACATTTGTCCTTGTACATTTTTTGCAAGCATTTTTTCATTTTTTTTTGCAAGCCTTTTTAAGGATCGGTTCTTTGAAGAGTATTGTTGGGTCAAAGTGAATATACAATATGCATGCCAATTTGCTCTCTTGGTTTACTCACAGAGTGCCCTTTGACCATATCTTCACCAGTATTGGGTATTACCTGTTTTAATTTTCAGTTTCATGTTAATCTTAGTGACTTTGAGCGTTTTTCCATGTGCTTACTGGCCACTTAACAGTTGTTTGGTGGGTTGCTTGCTATTATAAACATTTCTGAGGTGCTTGATGAGCATAATGATTTTTTTTCTATAAACAGTTGCTCTGATTTATATTTCTCTAAGATTGTCCAAGAGTGTTTTTTTCTCTACATGCAACATTTTGGAAATAATGTGATCTCAAAACTTGTTTTCTCGTTTACTGAATGGTGTTTTGTCAGGCAATTTTCGTTCTTCTCTCAATGATGTGATGGCTGCCAGAAAGCTAAAACCCTGCCACCTCAAAGCAATAATAAGAGGTGAGTCCTGTAGAGCTACGTACGGTATGACTGTCACCATGGAAAAGTTGGCATGTGCAACCCCAGAAGTATTTTAAGCTTTGATATTAAAGTGCTAAGATACTAATGAAGTTACCTTATTTTTGCAATCTTAGTATTAAGTCGTTATCAGCAGCAACATGCCATTTTTAAAAGAATTCTCCAGAGAATAATTCAACCCTCTGTGTTTTAAGAATTGGTAGAGAAATGGAAACTCCTCATTTTAAATTAATAAAGAATAAAATTAATTAAAGCAGTTCTAAAAGCCACATTCTAGTTTTTTTTCCAAATTAGCTGATTGAAAGACAGGATCTTCAAATGCCACGTTATTGTTAATTAAAAGATAAGTTATGGGACTTTTGCCGACAACAACTCTAATGTTCAGATGTTCCCAGATTATTTTTTCTGTCCTAGTCTGACATTTGTATGTAATAATTTGCTTTTATTACTTGCATATTTCACCTTTTCTTTGAGAAGCTCAGTGGTGCTTTGTAAACTTTATTCATTACATATTGATCTCTATATCCCCATGGACCAACTCAAAATGCTTTATTAAAATTATGCTTATGTAATCATGGTTAGGGAGTTTATGTAGATCCAGGCCCTTCAGCTATAGGGAAAGAAGATGGGCAAATAAATTGTGTATAGTCATGTGGAATTTGCTACAGGCTGGAAGTCTGTAGCTTGCGTGAATTGTCATTTTTACCTTACTGTGTGGCGTTGGCAAGACACCCATTCTGTCCCTGAAAGATGAGGTTGAATTCTATTGACGTTTAAATTTTTTTAGTTCAGATGTTTTTAAATTTTGTAGAAAGCCCAGAGGCTAACTGGAGGAAAAACAGGATTGATTAAAGGAGAGGTAGCTTAAACTGCTAGCCATCAAGAACAGTTTTAGGAGATACCTAACATGTTTAGTTTTGCCATTGCTCTTGTGAGTGACTGAGGCAAATCCTGCTTTCTCTCTCTCTCCATTTAACTCTTCTCATTTACGGATGAGCAGCCTAAAGCTCAGGGATACTCAGTCCACTGTCTCATGTTTAGTTGGTTAATGACAGCTAGATTTCCAGCCCAGATCTCTCTGATTCCAAAGACCATGCTCTTTGCCACTAAGCTGTAGCCTTCCCTACTTTAAGAGTCCTTGATTCCAGAAAGAGAGTTTTGAGCCGAATGGGACCCAGAAACCTTTCTGATGTAAAATACAAGAAACAGTGTTCCTTGTCTGGGGAATGCACTGAAAGGGACTTTATCGTCCATTTCCCAGAACTTCAGGCCACTAGCTGGTAGCTGGTTGAAGCTGGGGGTCATGTGCAAGGATGGCTCTTTGCATGCGTCTTTTCCCTGGATACTAAGGGTGCTGGGTTCTACAGGTGCCTCTTGCCATTTGGAACTGAAAAACTATGTCGAGGCTGTGAACTGGTGCGATGAGGGGCTGCAGATAGAAGCCACAGAGAAGAAGCTTCTGGACCTGAGGGCTAAAGCAGACAAGTTGAAGGTGGGTGGCAAAATTAATTAGCATCTCCCAGAGTGGATCTTGGGTCATTGTATAATTTTTCTTTTTTAAAACAAAACCCAGGGAATTCCCTGGTTGTCGAGTGGTTAGGACTTTGTACTTTCACTGCTGAGGGCCCCAATTCAATCCCTGGTGGGGGAACTAAGATCCCACAAGTTGTGTGGTGTGGCTGAATAAAGAAGAAAACAACAACAGACACAACCCTGAATTAATCCCTACCCATGGGGCTCTAGAGGATACAGAGAAGTAAATAAGTAATTATAACATGATAGAGTAAGGAAGACTACATAGTACTTGATAAATTTGTGACTATTATGATTTGAATAAATAGACTAGTGGAATAGTCTAGTCTGCACACTGAGTATAGCTTTTGAAAGAGGAGAGGAAAGACAGTTAAACACTTAAGATGTTAGGCTTCTATTTGTTCATTGTTGTTTAGTTGCTGAGTCCTGTCCAATTCTTTTGTGACCTCGTAGACTGTAGCCTGCCAGGCTGATCTTCCCAACCAAGGGATCAAACCAGTGTCTCCGGCATTGGCAGGCGGGTTCTTTACCACTGAGGCATCACGGAAGCCCTAGGCTTCTGTAATGCTGTGTAACTCCCAACATTAAGACATCTTTAATTTGCTGATGAAATACGACATTTCTGGTACATAATAACCAAAGTGATGATTAAAAACAATAGTCATAACAGACCATCACTACCAAAAAAAGCCTCAGCATTAGCACTTACTATATGTATGTTCCAAGTTCTATTTAAAAATTTTACTTACACGAATCTGTCTAAATTACATGTAGTCCTATAAGGTAGGCACTATTCTGATTCACTTTGCACTAGTGAGGAAGCTAAAGCAGAGAGAGAGATCAGAAAGTCACACAGCTGGTGAAGCTGGGCTTCAGTCAGGCAGTCTGGCTCCAGAGCCTACAGTCTTAGTCCTTTGCAATACTGTCTCGCAGGTTTGTTCCATAACTAGACTTCAGTTCTCTTGATTCTCGGTCTAGGTCTCTCTTCACTGCTTACACTATGAAATGGGAATTTTCAGCACCATGGGAGCCTAGAGCTGGCCCTGAACAGGGACAAGTTTTAGTCAGAAGTCATTCTGGTCTTGTCTACAAAAGTAGAGGTATGGACCCACATGGTTCAGGAACCGAATTTTGAGCCCAACTAGGGCTCAAACTAGGTATGGCCAGAATTTCTAAAAGTGACTTATACAGGAGAGAGTATCTAGAAGGCTACTGTGGAAGGCCATTGCCAAGCCTGTCTGCAGAAGAGCCTTTCAGTTAAGTTGCTCAATTGTGTCCGACTCTGCGACCCCATGAACCGCAGTATGCCAGGCTTCCCTGTCCATTACCAACTCTGGAGTCCACCCAAACCCATGTCCATTGTGTCAGTGATGCCATCCAACCATCTCATCCTCTGTCGTCCCCTTCTCCTCCTGCCCCCAACCTTTCCCAGCATCAGGGTATTTTTCAAATGAGTCAGCTTTCCACATCAGGTGGCCAAAGTATTGGGGTTTCAGCTTCAACATCAGTCCCTCCAATGAATACCCAGGACTGATCTCCTTTAGGATGGACTGGTTGGATCTCCTTGCAGTCCAAGAGACTCTCAAGAGTCTTCTCCAACACCACAGTTCAAAAGCATCAATTCTTTGGGCTCAGCTTTCTTTATAGTCCAACTCTCACATCCATACATGACTACTGGAAAAACCATAGTCTTGACTAGATGGACCTTTGTTGACAAAGTAACGTCTGCTTTTTAATATGCTATCTAGGTTGGTCATAACTTTCCTTCTAAGGAGCAAGTGTCTTTTAATTTCATGGCTGCAGTCACCATCTGCAGTGGTTTTGGAGCCCAGAAAAATAGTCAGCCACTGTTTCCCCATCTGTTTGCTGTGGAGTGATGGGACCAGATGCCATGATCTTAGTTTTCTGAATGTTCAGCTTTAAGCCAACTTTTTCACTCTCCTCTTTCAGTTTCAAGAGGCTCTTTAATTCTTCACTTTCTGCCATAAAGGTGGCGTCCTCTGCATATCTGAGGTTATTGATATTTCTCCCGGCAATCTTGATTCCAGTTGTGCTTCCTCTAGCCCAGCGTTTCTCATGATGTGCTCTGCATAGAAGTTAAAGAAGCAGGGTGACAATATACAGCCTTGACGTACTCCTTTTCCTATTTGGAACCAGTCTGTTGTTCCATGACCATTTCTAACTTTTGCTTCCTGACCTGTATACAGGTTTCTCAGTGCAGGTCAGGTGGTCTGGTATTCCCATCTCTTTCAGAATTTTCCACAGTTTATTGTGATCCACACGGTAAAGGCTTTGGCATAGTCACATAGTCAATAAAGCAGAAATAGATGTTTTTCTGGAACTCTCTTGCTTTTTCCACGATACAGTGGATGTTGGCAATTTGATCTCTGGTTCCTCTGCCTTTTCTAAAACCAACTTGAACATCTGGAAGTTCACGGTTCACATTGCTGAAGTCTGGCTTGGAGAATTTTGAGCATTACTTTACTAGCGTGTGAGATGAGTGCAATTGTGCAGTAGTTTGGCATTGCCTTTCTTTGGGATTGGAATGAAAACGGACGTTTTCCAGTCCTGTGGCCATTACTGTTTTCCAAATTTGCTGATATACTGAGTGCAGCACTTCACAGCATCATCTTTTAGAATTTGAAATAGCTCCACTGGCATTCCATCACCTCCACTAACTTTGTTTGTAGTGATGCTTCCTAAGGCCCACCTTACTTCACATTCCAGGATGTCCGGCTCTAGGTGAATGTGAGTGATCACACCTTCGTGATTATCTTGGTCGTGAAGATCTTTTCTGTACAGTTGCTCTGTGTATTCTTGCCACCTCTTCTTAATATCTTCTGCTTCTGTTAGGTCCATACCATTTCTGTCCTTTATTGAGCCATCTTTACATGAAACGTTCCCTTGGTATCTCTAATTTCCTTGAAGAGATCTCTAGTCTTTCCCATTCTATTGTTTTCCGTCGTGGACCTAAATGGAAGCATCTATGTCCTGCAGCACAAGTGTAATTAAAGGGAGATTTCAGGGCCCAAAAGCGTAACTCTGAAATGAACCAAAGCCGTGCAGCAATCTGGGTAGTGGTTATTCATTTGAAAATAATGGCTGAACCTTCTTAAGAACAGCAAGCTTTGTGGCATTTTGCCTTGCCCTATCCCATCGCCTCTCTCCCAAGGTCTATAGTAGCCTTGAAAGCCAACAGCCCACAATTATGGTGAAAATGAGCATCCTGGTAGTCACCAGAGGAGGCAGAACAGTATTAAGCCCCATTGCCAGAAGAGTGTCATTATTTGACAGTCTGGAAGACCCCACTCACAAATTGTTTTTATTTTAGGCATCTTGAAACTATCCCAGTAGGAAAAGCTTTTTCACAGAGCGTTGGGATTGGAGGCATTTGTCAAATACGATTTGAGGCAATTATGTAAGATTTTGTTTGCCTGAGGCAGTGGAAAACAGTTGCAAGCAATAGTCTTACCAGAAAACTTAAAAGGACAAGCTGGGGATTGAGATTCTATGGGGTCTTTGAAAAGCTCAGTGTATTCCTGGGAATCTAGAAGGTCCTGTATGAATGTTCTGAGCTATTGCCTCTGCTTCCCAAGAGGCTCAGTGGTAAAGCATCCACCTGCCAAAGCAGGAGATGCAGGGGACCTGGGTTGGGGACCTGGGTTTGATTCCTGTGTCAGGAAAATCCCCTGGAGGAGGAAATGGCAACCCACTCTAGTATTCTTACCTGGAGAATCCCACGGACAGAGGAGCCCCATGGGCTCCAGTCCATAAGGTCGCAAAGAGTTGGACACAACTGAAGTGAGTTAGCATGCAAAGGCAAAGAAACTCATCACTCATACAATCTATGAGCAAAAGCAATATTCCAAGAAAACTTTGTTCTCTCAATAGAGGAACTAAATCCTGTCCCATACTACTATTAGTAATTTTAATTTGGTAAATTAAATTTACCTAATTTAATTCCAGCCTGACTGTTTACAGAACTTCCTTTTCAAGGTTCCCTTTTTCAAATCTCACAACTTTCTGTATTCATGTTAGTTCCTTATTTTTCATCTGGAAAGAGTCAGCTCTAGGACAAAACCACATGCTCTGGTTGCCGGGGCTTCAGTAGTTGGTGGCACATGGGACCAGGGATCGAACCATGTCCCCTGAATTGCCAGGTGGGTTCCCATTCACTGTCCCACCAGGGAAGTCTTCCCTCACCTTTTCAGAGCAGTTCCTAGAGCTATTCAAGAGGCTGCCTCCCAGGTTTAAGTCCTCGGCAAGTCTTGCAAATAAAACAAAATTCTCACCTTTTAGGTTATGTTTTTTTTTTTTCCAGTCAACAATTGCTAACAGACTCTGCAACAGAAGTAACACGAACTTGGTTAACCTAAGTACAATAAGTAAAACATGTTACATTGGTTAAACCAACAAGGTTAAGCTAGCTTTATTATCAGATATAATTTAATATTGAATATTTCCGAGATCATGTGAATCTGAAATTCATTCTGGCCAGTTTCCATTATATTTAGAAAAAGTTAATTTGTGTTTACTTTTAAGTCTGTTAAACAGAGCTTTCTTATACATTTAATTTTGATAATATTTTCCATAGAGACATCTTACATGCATAATGTACACATAGACGTACAAACAGTTGAGACTGGAGATCTTTTAGCTTGAACATGTGCATGGTTTGCAAAGCCTAAAGTACTTATTGTCTGGCCCTTTAGAGAAAAAGTTGGCCCCTATTAATCATATTCCTGAAGGTTGGAGTAGGATCAGATGGTTTGGGGCAGACTAGTAGGGAAAGGAAATCTGACTTATAGTTCTGCCAGATGAAGTAGACTGGTGATATTTTTCTCTCATGAACTGTAATTGTGCAAAAGGCAGAGTCTGTGATAAGTTTTTGGCCCAGGGCAGAGTCTATGATATGTTCTTGGCCTGAGTTTTTCCCAGTATGTTTTCCTGTACTCCATCCATAACAGAGAAGTTTTAATGCCCTATTGGCCCTATTGTCAGGTCCTCTTTCCAGAATGCCCTTTCTCTTTCATCTGGTTTCTGTCTAACCCACCTGCATGGGGCAGAATCAGTCATCACTCCCTCCTCGGTGTTTCAGAGCACTCAGTTCGTACCCCCAGGCTAACACTAGACTTTTTCATATGTCTCTCCCCACTTGGTAGACTGAGTTCATGGGGTAGGTTTTAACATTACTGCTGCCACTGGTCCTAGCACCCAGATATGTGCTTCTTAAATGTTTATTGAACTGAATCCAGCCACTGGTTCATAGGAGCCAGAGTTGAATAGAGACAAGAGATAGCTATTTAGGGTCAGGCTGGAGTAACAGAAGAGGAGAGGAGGCAAGTTCCCTAGAGCTGATGCATCTGAATTTTTCATTTTCAGCGAACTGAACAGAGGGATATAAGGAAAGCAAAGCTGAAAGAAAAGAAGAAGCAGGATCAGAATGAGGCTTTACTTGAGGCCATCAAGGTGAGTTCTCAAACTTTTGCCCTATCAGTTTGGTTTAGTCGCTCAGTCGTGTCCGACTCTTTGCGACCCCATGAATTGCAGCACGTCAGGCCTCCCTGTCCATCACCATCTCTCAGAGTTCACTTAGACTCATGTCCATCGAGTCCGTGATGCCATCCAGCCATCTCATCCTCGGTCGTCCCCTTCTCCTCCTGCCCCTAATCCTTCCCAGCATCAGAATCTTTTCCAATGAGTCAACTCTTCGCATGAGGTGGCCCGAGTACTGGAGTTTCAGCTTTAGCATCATTCCTTCCAAAGAAATCCCAGGGTTGATCTCCTTCAGAATGGACTGGTTGGATCTCCTTGCAGTCCAGGGAACTCTAAAGAGTCTTCTCCAACACCATAGTTCAAAAGCATCAATTCTTCGGTGCTCAGCCTTCTTCATAGTCCAACTCTCAAATCCATACATGACCACAGGAAAAACCATAGCCTTGACTAGACGGACCTTAGTCGGCAAAGTAATGTCTCTGGTTTTGAATTTACTGTCTAGGTTGGTCATAACTTTTCTTCCAAGGAATAAGTAAGTGTCTTCTAATTTCATGGCTGCAGTCACCATCTGCGGTGATTTTGGAGCCCCCCAAAATAAAGTCTGACACAGAATTTTCCAGTTTATTGTGATCCCTATGGTCTTGCAGAATTCACTCATCATGAAGTTGATCGGGAACCTTTCTGGGGATGCTTTACCTGAATGAGTTGTTGGTTTTCTTTCTGCTTTTGGTGAAGCAGTGTGACAAGTAAGACCTCCTGAGTTCAGTCAGCTGTCTCAGTTGTATGCATGTGTTGGTTTCAGGTAACATATACTGAATAGTTGCTATGGGTTAATCATTATCTAATCTTCACAGTAGCCTTCTGATGTGGATCTTGTTCTTATTCCACATAGTCTCAGGGAAACCTCACACAGCTAGTGTATGTCAGAGCCAGGTTCTTGCTCTTAGTCCCGTGTATTATACTGCATCCTGAGAAAGTGATTTCAGGATGTAGCTCTCCTAACTATCACAATAACACAAAATTCTACCTCCCCTTCTCTCTCTTGCCTGCATTTTAAATAAGTAGGGAAAGTCTGATCCAAATCTTGCTTTCACAGGTCACCTGTTGAGCCTTGGCTTCCCAGGGGAGATAATACTGGCTATGAGTTTGGTTCTTGATTTCATTCTTTGTTGAGTTAAATTATGTACTTCCTTAAAATTATTTGTTGGCTTTGAGAACTTCACAGTACTAAGATGTACTCTGCTAGTCCTGCCCTATAACAGAAAATCTGTTAACATGTTAACCGATTAAACAGAAGGGAATAACTCCAGAGAGATCTGGTCATTTTCTCAAATGTAGAGTATTGGAATGCCTAGACATTGGCATATAGACATTATTTTGGTATTCTCCTTTAACTCTGGATTTGAAACTTCATTGTATTTGAGAACTACTCTAGAGAGTAATATACCCGAAACTATATATATTGTATTTTAGTGGTTTAAAACTAGGGTCAGCAAGCTGCAGCCAGTGGCTCATGGCCCTGCCTGTTTGTGTCTTTCTGATGACTATTTTCACACTACAGTGGCAGAGTTGAGTAATATCCACAGAGACCATCTGGCCCACAAAACCTAAAATATTTCTTAATCTGACCCTTTCAGGGAAAGTTTGCAAACCCCTGGTATAGGAGATACCATCAAGGTAGTTTTGATTGCATGTCATTTTTCCCCTGTGGGCTAACCTTAGGAAACTACCCCAGCATATATAAGAGGTGACTCTACCATTCAGACCTTTGATTTATCCTTATTTCTATGACAGACTTAAGATTAAGTCAGTGTATATATAATTTTTAGCATCCCACGTCCCAGCCAAATTGAAAACATTTCCATTTTTGTACATGCCATTGTCTGCATTTTTTAATACCTTTGCACATGTTGTTCCTTTGGTATTCCCTGGGGTAGAATGCCTTCCACTCCCCATGCACCCCAATTCTTCTGCCTTTCAGAGTCATTGTTCAAGACCTAGCATTCCCCAGTCACCTCCAGCTTCCAGGCTGAATTAATTATTTATGGTCTGCAGTTCCACAGCTTTACTTCTTCCCTTATGTTGGACTTACTACCATGTCTAGTTCATGTCTGTGACAAGAGTCTCGCTTGTGGTAGATGGCCTGTAAAGGTGAGTTCAGCAAGTGTCAGGGATAATGAAGACGAATCATGTGTAGAGCTGGTCTTCTCGGAGCTCATAGTGTTACAGTTTTCCCTGTTTTAGTGAAGTGAGTTTGCATCCTTCTCACATAACATGTATGTTTTTGCTTTAATCCAGGGTAGGAACATCAGGCTAGTCGCTGAAGCTGCTGGAGAGGATGAAGACTCAGCCTCAGAAGGTGAGCTCGTCCTGTATGGGCTCAGCTCTGAGAACCCCTATGGAGCCAGGCTGAGTGTGGATGACCAGGGAAGACTGAGCTGGCCTGTGCTTTTTCTGTACCCGGAGTATGCCCAGTCGGACTTGGTCTCTGCTTTTCACGAGGATTCCAGGTAGCTTCCTTCCCCAGGAGCCTTCTGTGGTGCTTGCATGCGCTTCCCTGTTCTTTCGGCAGGATGGACAGGTAGAATTTTAGGTGAGGAGGGAAAAGAATAGTTTTAGAGAGTTTTATTACACAATCTGGTTTAGCATAATCTCTAACCTATAGCTGATTTCTCCTTTCACTAAGAAGCTTTGCAATGAGAGACATGGTCTCACTGTCATACTAGCACCACAGTACAGTGTTTGTCAAGCGCTGGTAGTTGTCTCTTGTGAGAGATGAAAGTATTGGAGGTAGTACATGAATAAAACTGAAGTTTATGTTTATTAGAAAACGTATAACTAGTGATTTTAACATGTGATTTCATAGTAAATGCTCAGTATAGGAATGTTGTTAATCCTGAGTCAGTTAAAGAGGATTACTATGCCATAATGGGACAAATAATTCACATTTTTGGGCACTGTTGTCAAAATGGATTAGGCCTGCATTTCATGATTTATATACTCTTGATATCTCCATGAATTGGTGTCCAGGGGATGGGATATGGGAAAACAAGATTATGAGTTACTGATACCAGAAAGTACATGTTATATCTCCTTAGGTTTATTGATCATCTAATGGTGATGTTTGGTGAAACACCCTCTTGGGATTTAGAGCAAAAATACTGCCCTGATAATTTAGAGGTAAGGAATTTATCTTTTGTCTCTCTATGAGAATTGGGGTTCGGGGAATTGGGGTGGAGCAAGGTTTCACTGCCTTAAAAAAAATTGTGGCAAAATATAAAAAACATAAAATTTACCATTTTAAACATTTCAAAGTGTATAGTTCAGTAGCATTAAGTGCCTCCACATTGTTGTACAACCATTACCACCGTCTGTCTTGTTTTCATCATCCTGGACTGATGTACAGGAACTCTGTTCCTCCTTGCTGTCCTGAATGGATCTACTCTAGGTGCCTCATGTAAGTGGAGTCGTAGGTTATTTGTCCTTTTTTATCTGGCTTAATTTACTTGGTGTAGTGTCTTTAAGATTTATCATGATGTAGCATGGGTCAGAATCTTACTGTTTTTAAGGCTGAATAACATTCCACTGTTGCTACTTTGAAAACAAAAATCACAACTTATAGAACAAAGAAATTTGTCTTCTGTTTGAGGGTAAGATGTCAACTGATGCCCTATCACCTCTGAAGGCTTTAAGTGTCTGTGTGGCTCAGAGGTTAAAGCATCTGCCTCTAATGCCGGAGACCTGGGTTTGATCCCTGGGTCGGGAAGATCCCCTGGAGAAGGAAATGGCAACCCACTCCAGTATTCTTGCCTGGAGAATCCCATGGACAGAGGAGCCTGGTAGGCTACAGTCCATGGGATCTCAAAGAGTTGGACACGACTGAGCGACTTCACCTTCACCTTCCTACACACAAGGATATTTTGTTTCATGATCCCAATAAATCATAGAATCAGGAAATTAACTTTGATACACTAGTACCAGCTAATCCTCAGACTCCATTCGTTTTCACAGATTTTCCCCCCAGCCCCCAGAAACACTTTTTTTTTTTGCACATACTACTAATTAAAAAATTTTCTTTTAACTGGAGTATAGTTGATTTACAGTATTGTGTTAGTTTCTCAAGTATACAGTAAAGTGATTCAGTTATATTTTTTCAGATTATTTTCCATTATATGTTAACTACGAGCTATTGAAAATAGTTCCCTGTACTATACAGTAAATCTTTGTTGCTTATGTATTTTATGTATAGAAGTTTGTATCTGTTAATCCCATTCTGCTAATGTATCCTCCACCTCTTTTCGCTTTGGTAATGATGTTTGTTTTCTGTGTCTGTGAGTCTCTTTCTATTTTACATGTAGATTCATTTTTATTTTTTTACTTTAATTTTTTTGGCCACACCACATGGTATGTGGTATCTCAGGTCCCTGCCCAGGGACTGAGCCTCTCCCCCCTGCAGTGGAAGCACAGTCTTCCATTGTGCCACTGGGGAAGTCCTTGTATTATTTTTTAGATTCCACATATAATGATACCATATAATATTTTCCTTTGTGTGACTTACTTCACTAAGTATATTTTCTAGGTCCATCCATGTTGCTGCAAAAGGCCTTTTTTTTTTTTTTGGCTGAGTAATGTTCCATTGTGTATATATACCACATCCTCTTAAGCCAGTCATCTGTTGATGGACACTTGGTTTGTTTCCATTCTTGGCTATTATAAATTGTGCTGCCTTGAACATTGGGATACATGTGTCTTTTCAAGTTAGAGTTTTCTCTGAATATATACCCAGGAGTGGGGTTGCTGGATCATATTGTAACTATTAGCTTCTGCTTTCCATAGTGGGTGCACCAGTTTACATTCCCACGAGCAGTGTCGGAGGGCTCGTTTTTCTCTTCATCCTCTCCAGCATCTATTTGTAGACTTTTTAATGGTGGCCATTCTGACTCGTGTGTGGAGTTACCTCTCTGTGGTTTTTGATTTNTTACTGTCTAGGTTGGTCATAACTTTTCTTCCAAGGAATAAGTAAGTGTCTTCTAATTTCATGGCTGCAGTCACCATCTGCGGTGATTTTGGAGCCCCCCAAAATAAAGTCTGACACAGAATTTTCCAGTTTATTGTGATCCCTATGGTCTTGCAGAATTCACTCATCATGAAGTTGATCGGGAACCTTTCTGGGGATGCTTTACCTGAATGAGTTGTTGGTTTTCTTTCTGCTTTTGGTGAAGCAGTGTGACAAGTAAGACCTCCTGAGTTCAGTCAGCTGTCTCAGTTGTATGCATGTGTTGGTTTCAGGTAACATATACTGAATAGTTGCTATGGGTTAATCATTATCTAATCTTCACAGTAGCCTTCTGATGTGGATCTTGTTCTTATTCCACATAGTCTCAGGGAAACCTCACACAGCTAGTGTATGTCAGAGCCAGGTTCTTGCTCTTAGTCCCGTGTATTATACTGCATCCTGAGAAAGTGATTTCAGGATGTAGCTCTCCTAACTATCACAATAACACAAAATTCTACCTCCCCTTCTCTCTCTTGCCTGCATTTTAAATAAGTAGGGAAAGTCTGATCCAAATCTTGCTTTCACAGGTCACCTGTTGAGCCTTGGCTTCCCAGGGGAGATAATACTGGCTATGAGTTTGGTTCTTGATTTCATTCTTTGTTGAGTTAAATTATGTACTTCCTTAAAATTATTTGTTGGCTTTGAGAACTTCACAGTACTAAGATGTACTCTGCTAGTCCTGCCCTATAACAGAAAATCTGTTAACATGTTAACCGATTAAACAGAAGGGAATAACTCCAGAGAGATCTGGTCATTTTCTCAAATGTAGAGTATTGGAATGCCTAGACATTGGCATATAGACATTATTTTGGTATTCTCCTTTAACTCTGGATTTGAAACTTCATTGTATTTGAGAACTACTCTAGAGAGTAATATACCCGAAACTATATATATTGTATTTTAGTGGTTTAAAACTAGGGTCAGCAAGCTGCAGCCAGTGGCTCATGGCCCTGCCTGTTTGTGTCTTTCTGATGACTATTTTCACACTACAGTGGCAGAGTTGAGTAATATCCACAGAGACCATCTGGCCCACAAAACCTAAAATATTTCTTAATCTGACCCTTTCAGGGAAAGTTTGCAAACCCCTGGTATAGGAGATACCATCAAGGTAGTTTTGATTGCATGTCATTTTTCCCCTGTGGGCTAACCTTAGGAAACTACCCCAGCATATATAAGAGGTGACTCTACCATTCAGACCTTTGATTTATCCTTATTTCTATGACAGACTTAAGATTAAGTCAGTGTATATATAATTTTTAGCATCCCACGTCCCAGCCAAATTGAAAACATTTCCATTTTTGTACATGCCATTGTCTGCATTTTTTAATACCTTTGCACATGTTGTTCCTTTGGTATTCCCTGGGGTAGAATGCCTTCCACTCCCCATGCACCCCAATTCTTCTGCCTTTCAGAGTCATTGTTCAAGACCTAGCATTCCCCAGTCACCTCCAGCTTCCAGGCTGAATTAATTATTTATGGTCTGCAGTTCCACAGCTTTACTTCTTCCCTTATGTTGGACTTACTACCATGTCTAGTTCATGTCTGTGACAAGAGTCTCGCTTGTGGTAGATGGCCTGTAAAGGTGAGTTCAGCAAGTGTCAGGGATAATGAAGACGAATCATGTGTAGAGCTGGTCTTCTCGGAGCTCATAGTGTTACAGTTTTCCCTGTTTTAGTGAAGTGAGTTTGCATCCTTCTCACATAACATGTATGTTTTTGCTTTAATCCAGGGTAGGAACATCAGGCTAGTCGCTGAAGCTGCTGGAGAGGATGAAGACTCAGCCTCAGAAGGTGAGCTCGTCCTGTATGGGCTCAGCTCTGAGAACCCCTATGGAGCCAGGCTGAGTGTGGATGACCAGGGAAGACTGAGCTGGCCTGTGCTTTTTCTGTACCCGGAGTATGCCCAGTCGGACTTGGTCTCTGCTTTTCACGAGGATTCCAGGTAGCTTCCTTCCCCAGGAGCCTTCTGTGGTGCTTGCATGCGCTTCCCTGTTCTTTCGGCAGGATGGACAGGTAGAATTTTAGGTGAGGAGGGAAAAGAATAGTTTTAGAGAGTTTTATTACACAATCTGGTTTAGCATAATCTCTAACCTATAGCTGATTTCTCCTTTCACTAAGAAGCTTTGCAATGAGAGACATGGTCTCACTGTCATACTAGCACCACAGTACAGTGTTTGTCAAGCGCTGGTAGTTGTCTCTTGTGAGAGATGAAAGTATTGGAGGTAGTACATGAATAAAACTGAAGTTTATGTTTATTAGAAAACGTATAACTAGTGATTTTAACATGTGATTTCATAGTAAATGCTCAGTATAGGAATGTTGTTAATCCTGAGTCAGTTAAAGAGGATTACTATGCCATAATGGGACAAATAATTCACATTTTTGGGCACTGTTGTCAAAATGGATTAGGCCTGCATTTCATGATTTATATACTCTTGATATCTCCATGAATTGGTGTCCAGGGGATGGGATATCGGAAAACAAGATTATGAGTTACTGATACCAGAAAGTACATGTTATATCTCCTTAGGTTTATTGATCATCTAATGGTGATGTTTGGTGAAACACCCTCTTGGGATTTAGAGCAAAAATACTGCCCTGATAATTTAGAGGTAAGGAATTTATCTTTTGTCTCTCTATGAGAATTGGGGTTCGGGGAATTGGGGTGGAGCAAGGTTTCACTGCCTTAAAAAAAATTGTGGCAAAATATAAAAAACATAAAATTTACCATTTTAAACATTTCAAAGTGTATAGTTCAGTAGCATTAAGTGCCTCCACATTGTTGTACAACCATTACCACCGTCTGTCTTGTTTTCATCATCCTGGACTGATGTACAGGAACTCTGTTCCTCCTTGCTGTCCTGAATGGATCTACTCTAGGTGCCTCATGTAAGTGGAGTCGTAGGTTATTTGTCCTTTTTTATCTGGCTTAATTTACTTGGTGTAGTGTCTTTAAGATTTATCATGATGTAGCATGGGTCAGAATCTTACTGTTTTTAAGGCTGAATAACATTCCACTGTTGCTACTTTGAAAACAAAAATCACAACTTATAGAACAAAGAAATTTGTCTTCTGTTTGAGGGTAAGATGTCAACTGATGCCCTATCACCTCTGAAGGCTTTAAGTGTCTGTGTGGCTCAGAGGTTAAAGCATCTGCCTCTAATGCCGGAGACCTGGGTTTGATCCCTGGGTCGGGAAGATCCCCTGGAGAAGGAAATGGCAACCCACTCCAGTATTCTTGCCTGGAGAATCCCATGGACAGAGGAGCCTGGTAGGCTACAGTCCATGGGATCTCAAAGAGTTGGACACGACTGAGCGACTTCACCTTCACCTTCCTACACACAAGGATATTTTGTTTCATGATCCCAATAAATCATAGAATCAGGAAATTAACTTTGATACACTAGTACCAGCTAATCCTCAGACTCCATTCGTTTTCACAGATTTTCCCCCCAGCCCCCAGAAACACTTTTTTTTTGCACATACTACTAATNAGGCTTTAAGTGTCTGTGTGGCTCAGAGGTTAAAGCATCTGCCTCTAATGCCGGAGACCTGGGTTTGATCCCTGGGTCGGGAAGATCCCCTGGAGAAGGAAATGGCAACCCACTCCAGTATTCTTGCCTGGAGAATCCCATGGACAGAGGAGCCTGGTAGGCTACAGTCCATGGGATCTCAAAGAGTTGGACACGACTGAGCGACTTCACCTTCACCTTCCTACACACAAGGATATTTTGTTTCATGATCCCAATAAATCATAGAATCAGGAAATTAACTTTGATACACTAGTACCAGCTAATCCTCAGACTCCATTCGTTTTCACAGATTTTCCCCCCAGCCCCCAGAAACACTTTTTTTTTTTGCACATACTACTAATTAAAAAATTTTCTTTTAACTGGAGTATAGTTGATTTACAGTATTGTGTTAGTTTCTCAAGTATACAGTAAAGTGATTCAGTTATATTTTTTCAGATTATTTTCCATTATATGTTAACTACGAGCTATTGAAAATAGTTCCCTGTACTATACAGTAAATCTTTGTTGCTTATGTATTTTATGTATAGAAGTTTGTATCTGTTAATCCCATTCTGCTAATGTATCCTCCACCTCTTTTCGCTTTGGTAATGATGTTTGTTTTCTGTGTCTGTGAGTCTCTTTCTATTTTACATGTAGATTCATTTTTATTTTTTTACTTTAATTTTTTTGGCCACACCACATGGTATGTGGTATCTCAGGTCCCTGCCCAGGGACTGAGCCTCTCCCCCCTGCAGTGGAAGCACAGTCTTCCATTGTGCCACTGGGGAAGTCCTTGTATTATTTTTTAGATTCCACATATAATGATACCATATAATATTTTCCTTTGTGTGACTTACTTCACTAAGTATATTTTCTAGGTCCATCCATGTTGCTGCAAAAGGCCTTTTTTTTTTTTTTGGCTGAGTAATGTTCCATTGTGTATATATACCACATCCTCTTAAGCCAGTCATCTGTTGATGGACACTTGGTTTGTTTCCATTCTTGGCTATTATAAATTGTGCTGCCTTGAACATTGGGATACATGTGTCTTTTCAAGTTAGAGTTTTCTCTGAATATATACCCAGGAGTGGGGTTGCTGGATCATATTGTAACTATTAGCTTCTGCTTTCCATAGTGGGTGCACCAGTTTACATTCCCACGAGCAGTGTCGGAGGGCTCGTTTTTCTCTTCATCCTCTCCAGCATCTATTTGTAGACTTTTTAATGGTGGCCATTCTGACTCGTGTGTGGAGTTACCTCTCTGTGGTTTTTGATTTGCATCTCTTCAGTAATTAGCAATGTTGAGCATCGTTTCAGGTCCCTGTTGGCTACTGTATGTTTTCTTTGGAGAAATGTCGGTTTGGGTCTTCTGCCCATTTTTGAGAGTTTTTTATCATGAGTGGATGTTGAATTTTGTCAAATGCTTTTTTGGTGTCTTTTGAGGTGATCACATAGCTTTTGTCTTTTCAGTCATTAAAGTGATATATCACACTGATTGATTGGTGTAGATTGAACTGTCCTTGTGACTGTGAAGTGAATACAACCTGATTTTTTCTTCTGTATGCTCCCTTCCCCCACATTTTGTGATTTTTATGCCCTATTTATTTTACATCTTCATGTTTATCCTTTTGCTATTAATTATAGTTTTAATTGCTTTTACAGAATTTTTTGGTTTTATAATCTGTGTACTGGCTTATTTAAATGATCTTCTGTCCTTTTATCTATTTGCCTTTCCCATTGTGATCTTCCTTTCTAATAGATTCTGCTGCCTTTTTACTTACAGAAGACCTTTCAATACTAAAGACCCTTGCTGCTGCTGCTAAGTCACTTCAGTCGTGTCTCTTAGCAACCCCATGGACTGCAGCCCACCAGGCTCCTCTGTCCATGGGATTTGCCAGGCAAGAGTACTGGAGTGGGGTGCCATTGCCTTCTCCAGTATTGCTGAATTCTTTTAGTTTTGCCTGTCTGGGAAATTATTTATCCTTCTTTCTATTGTAAATGGTAGTTTTGCTGGATAGGGTTGTGGATTTTTCCTCTTCAGGACTTTGACTATATCATGCCACTCTCTCTGGGCTGCAGTGTTTCTGCAAACAAATCAGCTAATAGCCTTATGGGGGTTCCTCTTTAACTGACTCTTTGTTTTTCTCTTGCTGACTTTGGAATCTTCTCTTTAACTTTTGCCCTTTTAATTATGCTATGTCTTGTTCTGGATCTATTTGGGTTCATCTAGTTTGGAACCATCTGTGTTTCTTGTACCTGGGTATCTGTTTTTTTCGTTAGGTATGGGAAGTCTTCTGCCATAATTTCTACAAATACATTTTTGGTCTCCTTTTCTCTCTTTGCTTTTTGGAACTCCTATTATGTGTAGGTGTGTAGGTTGGCATGCTTTATATTAATAGGTAGATCTCATATGTTGTTTTCTTTTTTTTTTTAATTTAAATTTGTCTTTCTGTCTGCTGTTCTGATTGGATGGTTTTCATTATTCTGTTTTCCAGATCACTTATTTGTTCTTCTGTGACATTTAGTCTGCTATTCATTACTTATAGAGTTGGTTTTTATCTCAGCAATTGAATTGTCTAATTTCAGTTGATTCATGTTTATAGTTTCTAGTCCTTTTTTATCAGCATTTTTACTGATAATCTTTCTTCTTTCTTAATTCCTTTAGCATTTTTATTGCCTCCTTTTTGAACTTGAGGTCTCAGAGACTGGAGAGGTTGGTTTCAGTATTTGTTCTTTCAGGGGAATTCTGTCCTAACTGGAGAAGTTCCTCTGCTTTTTCATTTTACTTGACTTTCACTATCTCTCTGAATTTATGAAAACAGTTACCTATTGTGGTCTTAAAAAAGCATTCCTGCTCAGAGTGTGTGCAGTACTTGTGGTGTGAGGGCTGTTTTGGGTGTGGATGCCAGCCACATTTTTCTTGAGCGTGCTGTCATCCCCTTGATGGGAGTATGGTTGGTGGTGTGCTGTGTCTAGAGCCTGCCTTGGATGTGAGGTGGGGCCTCCTCTCTGCTCCATGGCTTACCAGGCAGGGTTTGCTCCCCCGTTGTTGGCGTAGAAGCCATGAGGGTCAGGATGGATCAGGCTTCGTTGCCCTTGAGTGTGTGCCCTGCCCCAAAGAAGGCGGTTGCTGAAGCAAGTGAAGTCCACGCAGTCTCGGTGAACTTGAGCGCCACCATCGTTCCCCTCACAAGCAGCCCAGGGTCGCATCCTTTTCTCTGCTGCGATTGTCCCCGATCTAGAGCAAGGCTGTGGTGTGGAGTAGGCTGGAGTTGGGGGTCAGGGTGTTGTGGCTGCAGGAATTGAGGAGGTCGTGGTGCCACCTGGGACCTGGGCTGCCTCTGTGGTAGACCTCTCCAGGACCTGTCCGCTCTAGATCTGACAATAAGTTGCGTGTGGAGTGGGCAGAACTAGGCTGCTTCCATTGGGAAGCCCTCCCCGCAGATACCCATGCAGATCCTGACTGCCTCGCCACTGTGTTCTTGCAGCACTGCCTGGTGTGTGTGCTGAGTGTCTGCTGTAGCTAGACGTGCCCCTGCTGCTTGGGTACTGACAGTGGATTCTGCATCTCCCCCAAATCACATCCCAGGCCCTCCGGCCTGTCTCTGTGTAGCTAGATCAAGTCCTCTTCCAGGGCCTGTCTGCCTGACATCCAGTGCTTAGCTGCTGTATGCCCTTGTGATGCCTGGTGCATATGCTGACATGTCTGCCCGGTTTGACCCACCACCCTGGTGTGTACACTGACAGTGGTCTCTGTGGTTCTACTCAGACCACATCACCCTAGTCTGTCTGCACAGCTAGACTGAACCTTTGTCCTAGTCTCACACCAGGCTGTGGTGTGAGGTGAGTGGGGCTAGGGTATTGGTCCTTTGGATTGGGAAGTGCCTATCGAGGTGGCAGCCTCCAGTGCAGCTCTCTCTCGGTCCTGATTGTCAGCAGGCCAGCATATGTACTTATTTGTACAGTCTGGGCTTCTCTCTTGTGTCGGTGGATTTCCCAGCTGGCATGCAGGCTTCTCAGGGTGAGGGTCCATCCATGTGTACTTCTCGTCACTACAGATCCCTTCCAGTGGTGCCAGTCCCAGCCTGATGCTTTTATTTTTGCCCCTGTCCTACCTGATGATGTGGAGATCTTTCTTGCAGGTTTGGTTGTCTAGGAGGTCTTCTGCCAGTTTCTAGTTAGTTTTCTGTGGGAATTGCTCTACATGTAGATGTAGTTTTGATGTTTGTGTGTGGGGGAGTGAGCTCCATATCTTCCTCTTCCTGCCATCTTGATCCCCTCTGCCAGTCACCAGTAATGTTCTTTGTAGCAGAAGGAATCCCACATAGTATTATATCTAGTGCTCATGTCCCTTCAGTCTCCTTTGGGCTACAGAAGATTTTCAGTCTTTAGTCAACTTTCTTGATCTTACCACTTTTGCAGGTTACAGACCAGTTATTTTGTGGAAAGTGTGGGTTTGTTTTGTGTGTCTTTGTGACCTAGATTGTGTGTATCTGACTGGAATATCACAGAGCAGTGCTATATTCTTGTTGCATCCTGTCAGACGTCATAATTTCAAATGTCCCATTACTGATGATGTTCACTTTCATCATTTGATTGAGGTAGGGGTATATAAGCTTCTGTACTGTGTAAAGTTACTCTTTTCCCCTTTGTAGTTAGTAGTTTATAGGGAGGTACTTGGAGATGATACAAATATTTTCTTGTTCATCAAACCGTTGTTTATGTCAGTGGATTTATGGTTTCTTATTTTATTAATTGAGTTATAATCTATTACTATGGTTATATTATGCTCAAGGTGTCTAGGATTTGGTCAGTGGGAATGTCTTCAAATTTGCTTCTGTGTCCTTCAGACTTGTCTCCATTTTTAAAGCACTTCCTTGCTTTGTGTTACATCGTGTTTGAGGCTCAAATTGTGCTTTCTTTGGCCTTAGCTCTAGAATCAGCCATTTTCCCCAAGGAGCTTTGGTTCTTTTTAGCAGAAAATAGTATTTAGAAGTCAAGATCTGTGTAGTAGCTATACTCTTAAGTACAGGGGTGAGGGGAGGAGGATGCTCACCGCTCCATTGGCACGCGTGTGTGTGTATATAAAAACATGAGCTGTTACTGGTATCTCCAATTCTAATCCAGTACCAACTCTTTCTCTATTTTTGCAGTGGCTTCTATTATTATTAATATGTTTGTTTGATCAGTTGCCCTGCATTTAATTCCCCTCTCCTCACCACCAGCATCCCCTCTCATGGGGAGCCTTCCCCTGCTCACTTGGACTGACTCCCGCATCAGCCTATTGCCCCAGCATGGTGCCCTCCTCATCCTACATACGCTGTCGCCCTGCACTGCTCAACCATCCTGCAGGAATGTCTTTCTTATCCAGCGTGGGTCCTCACTCCCCTCAGCAGGCCTCCCCCTGCCATGAGTGGCTGCCCTTCTCACCCTGCTTGGCTGGCCAGTCCCCAGTGAGAATGCACATCTCCACTGGCCGGGCTTTGAGACCTGCCCAGGGCTGCCTCTGGTGTGGACATTTCTCTCTCTCTCTGCTCTGGGCCACTGCTGCCTCCTTTCCCCATACCTAATGGCTCTACGACTGAATTGTTAGGGAAGGAAGGCTCACGGGCCTGGATTTGAGTCTCAGCAGTTGCCGTCTCTTACACATTTCCCCAGATTCAGCCTCAGCATGCTTAGTGTCGCTGAAACCCTTTTCTGGTGTCTGACTTGTGCCCCTCTGTCCATCCTGCAGGTCTACTTTGAGGATGAGGACAGAGAGGAGCTGTATTGCGTGCCTCCCAGTAGCACCCTGCTGCAGGTGCTGCAGCACCCCAGGTGAGTCACCTTCATGGGGCTGGGTAGACCAGGAAGGGTGCTCAGGCACTGTCCCAGGGACACAGCCAGGTTCCCATTTGACTGCTGAGCACTGGCCTTGTACTCCCCTCCCTTCTGCCCTGGATGCAACATTGTGAGACAGCAGCCCACGGAGACTGGCCCAGGCTTTTGGCCAAACAGGCTGCAGTGTGCTGACTCAGCCCATTGCACCGCAGCCGTGACATCCTCAGGGGGACGTGAATAGGGCTGGTTGAAAAAGAAAGCACTGCCTGGCTTTTGTACCAAAGACAGCTGGGATGGCCCTCCTGTTCCTAATTGTGCCTGTGTCCCTTGATGTTGTCGTATGGAAAGAGCACTGGCTCTTGAAGTCAGACAACATCGTTTAGTGGCTGTGTGCCTTTGAGCCTATACTGCCTCCCTGGGTCTGTTGGCTCATCTCTAAAATGAGGATAATAACTCTTGACTACATATTTCTCAGGTAGGAGAGAGAGTAGGAGTCAGTGCTCTGAGGCATTGAAAGGGGCGGTCTACTGTGAGAGGGCACCTTGGTTAGTTGCAGTGGGAGCCAGTTGGATTTGGCAGTTGTCTCTTAGCTTTGGGGGTTCCTGGACTATAAGGTTATGGCCTCAATAGCTTTATAGTTGACCCTTGGGCCAATTTTCCCTGAGCTTTGAGCAAAGCAAATATCTTGGATTTAGGCAGAGTCCACTGTGCTAAGGGTGGTTGGGTTTGAAAATGGTGGTTGGGTTGGATGAGGCTGTTAGGACCGTGTATGGCAGCCTTGAATGCTCTAGGGAGCATGAATCCTGATGATGGTGTGTGGAGCCCTAGAGGGTGTTTAGGTAAAATTTACCAAGTAGTGTACAGATCTTAAGTGTACTGTTCAGTGGTGAGACGGGAAGTAGGGGAGGATTGAAATTTAGGAGGTAGATTGGGACGGGAGTTGGTGATGTGTTGACTGACTCAGTGAGTGTCTAGCTGGTCTTGATGCTCCTACTTTGGCCTGGCAGGCAGGAGGTGAGGATTTCTTCAGATATGATTGATGACTTCTCTTGGCAGCATTTTTTTGTTCTAGCCCTAAATTACCCTTCTAGTTTATAGACAGATTTTTAGCTTTTCATTTTCTCAATTGTTAGTAAATTATCCAGAGTTCTTTAAAGGCCTGAGGTCTGCTCTACCTTATCTCCCAGAAAATGCAGAGAAATCTTAAATATAAAGCAGACTGATTGATGGAGGAAAACCAATTTCATGCTTCTGAGAAAGTATAAATACATTGGAAGTTATTATTTTTTAAATGATTAGCGTAGGCAAGAGACTACCCAGCACAGAGGAACTTCAGACCAGCAACATCAAACTCTGAACTGGGTGCTGGGCCATGATAGACTCCTCTGCCCAGATCCGAGCCCACAGGGTGGTGCAGAAACCCCTGGACCTGAGTCCACGGCCTTGTCTGCTCTCCACCATGCCTGTTCCATTTGCTTTATGCCCAGCAACAGCAAGAGCTCTAGTGATTTGCACCTCCTGGCTTTTTCTCCCCCATGCCCATCAGGACCCCTTTTCCAATTAATGCAAGCTGAGACATGACAGCTCCCAGAAACCTTTCCTGATTTCCCTTTCTTGGAGAGGAATTATGTCTCTTTGGGCTAACACTGTACCTCAAAAATGCTTCTACAGTTGTGCCTCACTGTCATTATTTATCTCCCTTCCTCTAGATGGTGATGGTGGCTTTTGTTTGTTGTTTAATCTGTTTTTTTCAGCACGAGGCCTGGCTTACCCTGGGCACGTACTGTTGAATGAAGGAATGAAAGCATGTTCTTATTTTATGTTTAGCCATAAACATACATGATGCTAGAGGACCCAGAGGACTGGCCCAGAGGTTCTGGCTAGGTTCTAAGGGGGAGGGGGTCATGCTCATTTGCAGACTCATAAACAACCAAGCAAATAAATGTGCTAAACTTGCGTTTTAATGTTGACTCACATCTAAAGGTTCACCTTGACTGCTGTTGGGAAAGTCCATGGTTGATTAAGATTGCAATTCAATTATTCCTCTCTTTTGTGTTCACTGCAGGTACTTTGTAAAAGCCCTGACACCAACATTTTTGGTCTGTGTAGGATCCTCTGGTTTTTGTAGGAATTATCTCCGGGGAAAAAAGGTGCACCAGGTAAAGTGACTGGGCCATGCTGTGGGAGCCAGGTTCCCTGGGCCTCCTTCCTCCCCCACCTCAGCCTGGAGTTCAAGAGTTCAGCACACTTGAATCAGCAAGATCTACTCCTCGAACCCAGCACTTTATTCCTATCACCCCAGGGGCAGGCCTTCCCTGCATCATGGTTGGGGAGGAGCTGCTGCCTTCTTGAACTTCAGCCTCTCGGGTCAGAACGCCGAGCTCTGGCAGGCCTTCACTTTGCTCTCTTGCTGCTGAGCTCTGTGCCTTGCTTAGGACATCTTGGACTCACTGTGAGTTGTGTTAACACCAGCCTCCAGCTCTGACCTGAAGACTCATGATCCAGTGGCATGGTTCTGCAGCTGTGTGCCTCACACTGCACACATACACAGCCACACGTGTGACTGTGAGGTGTTAATGCCGTAAAGTCCTTCCCGAACACAGAGGCCTGCTCTGTTGGGATCCTGTAGATGCCTTGGGGTGAGATGGGGCCAGGGAAGCCAGGTCCTATTTCTCCATCTTTTATGAAGACTTGCAAATTGAGGGTCCTCTGGAACCCCTAAAAAGTTTGCCATGTTTCCTGATCTTTGCAGTATGGAGACCTGTGACATACTTAGACAGTATATCAGTTTTCATATTTAGAACTTTATGCCTTTTAAGCTGGAAAATCTTTTTGCACATTGAGTCACTGTCATCTGTTGTATTTTTGTCTACAGCTGTTTGCTTCCTCCTTCCTAGAGGATTTTAGATGTCCTTATCTTGCATTGCCCACCCCATCCCCCAGTGAGGAGGGTGCGTCCCTTCTCCTGATGCGAAGGGATGTGAGTGGACATGTTCAGGCCGAGCTTGCAGAGTATGGTGTGGTGGACCATGCTCTTCCCTCTGCCTGGGAGTATATTTCCCAGGGTGGGGCTATTCCTTCAGCTGGATGCCAAAACACGTGGAGCAGAGCTGAAGCAGCTGGCCTGCAGCCATTGACTGTGACATGAATGAGAAATAAATATTTGTTGTAGTATTAATAATAAGCACTGAGATTTGGGAGTTGTTTGTTACTATAGCAAAGCTACCTAATACATCATTAAACTGAAACCAGCTGCTCTACTTAAGATCGACTAACTTAGGGTTTTCTGCTGTGCATGCTGTCATCTGTGAATGGCAATTTGCTGTGGAATGTTTACAAAGAACCAGGCAGATTTCCTTCCAGGTGCAGGTCCCTGCTTGTGGCTATAGAGCCGAAGTCCAGCGTCCATCATGAGCCTGGCTTAGGCCACACAGGCCATCCTCTCTCATTTCCCAGCTAGATTCTGTGCCCTTCCAGACAACAAGGCCTGTCCCAGCTTTGCTCCACTGCAGTGGCTATGGTGATGGGCAGCCAGGGTGAGCACAGGAGTGTGGGGCAAGGGCCCTGAGCACTCCCCTTCCATAGGGGTGGGACCTGTGGGGTTCGGGACAGGTGGCCCTCTTGTGAAGTGGATGGGTGTAGCGGGGCCTGTGGGCCTTGGCCTTAGCTCATGCCTCCGTGGCCACTTGCCCATGCCTGGGATTCCAGCAGAGCCAAATCAGAGCTCCCCACAAGGACTTAACCCTCCTCCACCTCATCTTACAGATGAGGAAACTTAGGCTCAGAGGAAGGACAAGGGCAAGGCTGAGGAGCCAGCATCTTTGGCATCCCCAACTTGAGGCAGAGCCTTTCCCACTGTCCCAGGGACCCTTCTTCTCGCAAAGGGTCAGGGATGGAGGTGGGCCTCCCCAGCCTGTCTGGACTTAGGGTGTCAGCTGGAGAACTTTGTGGGGGACAAAAAAACCCCTTAAGCCATACCCTGATGAAACACTTCTGGAGGTGTACAAGGGCAGGCAGAGATGACAAATGGCTGTCAACATGGACAGCAAGCAGTATGCAAACCCTCATCCTAAGGCATGTTCTCAGTTGTAGGATCACAATTTTATAAATAAGATGGAGGCACACAGTCTCAACAGTGAGCATCAGACCTGGGATCTGAACCCAGGCATCTCACTCCAGAGCCCACCTGCCCCCTCTTTCAGGTTCCTGTCCTGTTGGCTTTACCAACATTTAATAGGCACCAACCAAGGGCAACCAACCTAGACAGCATATTAAAAAGCAGAGACATTACTTTGCCAACAAAGGTCCATCTAGTCAAGGCTGTGGTTTTTGCAGTAGTCATGTATGGATGTGAGAGTTGGACTATAAAGAAAGCTGAGTACTGAATTGATGCTTTTGAACTGGGGTGCTAGAGAAGACTTTTGAGAGTCCCTTGGACTGCAGGGAGATCGAATTGATGCTTTTGAACTATGGGTTTGGAGAAGACTGTTGGGAGTCCCTTGGACTGCAGGGAGATCCAACCAGTCCATCCTAAAGGAAATCAGTCCTGAATATTCACTGGAAGGACTGACGCTGAAGCTGAAACTCCAGTACTTTGCCACCTGATGTGAAGAACTGACAGACCCTGATGCTGGGAAAGACTGAAGGCAGGTGAAGAAGGGGACGACAGAATGAGATGGTTGGATGGCATCACTGACTCAATGGACATGAGTTTTGAGTAAACTCTCCAGGAGTTGGTGATAGACAGGGAGGCCTGGCGTGCTGCAGTCCATGGGGTCACAAAGAGTTGGACACAACTGAGCAACTGAACTGAACTGAATCAAGGGCAAGCCATCAGGTAGCTTCTGCCTTCAGGGTCATGCTGTTGAGTGGGTGCCATAAACCTAACCCTGGGTTGAGAACTCTCCAATAAAGGGAAATGCAGCCACAGTCTGTCTGTGCCCCCACTGCACTCTTGGTGTGACACTGAAGGCCCTTCAGTGTCTGGCCCTGGACCGCTTCTGTGGCTCCCTCCATCTCCAGCCTCAGCCTAGCCATCCTGGCCTCAGTTCAGCTGTGGTAGGATGGTGCAGAAGTATCAGCTCTCGAGCCCGGCTGTCTGCTCTCTACTTCCAGCCCCATGACCCACTAGCTGAGTAGCCTCAGGCACCAGCCCTATCTGCAACTTGAGGTTAACAGCACCTTCCTCATGCAGGTGCTGTGAGAATTCAATGAATTAATCTGCGTGTAGCAGCCTGCCTCATACCAAGAGTTTATGACACTTATGTTTTATTCTCCAGTCTTATGGTTTTAGCTTACGGCTTTTGTACATTGTTTCCTCTGGAAGACTCACTTCTTCCCCTCCCTCCACTCCCTTTATTTAATACCTNGCAGTAGTCATGTATGGATGTGAGAGTTGGACTATAAAGAAAGCTGAGTACTGAATTGATGCTTTTGAACTGGGGTGCTAGAGAAGACTTTTGAGAGTCCCTTGGACTGCAGGGAGATCGAATTGATGCTTTTGAACTATGGGTTTGGAGAAGACTGTTGGGAGTCCCTTGGACTGCAGGGAGATCCAACCAGTCCATCCTAAAGGAAATCAGTCCTGAATATTCACTGGAAGGACTGACGCTGAAGCTGAAACTCCAGTACTTTGCCACCTGATGTGAAGAACTGACAGACCCTGATGCTGGGAAAGACTGAAGGCAGGTGAAGAAGGGGACGACAGAATGAGATGGTTGGATGGCATCACTGACTCAATGGACATGAGTTTTGAGTAAACTCTCCAGGAGTTGGTGATAGACAGGGAGGCCTGGCGTGCTGCAGTCCATGGGGTCACAAAGAGTTGGACACAACTGAGCAACTGAACTGAACTGAATCAAGGGCAAGCCATCAGGTAGCTTCTGCCTTCAGGGTCATGCTGTTGAGTGGGTGCCATAAACCTAACCCTGGGTTGAGAACTCTCCAATAAAGGGAAATGCAGCCACAGTCTGTCTGTGCCCCCACTGCACTCTTGGTGTGACACTGAAGGCCCTTCAGTGTCTGGCCCTGGACCGCTTCTGTGGCTCCCTCCATCTCCAGCCTCAGCCTAGCCATCCTGGCCTCAGTTCAGCTGTGGTAGGATGGTGCAGAAGTATCAGCTCTCGAGCCCGGCTGTCTGCTCTCTACTTCCAGCCCCATGACCCACTAGCTGAGTAGCCTCAGGCACCAGCCCTATCTGCAACTTGAGGTTAACAGCACCTTCCTCATGCAGGTGCTGTGAGAATTCAATGAATTAATCTGCGTGTAGCAGCCTGCCTCATACCAAGAGTTTATGACACTTATGTTTTATTCTCCAGTCTTATGGTTTTAGCTTACGGCTTTTGTACATTGTTTCCTCTGGAAGACTCACTTCTTCCCCTCCCTCCACTCCCTTTATTTAATACCTATCAGGACCTTCTGTCAGGTCCAGCTGCCTCTTCCAGGAAACCCTACTGGCTGGCTTCTTACCACACATCCCACGAGTCCTCTACCTTCTCTATGCTGACTGCAGTGTACTTGATTACTGGGTGGTTGCTTCCACTTCTCTGGAAACTTGTCAAGTATGGTGAACTGTGCATTGTGCCCTGCCAGGGCCTAGCACAGTAGCTCCTCAGCACACAGCTGGTGCTTAACAATTACTGACTGATGACACAGGAGTGATGAATTTTGAACAGACTCGGGTGGGAGGTGGACGGAGGCCACCACACATAGGGGATGTGGGCCGTTCAATTGAAGGGATTGGTGAGGTGGGAGGGACTTCAAGCTAAGGCAGGAGGAGCCTTAAAAGGGCATATGCCAGTGGTGGCACACATGCCACCAGGCTTAGTAGTAATGACTGCCATGTGCTGGGCACTTAGGTGTGCCAGAGAGCATTCCAGGTGCTTCATGTGGATGGGCTCAATCTTGCCAGTCTCTGGGAGGCAAGGCACCATTTTACTGAGAAGAAAAGTGGCATAGAGAGGATAAGTAGCTTACAGAGCCAGCTGGCTAGTGAGGAGTGAGTCACAACTTGAATTCAGGACTTCCCTCAGGAGATACTAACAGTAGCAAGACTGGGCCCCTGCTTCCAGGAGTTGGCAACAAACCAGAGGCCCTTGCCTGCTCACTCCAAGGTAAAAGTCTGGCAGTTTGACCTGCAATGTCCCTGACATGTCTGCCTGGGTAGAAGAATTCAGTCTGCTGAAACCCTTAACAGCATCAACGTCCTGCCCATGGCACTCCCGTCAGCCCGTGGGCTTAACCATTAACCAGTAAGTGCCTGCACCCCACTCACCAAGCCCTACAAGGTTTTAATCACAAGCTCATTAGCACCTTGAGAGCTGCTGGCTTAATATGAGTGACATCACCCCTGCATGGAGCTGGTGCCTGAATGTGGGAGCCTGAAAGTGCCCACCCCATTGTGCTGGCCACGTGTACTGCCTGCTCAACCTTCCAGAAGGGCAGCTACACTTCCAAAGCACCTGCTGTGAGCAGGCCCTGCTGTTCCTGTTCTCCCGCAGAGGAAACAGGTACAAGAAGTGTCTTGCACAAGGTCCCATAGCTGCTAAATGGCCCAGGCAGTCTGACAGAGTCTCTCTGTCTGGGTCACTATGATCTAAGTTATTTTAAATTAAGTGAAATCAATTTTTCCCCCCAAAGTTTGCAAAAACATTATAAAAATACTTTTCCCAATTTCCACATTATAGAAAACTTTAAAAAATTCTTTTCCTAATTCTGAAAGTCATGTGTGCCCTTTAGTTCAGTTCAGTCGCTCAGTCGTGTCCAACTCTTTGCCACCCCATGAATAGTAGCACGCCAGGCCTCCCTGTCCATCACCAACTCTCGAAGTTCACTCAGACTCGCGTCCATCGAGTTAATGATGCCATCTAGCCATCTCATCCTCTGTCATCCCCTTCTCCTCCTGTCCCCAATCCCTCCCAGCATCAGTCTTTTCCAGTGAGTCAACTCTTTGCATGAGGTGGCCAAAGTACTGGAGTTTCAGCTTTAGCATACTAAGTCGCATCAGTCAGTCGTGTCCAACTCTGTGNGCCTTTCTTTGGGACTGGAATGAAAACTGACCTTTTCCAGTCCTGTGGCCACTGCTGAGTTTTCCAAATTTGCTGGAATGGCAAACCACTTCAGTATTCTTGCCTTGAGAACCCCATTAACAGTATGAAAAGGCAAAATAATAGGATACTGAAAGAGGAACTCGCCAGGTTGGTAGGTGCCCAATATGCTACTGGAGATCAGTGGAGAAATAACTCCAGAAAGAATCTGTGCCCTTAGATGGAAACAAATTCTAAAAAGCATCCTGGCCTCTAGGAGTAGAAATGGACAGGGGTGTGAAGAGGCCTGGCACTCAAGTAGTTAAGGAAATGACAATTTCAAGATTTCCACAAAGCTCCTTTATTGATGGCCCAGCAGGTGTTTCTCCCATTAAAACACTGAATATTAATGGAGCCCTTGATTTACATTCTAAGCTTGATTTACACAATGGTTTTGTTATGCACCAGCCTTTGTCCCCAAGTATTAATTCTGTTAAATATTTCCCAGCCAGTTGCTTCTCTATCTCCCCAAAGAATGAGCAATGATAATACAGCCTGTACCTGTTATTTTGCCAGCAACCCCATTTCATCAATTTATGGCAAGAAGTAATGTTGCCAAGTTCAGAAAGGATAGAGGAATGTACACGGTTTGAATATTTCTGTCTTTCCTCTAAGAAGATGGAACCATTCTGCAGATGTTACTTAATTCTTGTTTGTGCCACTCCCCAGGAAAGTTGTGAAGCAACATAGCAAAAAAACAAAACCCAGGTCTCAATGTTAACAGCAGAACCTGAGCTCCCAGTGGATTATTTCCTAAGTCATCCCATGCAAGTCATCGTGGTTCCAGAGAGCACACTAGGGGTTAAGCTTTTCATATAAGTCAGCTCAGCCAACCCTCAGACAACCCGAGGAGGTGTGGGTGCATTATGAAAGCATCTCACAGATGAAGAATCTGAGATGCACAAAAGACAAGTTATTTGTCTATGATCATATACCTGCTAAGTGGAAAATTGATTCTCTATTCAAGGTCCTAAGCTTTCCACCAAATTATACTGCCCCTGGCTACTGCAAGAAACACTGGCTAAGTCATCAAGACACCTGGGTTTCAGTTCAGCTGGATGTTGAGCAAATCACTGTGCTCCTTGTATGTGTCTCCCTTGGAAAATGGGTATCTCTTTCAAACCTAAAGACCCCTGTAGCTCAAAGGCTGACTCAACCAGCCATCACTCCTGGCAACAAGATTGACCCCAGATAGCCTAATTCAGGAGACGCAGCACCTGGTCTGCAATCAGGCAGTTTGGCCAGTTAGATGGGTTGCAGCAGGTTAATTCCCACTGCAGGCTTGTCTCCCATCTGTGAAGTGAGGGCTGGACAAGCAGGCTGCAAGCTCTCCTGTTCTAAAGTTCCATGATTCTACCTTACCCTCAAATCATTCCATATCATACACATTTATAAGTGTTTTAAATTAACTAGTTCTCTATTCCCTGAAGCTGATTTTTAGAAGTGCTTATTCTTACATTACGCTAGCCTTCCATAAAGTATGCTTATAAAGTACAAATTTAAATTAAAAAAAATATTTAAAGTGCTCATTTGCACGTAATTCTAATTTCTCTACTTCAGGCTAAGTTGATCAGACATACATAATCCATTTTACTTACTGGAATCATTTCGCCCAGGCAGAGGCCACACAGTATAGTGAGACAGGCACAGGTTTTGGTCAGTACCCAGATTCTAGCTCTGATACATAACAGCTGTACATTCTTAAACTGCTTGAATGGAGCTTCCAGTTTCATCTGTAAAATGAGGATTTCATAGCACTTACCTTTAACAGTTTTAAGAACTGAACACGGCATATATAAGTGCTGAAAGCAGAGAGCTCACGTCAACCTGATAATGCACAACTGAAATGACTCAAACATTCAACCTTGCAGTGTGGGCTCAGAGGACACTCCACAAATTGGCAAATTAGAATCATGTGGGCAATTTTAAAACTGCTGACGCCCAGGACACACCCCAGAACAGAACCTCGGGGTGGGACCTAGGGGATTCCACTGTGCACCCAAGAGTAAGAGCCTTGTCTTACAATCCAGCCTCTCTAGGTTTGCTCTCAGAATCTCATCTCCTAGCCTGAATGCTGGCACAGAGCCCAGCGGTAGCCTGGGAGTCATTAGGGCCTGGGGTCTACATTCATTAGGAACCCTGATGGTGTGTGCTGGGGGTGAGGTTGCTCTGGCATGATCAGTGGTCACAAGCTGCTGGGAAGCTGTTTGGCAGGCAGAACAACAGGCCAAGACAACACTTTAGTGCACTAGGAGTCAGCCTAGGACCCCAGCCTCAGGGGTCCTAGGGACCCCTGGGTCAGGGAGCTGACCATCAGTGACAAGAGGCTGGAGCCACACAGTGAGCTGTGCATGCGTGAGAAAGGTGTCGGTGCTAGTAGCAGAGCACCGGGGATGCCAAAGACAGAAACCACTGCCAGGAGCTGCCAAGCATGTTTCAGGAGGTGATGGCTTTGAGCTTGGCCCTGAAAAGATTCTCCGTAGGTATGGACAAGCCGTAGGGGCCGAGGATGGAGTAGCTGATCCTGCTCCTGGGGGCAGGAGCAATGAAAGCTCAAGCTCACTGCCAATTCTCCCCAGTACTCAGGCAGAGTGACCTTCTACTGATAATTCACCTCCGTCATGCATGGCTCTAGGACCCAACTCTGCAGCCAGGACGAAGTCACTCACTGTAGCACTGGAAGCCTGCAGACACTTGAGGGAAGAAATGGTATAACACGCATTTTCCAGTCACCCAATTTTTTCTTTTTCCAGTGGAGAAGTAGAAAGAGTTTCCAGGCAAGAAGCTGCTGCGCTCTTAACTTGGCAGGTGTTACCAGTTTCCAATTAACATGCAACCCTCACCCCAACAGTCTGACTTTATTCAATCAATATAACATGATCTCAGTTGCCAGGCCAACTCAAGAGGGAGAGTCAGGTCTCTGGAGGTGGTTTGGGGGCCATTAGCTAACTGTTTTAACTTTCCGGGTAGCTTAAACGATGGAGGATCAGAGGAAGCAGATTTGCCTGTCATAAACCTCTGGAGGAACCAGCCAGTCAGCTGTGAGGACTTTACAGATCTAGTTCCATTTTCTCACGTCACAGATGTGGAAACTCGAAGGCCCCAGCAGGGGGTGGTCATGTCCAAGTCACTGGTGAGTCAGTGGCAGCCAGGTGTCCTGATTCTTGTCCCCAGACACTCAGCCCACTTCTCAAAGGAAGAGGACTGGCGGGCTGCCTCTCTGCACTGAATGCAGCAAGTGGCCCAAGGTCAGACTGCTGGAGCTTGGAGGGCATCGGCCATCAGGAGGCCCCCCTAACTACATGTGGTCTAGGAAACTGCTGAGAGAAGGGAAGTGACTCTCCTGAGGGCCAAGATGACAACTTGGCTCCTTCTAGCCACTGCCTCCAAAAAGAAGCTTCCACAGTGGAATATGAAAGATAGGTTATGTGGCGGCATGGCCAGCCCAGACAAAGGGATCAAGTTAACAACTTATACAAATAATCCAAACAAATGACTACAACTGGCTTTCCTAACATGGTCTCACCTTCCACGAGCTGCTATTTCTGGGGAGACCAGCTCCAGGGAGCAGAACAGGAAAGGCAGCATTTCAGTGAACACCAAGGCTGACAGATGCAGCGGGAGGGGTCCAGGGGGTGGTTCAGACAACCTGCACTCGGCTCAGTAATTCCAGGACGCCTTCTCTGGTAAGGAAGACCACCTCTCCAGTATTCTGGCACCAAACCTCAAAATGTGCAGGGTCTTCCAGGGCCCTCTTGGCTGCAATGATCACAAAGGGGTAGCCGAACTTGTTGGCATCTTTCAGTCTGTTTCCAATGGTCAGATGGGTCCTGTCGTCCAGCAGGACCTCCCCTTGGAGCTGTGGCACTGCCTCTGTGATGTGGTCGTAAAGATGCCCTGCGAGCTCTGTGGCCGCCGCCTCCTTACTGCCCTTCTTGGGGGGGATGAGACAGACTTGGTAAGGGGCCAGGAGGCCAGGCCAGCGGATGCAGTCTTCTGTAGAGAGAACTTCAATGGCAGCGGCCAAGATCCGTGTCACACCCAAGCCGTAACACCCCATTTCAGCCAGGGACGGCTTGCCGTGGACATTGATGAACTGGGCATTGAAAATAGAGGAGTACTTGGTGCCCAGGTAAAACGTGTGCCCTACCTCGATGCCTTTGGTTTCGGTCAGTGGCTCCTGGCAAGCAGGGCAGTTTGTCCGTGACGAGTCCAGAGTCTCCACGTTGGCAGAGAAGTGGCAGCTGGGACAGAGTACAAGTCGGTCCTCCCCGACGTCCAGTGGCAGCTGGAACTCGTGGGACATCGTGCCCCCGATGCTGCCCACACTGGCTTGGACCTTGATGCACTGCAGCCCCAGCCTGTTGAACAGGCTGCTGTAGGCATCACACACCAGGCTGTAGGTCAGCTGGGCGGCCTCAGGGGAGGAGTCGAAGGTGTACATGTCCTTCATGTAAAACTCTCGGCCGCGGAGAAGACCAAAGCGGGGTCTGGGCTCATCCCGAAACTTCCTCGTCACTTGGTACAGCAGGAACGGGAGCTGCTTGTAGGACAGTGTCTTGTGGGATGCAACCAGGGCTGTAATGGCTTCCTCGTGGGTTGGTCCTAAGCAGTATTCCTTGCCGTGTCTGTCTCTAAGTCTTAGCAGCTCCCTGCCCATTGAGTCCCACCGATTGGTGGCTCGCCAGAGCTCTGCTGGGCTGAGGCTGGGCATGTTGACCTTCTGTCCCCCGATGGTCTGCATCTCCTGATCTATCACGCGCACCAGCTTCTCCATGGCGCGGACAGTGTAAGGCAGGAGGTGGTAACATCCGGGGCTTGCCGGGTGGATGAGGCCCACCTGCAGCATCAGCTGCTGGCTCTTACAGGTCAGGTCGCCAGATCTGCCCTCGAGAGAGAGCACCTGGTCTTCCCGAAGTTTCTGGGGCTGGAACATGCGGGACAACACCAAGCGCTTCCCTCTCCCGGGGGCACAGTGGTGAAACCTCTGAGAAGCATACTGCGAGAGCTGATGGCTGCAGGTGGTGAGGGTGGGCAGTGCTCTGCATCTTAGCAGCAGCCCCTCCATGATACCCCAGCACAGGGAGGCACTTGTGCCTGAAGAAGAAAGAGTCGAGCAGAAGTACATGTTAACTGTGATCTGACATCCTGCAGCAGTCAGCACAGATCGGCCTCTAATAAAACTTCTATGACAGTCACCAATTTTGCAGATGCAAAAGGATATAAACTCTTTCAAGGTTCTTGATTTATACTGCCAAACTTAGTGAGTACCCCTAATCATCAGCACATCCCACGGAACAAAAGCTCTCCTGCAGTATGCTGAGAACAGGTTACTAATTCCCCTCAGCTCTGGGAAGCTCAAATCCCCCGAGGTGGGTCCCTCCAACTTTCAGCAGCCTCAGTCCTTCAGCTGACGTCCCCTCCAACTTCCAGCAGCTTCAGCAACTTCCCCTGGGCACTGTACAAATATTATCATTTCCTCTGTGGCCCATGACCTGAAGTCAGTTGGGAGGCATGGCCACAGAGCCCTAGTATGCCTGCGCGGAAAAATGCAGGCCCTGGAGGCAGGACACGTGGCTCACACCTGGAGCCATCACTTAAAAGTCCCACCTCAGGCTGGCGGCTCAAGCCAGAAACTCCTTCACCCTTGACTCCTCCTCAAGCAAATGAGTCTGTCTCCAAGACTTCTCTCAAGTCGACCCCTCACATTACAGTGGCCCAGTAGTTGTGAAATTTCAGCAAGCACCACCTGGAAAGCTTGTGGGGCCTCATCGCCAGAATTTCTGAGTCAGTAGGTCTGGGGTGTGGGCAGAGAACTTGTATTTCTCACAAGTTATTGGTCACAAAGACCCGAGGCACACAAGAAGTCCTGCCATTTCACAATGGAGGAAACAGATGAAGAAACGAAAATTATTCAAGAGTTTGTGACCCCGCCCCAATCTAGGGTCGGGATGCACGTGGAAAAACTGACACCAGCCCTCGGTCTCCGCGCCCAGAACCGAGCCCGCTCTTCTTGCGCAGTGTCCCGCCCGTCCCTCAGCCCGCAGTGTTATGCCCATTCACCAACCGTAGTCCCACGGCACGCCGCCCGCAGACACCGCCACACAAACCACCGCGCCTGCGCCAGAGCAGTGCCAGCCCGCCCCTTACCCTTCCCACCAATCACAAAGCCGCGCTCTCGAGGCCTGGCCCCACCCCACTCTAGACTCCAGTGAAAGGTTTGCCGGAAACTTAGCCAAGGAGAGAGAACGCGCTCGTAGATTGGCCTAGGCAGCAATAAATCGTCCCGGAAGTGCCCTCTAGGATTGAGGGAGGTGTAACTCTATGATCAAGGCCGATCGGGTAGGTTTTGGAGTTTGGCGTTCGCGCGTTGGATCCCACGGCCCGCCTCTGTGCTGGAATGGGAGAAACACTGGGGAGCGTGTAACCATGACAACAATGGGCAATGCGGCTTCGAATTTGCCCTAAAATTTTACAGGCTTTCAATTTAAATAAATTTAAAATGTTAAAGAATTGAAAGAAGGCATTCTATTTAGTCTTAAAGACACTAAGTCAAACTTTCATGAAATATTTTTTGAGCAGCTACCACGTACCAAAAGACCCTAATGCTGGGAAAGATTGAAGGCAGGAGGAGCACGAGACGGTTGGATGGCATCACTGACTCAGTGGACATGAGTTTGAGCAAGCTCCAGAAGATGGCAGAGGACAGGGAAGCCTGGCGTGCTGCAGTACATGGGGTCGCAGAGTCGGACACGACTGAGTGACTGAAAACAGCAACCAGGTACCAGCCCCTTGTAGAAACTAGGAATAGTAAACAAAATAGACAACATTCCCTGCCTTCAGTGTAGTTTACATTCTAGTCAGTTATCCAATATGGTGAATTTTAAGGGGAGGTCGAAGAACTCAGGGCTCAAGACCAGTGGTTTTTTAACGCAATTACATTTTAATTTATTTTTCAAATTTTTATTGGTGTATAGTTGATTCACAATGTTAGTTTTGATGTACAGCAGAGTGAATCAATTATGCACATACATATATCCATTCTTTTTTAGATTATTTTCCCATTTAGCATTACAGAGTATTGAGTAGAGTTCTCTGTGGTGGTTCCTTACTACTTATCTACATTACACATAGTCGCTCAGTTGTGTCCAACTCTTTGCAACTCCGTGGACTGTAGCGCACCAGGCTCCTCTGTCCATGGAATTCTCCAGGCAAGAACACTGGAGTGGGTAGCCATTCCCTTCTCCAGGGGATTTTCCCAACTCAAGGATCAAACCCAGTCTCCTGAGTTGCACACAGATTCTTCACCATCTGAGCCATCAGGGAAACCCATGGACTGGTGGGCTATAGTCCATGGAGTCGCAAAGAGGCAGATAGACTCACACTTTCACTTTCACTTTATATATAGTAGTATGTCAATCCCTGAATTTTAAAAATTAATGTAAAAGCTCCATGATAAACAAATTATAACAATTTTGTATAAAGATAGGACCCATTAGTCAGATGGTTTTAAATGCTATGGAGAAAAATTAATTAGACAAGGGAACGGGTTGGAGGTCAAGTGGTTACCATTCAAAACAGAAGGATCAGGGAAAGTCTGGGGGAGAAGGTGACATTTTAGCAAAGACCTGAAGGAGTTGAGACTTGCAGATATCTGGGAGAAAAGTGCCCCAGACACAGGGAACAATAAGTGCAAATGCCCTGAGGTGGGAGTTGCATATCATATAACTCTATCTAACTTATAACTGTTACAGTTTATTCAGAGCCTTAAAGATACCAGACCCAGTGCAAGACACTGGTGATTCTGATACTGCCCCTGAGAAGCTCTCAGCCCACCCGGATCTGCCAGGAGCAGCACTGTGTGATCAGTGCTATAATAGGGGTGAGAACAGTCCTGTGGGAACACAGGAAAGGAGGGCTTCCCTGAGGAGGTGAGCTTCAAACCAAGTCTGAGTGGTTTGGGTGAGGTTTGGCAGCACAAGAATGNGACACGACTGAGTGACTGAAAACAGCAACCAGGTACCAGCCCCTTGTAGAAACTAGGAATAGTAAACAAAATAGACAACATTCCCTGCCTTCAGTGTAGTTTACATTCTAGTCAGTTATCCAATATGGTGAATTTTAAGGGGAGGTCGAAGAACTCAGGGCTCAAGACCAGTGGTTTTTTAACGCAATTACATTTTAATTTATTTTTCAAATTTTTATTGGTGTATAGTTGATTCACAATGTTAGTTTTGATGTACAGCAGAGTGAATCAATTATGCACATACATATATCCATTCTTTTTTAGATTATTTTCCCATTTAGCATTACAGAGTATTGAGTAGAGTTCTCTGTGGTGGTTCCTTACTACTTATCTACATTACACATAGTCGCTCAGTTGTGTCCAACTCTTTGCAACTCCGTGGACTGTAGCGCACCAGGCTCCTCTGTCCATGGAATTCTCCAGGCAAGAACACTGGAGTGGGTAGCCATTCCCTTCTCCAGGGGATTTTCCCAACTCAAGGATCAAACCCAGTCTCCTGAGTTGCACACAGATTCTTCACCATCTGAGCCATCAGGGAAACCCATGGACTGGTGGGCTATAGTCCATGGAGTCGCAAAGAGGCAGATAGACTCACACTTTCACTTTCACTTTATATATAGTAGTATGTCAATCCCTGAATTTTAAAAATTAATGTAAAAGCTCCATGATAAACAAATTATAACAATTTTGTATAAAGATAGGACCCATTAGTCAGATGGTTTTAAATGCTATGGAGAAAAATTAATTAGACAAGGGAAAGGGTTGGAGGTCAAGTGGTTACCATTCAAAACAGAAGGATCAGGGAAAGTCTGGGGGAGAAGGTGACATTTTAGCAAAGACCTGAAGGAGTTGAGACTTGCAGATATCTGGGAGAAAAGTGCCCCAGACACAGGGAACAATAAGTGCAAATGCCCTGAGGTGGGAGTTGCATATCATATAACTCTATCTAACTTATAACTGTTACAGTTTATTCAGAGCCTTAAAGATACCAGACCCAGTG
>SJYW01029536.1:15581-28246 GCA_006410735.1 Raphicerus campestris
AATGTCATTGATTCTGTTGCATTAAAAAAAAATTCCCTTTCCTCTCTTTGGATTTAATTTTCTCTATTTAAAAAAATTTTCCTAAAGCAGATGCTTATATGATGCTTAGATGATTGATTTTAGATCTCTCTTCTTTTCTGAAATATACATTCAATACTCTGGATTTCCCTTTAAAATACTACTTTTGCTGCATTCCACAAATTTGGATAATCTGTTTTTTCATTTTTATTTAGTTCAAAGTATTTAGAATTTGTTTTTGACATCTCGTCTTTAACCCATGTGTTGTTTAAATGTGTGTTGTTTACTCTCCAAGCATTTGGCACTTTCTAATTATCATTATTGATTTCTAGTTTAATTCCACTGTGGTGTAGGAGCAGATATTGTATAATCTGTATTTCTTTAAATTTGTTAAAGTGTGTCTTATGGCCTAGAATGTGGTCTATCTCAGTGAATGCTCTCTGTGAGATTGAGAAGAATACATATTTTCAGTTGTTGAATAGTATATTTTATAGTTGTCAATTACTTTCACAAATGTGCAACGGTTTCCTTCCTGATTTTCTCTCTGCTGGATCTGCCCGGTTCTGGAGAGGGATGTTGGAGTTTTCTACTCTAATGGATTGATCTATTTCTCCTTACAATTCTATTGGTTTTGTCTCATTGAGTTTCATGCCCTGTTTTTAGATGTATATGCATTAAGGATTACTGTGTCTTCTTGGAGAATTGATCCCTTATCATTTTGTCATGTCTGTCTTTATCACTGATAATTTTCCTTACTTGAAAGTTTGTTTTTCTGAAATTCATAGCATTGCTCTATCTTTTAGCATATTTTTTCCCATCCACTTTCTTTACTCTATTTGTGTCTTCACACTNTACCAACTGAGCTATCAGGGAAGCCCTGATAGGTAGGCTAGACTCTCATATCATTACACTGTTTGAAACTTTTGACTATGTTACTTCCCTCTTTCTTTCTTTTTTCTTACCTAATCACAGAGTCATCTTTACTCTCATTTCTTCTACAACCTGCTCCCTCTCATTAATGAGATGAACTGAGTAAAGTAGAGCTAAGGTCCAGGGTAGGTCTTTACCAACTGGGCATGTGTTCTTGCCATCTTAAGCCTCAACTTCTTCATTAATGAAATAGTAATAAACACATATATTTAAAAAAATAAATGGGATCTAATTAAAATTAAAAGCTTCTGCACAACAAAGGAAACTATAAGCAAGGTGAAAAGACAGCCTTCGGAATGGGAGAAAACAATAGCAAATGAAGCAACTGACAAACAACTAATCTCAAAAATAGACAAGCAACTCATGCAGCTCAATTCCAGAAAAATAAATGACCCAATCAAAAAATGGGCCAAAGAACTAAATAGACAATTCTCCAAAGAAGACATACAGATGGCTAACAAACACATGAAAAGATGCTCAACATCACTCATTATGAGAGAAATGCAAATCAAGACCACAAAGAGGTACCATTTCACACCAGTCAGAATGGCTGTGATCCAAAAGTCTACAAGCAATAAATGCTGGAGAGGGTGTGGAGAAAAGGGAACCCTCTTACACTGTTGGTGGGACTACAAACTAGTACAGCCACTTTGGAGAACAGTGTGGAGATTCCTTTAAAAAATTGGAAATAGAACTGCCTTATGACCCAGCAATCCCACTGCTGGGCGTACACATTGAGGAAACCAGAATTGAAAGAGACAAGTATACCCCAATGTTTATTGCAGCACTGTTTATAATAGCCAGGACATGGAAGCAACCTAGATGTCCATCAGCAGACGAATGGATAAGAAAGCTGTGGTACATATGCACAATGGAGTATTACTCAGCCATTAAAAAGAATACATTTGAATCAGTTCTAATGAGGTGGATGAAACTGGAGCCTATTATACAGAGTGAAGTAAGCCAGAAAGAAAAACACCAATACAGTATACTAACACATATATATGGAATTTAGAAAGATGGTAACGATAACCCTGTATGCAAGATAGCATAAGAGACACAGATGTATAGAACAGACTTTTGGACTCTGTGGGAGAGGGAGAGGGTGGAATGATTTGGGAGAATGGCATTGAAACATGTATAATATCATGTAAGAAACGAATTGCCAGTCTAGGTTCGATGCAGGATACAGGATGCTTGGGGCTGGTGCACTGAGGTGACCCAGAGAGATGGTATGGGGAGGGAGGTGGGAGAGGGGTTCAGGGTTGGGAACTCATGTACACCCGTGGTGGAGTCAGGTTGATGTATGGCAAAACCAATACAGTATTGTAAAGTAAAATAAAGTATAATAATAATAATAACTTTCATGATTACTGCAAGATTTAGATATAATCACTTAATAAACTGCTTAAAGACCTAGAGAGATATATCATTATTATTACAATACCATGGAAACAGTGACAGATTTTATTTTCTCGGGCTCCAAAATCACTGTGGATGGTGACTGCTGCCATGAAGTTAAAAGACATTCACTCTTTGGAAGAAAAAAGCTGTGACAAACCTAGCCAGTGTATTAAAAAGCAGAGACGTCCCTTTACTGACAAAGGTCCATAGAATCAAAGCTATGATATTTCCAGTGTCATGTATGAACGTGAGAACTGGACCATAAAGAAGGCTGAACTCCAAAGTATTGATACTTTAGAACTGTGGTGTTGGAGAACTCTTGAGGGTCACTTGGACAGCAAGGAGATTAAACTAGTCAATACTAAAGGCTATCAACCCTGAATATTCACTGGAAGGGCTGGGGCTGATGCTGAAGCTGAAGCTCCAATACTTTGGCCACCTGGTGTTAAGAGGTGATTCACTGGAAGACCCTGATGCTGGGAAAGACTGAGTGTAAGAGGAGAGGGGGCGACAGAGGATGAGATAGCTGGATGGCATCACCGACTCGATGGACATGAGTTTGAGCAAACTCAAGGAGATAGTGAAGGACAGGGAGGCCTGATCTGCTGCAGTTCATGGGGTCATGGAGAGGTGGGCATGACTTGGTGACTGAACAACAGCAGTCATGCCGAGTGTTTCTATTTCAGGGCCTGTCTGCTTGACTTGAACATCCTCAAGCCACCTAGTTGCCTAGAAATTTGTTATTGCTCTCACCTTCTATTCTCCAATGCACTCACCTGTACCCCACACATCCACTGTCACTTGCTCTTCAAAGTACCGTTCTTGTCCAGCATCTGAGCTACATAGATTTCTAGTGGCCTACCCGTTGCCCATTATTACATCTTTATCAACAGAATCTCTATATCAATGAATGGGGCAACATGCTCAGCTACAAAAACACATTTTCAAACCTCCTTTGTCACAAAGGTTTGCCGATGAAATACACACAGAAAGTGGATGACCCAGCAGAAAATAGTTCTTTGTGTAGTATAATTATGCCTGTACTACTGATGGAGAAATTAAGGTAGTACATCTTGCCCCAAAACTTGAGGTCTCTCTAAATGTAAAGATGATGCTCTTTCCACTGCCTTACACTGTCTTTATAAGGCTCTCCTGAGAAGGCGATGGCACCCCACTCCAGTACTCTTGCCTGGAAAATCCCAGGGACAGGGGAGCCTGGTAGGCTGCAGTCCATGGGGTCACTAAGAGTCGGACACAACTGAGCGACTTCACTTTCACTTCTCACTTTCATGCACTGAAGAAGGAAATGGCAACCCACTCCAGTGTTCTTTCCTGGAGAATCCCAGGGACAGAGGAGCCTGGTGGGCTGCCGTCTATGGGGTCGCACAGAGTCGGACACGACTGAAGTGACTTAGCAGCAGCAGCAGCTCACTATTCAGGTCTCTTTATGTCCTTTTTTGTCAAAGATAATTAGTTAACCATGCTAAGGGAGAAGGCCCAAGGTATGATCTGGGCCCTGCAAATAATGCAGCATTTTACAGTGGCTTTTCAGAGACCCAGTCTTGAATTACAGAATACCCCCCAATGAATGGCTTGAAAAGTCAGAATTCAAACAAGTCAGAAAAATCTAGGGCAGTGCCATCAGGTACCAGGGACTGACGGGAGTAACAAAAATGCTGGCAACAGCCACAGACACTACAAGCTAGCTGTCCCTCCCGAGCGAGGGGGGCATGCATCTTGTTGGTATCCGAGGTCCCAGTTTTGCCCAGCTCTTACCTTTTCCTCCTTTGTACCTGCTGAGAGGACCTGAAGCTAGATCCCACAAAATTGACAGCAGCATCCTAAAAGTAAACTGCAGGGCCATGCAAAGTGCGCATTTCAAGTGAATTTCTGTTCCTCACTGCTAGAGCTAAAGGGTTCTAGGTAAATATTCCAGGATTCGAAAGTCCTCCCTTTTGGAAGGTGATTTGAACTTGAAGGCGGAAAATCACAACATAAAATAACATGAAAACAAGATATATGTCATAAACCTTGCACTTTGTTACAGAAGGATGCTGATTATATGATCTTTGAGTACTTATGAACAAGTATGTATGGCATGATTCTGAGGAACACAGAAAAGTTTACGGGGCAAACTTTATTTTCAGACACTCATGACATTCCTAGGAATGGCTTAAAATGTTACCAACATTTCCAAAGTTGTTTTCAAAGAGAATTTAGTTAGCCTTTGACATCTGTGAGCAAGCCTTTCAGACGTTTTAAATTAAAACATGCATACATAATTAATTATATGGTCACCGTGTTAAGCATTTTCTCTGCTTTAACACATCAGTAGAGTCCAAGTTGTAACCATACAGCACATAGGGGGCTCTGGGGTGATACTCTGAAATCATGCTGGGAAATGCCACCTCAAGACCATACATCCGGCATCCAGAAAACTGAGAAATATATAAACATTTTCCCAGAGTCTCAGAATAAGTCAGTGATGGATTTAGACATAATATTTAAACTAAGCCACCAAAGGAGAAGCAGAAAAACAAACACATAAAAATAAAAAACCCACAATTGAAAGCAAACCATTCACAGAAGCTTCATCACTGAATATTTCATGAGTAAAGTTCTCAGCACTGATGAAGAGANAGCATCCAGAAAACTGAGAAATATATAAACATTTTCCCAGAGTATCAGAATAAGTCAGTGATGGATTTAGACATAATATTTAAACTAAGCCACCAAAGGAGAAGCAGAAAAACAAACACACAAAAATAAAAACCCCACAATTGAAAGCAAACCATTCACAGAAGCTTCATCACTGAATATTTCATGAGTAAAGTTCTCAGCACTGATGAAGAGACAGCCTCATCTATAGAAATTGTTCAGAACCTTGGAGAATGAGGAACCACATGATTTGGATATACCTGGCATCCAAATTGTTTCCAAGGGACATTCCCGTAGCAGCTGATTCCTTTTCAGAGTTCCTATGAGGTAGCTAGCTCTGGCATTGGACTTTTCAGAAAAGGGGACAAATCTTCTCTCCCATTTTGATTCATAAGAAAATTCAGGATCCCTATTTATTTTACTTGTAAATTATATTACATAAACTAATACAAAGATCAAAAAATATGTCCTGCCAATGTGAATCTTTTTTTTTCTTAAAAATTTTGTTCAGAACTCACTCACAAACTAAATATATCTCTTTCAAAATATCTATTCTGGCATTCTGAGTTAACAACAATTATAAAAAATAACTTTAGAAGGAGCAATTAAATGCTAAAGACCAAAATAAAAATGAGATATGAAACACTACACAAAATTACAAAGATCCTGGTTAAAGGAAAAATATGCTAGCAGTTTGAAGATCTTAAGAGCCAGATAACTCCCTTCTTCATGTTGTAAGAAACTTAATTGGAACCTGACACAGCAGAAACTCAGAGATGTTTGTAAGAGTGGTGAGTGCTGTTTCGAGGAAATTTCAGAGATGGTAGTTCACAGTTTGATACAGAGTGGCAATTTCTACAAACTATGAGTGTTTCAAAGCTCCTGTGATGCAGTGTCCGAATCTGCCCCGGTAACTAATGCCTTATGGCTCACTGCACCCACTGCTGTGTATGTCAGGGTTCCTGCATGGGGTAAGGGGCCCAAGTGTTAGACCCAAGTGATCTCTAAGTCAGTGGCTATCAAACTTCTGCAGGGTCAGAATCTCCAGGAGGCCTTGTTAACACACATACTCCCCAGTCCCAGAGACTGAGGCTCAGCAGGTGTGGGGTGGGGCCCATGAATTTGCATTTCTAACCAGGTGCCAGGGGATGGAGCGGCTACTTGTCTTGGACACGCCGAATAGCACTGCTATTCGAACCTTTTCAGTTCAGAGTCTAACCTTTCAGAACCCGGTCTCAGTCTGCAAAATTCCTTAGAGTCTGGGATTTGACAGCATCCTACAGGGGCAAAAATTACCAGGATGTACTCATGTCTACCTACCTGCCCTCGGAGCCCTCCTCCGCCCATTGTATGCCCCAAGCCCCTGCAACCGGCACTCACCGAGGTTCCCAGGGCCCGGGACCCCTGGAACGGCGGGCACGGCCCCTGCTTCCCAAGGGCGACACTAGCGCCTGGGCGGGAAGGGCGCGCGGTGGGGAAGTGCGGAGCTAGGTCCCCGCTCTACCGCGGGTGGAACGGAGCGCCCGAGCCCTGCCCTGCGNGCCCCTGCTTCCCAAGGGCGGCACAAGCGCCTGGGCGCGGAAGGGCGCGCGGTGGGGAAGTGCGGAGCTAGGTCCCCGCTCTACCGCGGGTGGAACGGAGCGCCCCGAGCCCTGCCCTGCGCCCTTTAAAACGCGCGGACCGGTGAATTTGGCTGGGCTCGCCCCACGGGGCAGAGGGTGAGGGGGGAGTTTGGGCCGGACTATCAATTCCTCGTGGGTTTCATGTGAGTGTCCAGAGACTCTCCAGCTGTTGGCTCTTTGCGCAGCTGCCAGCAGCTGTTTCGGAGGAAGCCGGGGGCTGCCAAAAAAAAAAACAAAAACCAAACTTGAGAAAGCGGTTTCTCAGAAACCCAGGGCAGCTTTTATCTGCTGAACTAAGGTCACTGTTGCTACTTGAGCTGAGGACTCGCCATTTGGCTCCAATGGTTTACTCTGCGGTCTCCTCCAAGCCAGCCTGCAGACAGCCACGGAACATTCCCAGAGAGCCAGAGAGCAGGCAGTGTCTGGGGGAGCTGAGGGCAAAGCTGGGCTAGAGCTGGCCGGAGCCGCCAGCAGCTCCCAACAAGGGCAGGGCTGGGAGGGAGATGTGTATAAGAGACAGGNGGGAGCTGAGGGCAAAGCTGGGCTAGAGCTGGCCGGAGCCGCCAGCAGCTCCCAACAAGGGCAGGGCTGGGAGGGGGGCGGGAGGGGCTGGGCAGCGGGAGTGGACTCGATTTCTCACAGGGACCCCAGTGATGCACTTGAGAAGCACTGCCTGTTCTTAGGTGGATGGCGGTTTGCTTGCTTCTTTCTTTTCCATTGACGTGAACCCACAATTGAGATTTTACGGATAAACCTATTCCGAGCTTGTGCAGTTGAATTCAGCCTATCCCCACAATGCTCAGCCTGCCACCTTCTCCATTGTCCTTGAAGAAATATGGAAATTACTGAACACTGATGAAAGTTTATTAAAAAGGTCAAGTTGTTGTTAGTCACTAAGTCATGTCTGATGCTTTATGACCCCATGGACTGCAGGAGGCCAGGCTCCTTTGTCCTCCACAAAGGTCAAGAGGAAAGTTTATTAAAAGGTCAAAAGACCCTTGCTTAGCAAGGACCATTAGAGCTCCAGGCCTCTCCGTTCCAGAATAGCTTCAGAAGTGAATCAGGAGGTTCTTAGGTGTGTTTCAGAAAGAATGGGGCTGGAAGAATGGAGAGAAGGAAGTGGGAGGAGGGCTGTCAGGACTTTTTCCTTTTATTATTAATTTTTAACAAGGAGAACACAAATATGTGTAAAACTAATGGCTGATTTCATTTCTTTTTTTTTTTTTTTTCACTAGTAAGGAGCAAAATCGTCTTTCTCAGAAGATGGTGTTCTGCTGTAAGCTTCAGGGAAGGCGATGGCACCCACTCCAGTACTCTTGCCTGGAAAATCCCATGGACAGAGGAGCCTGGTGGGCTGCAGTCCATGGGGTCACAAAGAGTCGGACTCAACTGAATGACTTCACTTGCACTTTTCACTTTCATGCATTGGAGAAGGAAATGACAACCCACTCCAGTGTTCTTGCCTGGAGAATCCCAGGGATGGGGGAGCCTGGTGGGCTGCTGTCTACGGGGTCGCAGAGAGCTGAACACAACTGAAGCGACTTAGCCGTAGCACCAGCAGAGCTTACCTTGGAGAAGGAAATGGCACCCCACTCCAGTCTTCTTGCCTGGAGAATCCCATGGACAGAGGAGCCTGGTGAGCTGCAGTCCATGGGATTCCAAGAGTCAGACATGACTTAGTGACTAAGCCGCCACCACCACCACCACCAGAGCTTACCTGGAATTCTGGGATCTACTTAGAAGAGTGAGGATCCCAGGGTGTTCTGCACAGAATACCCCAAAGTGCTGGCTTTGAACCCAGCCTGTCCCGTTTGGAGGAAAGGTCTCATCCTGGCCCCCAGGATTCAGAACGCCCTGCCTGCCTCACCTGTCTCCTCTCTCCAGTGGCTTTCCTTTTGTGTGTGTGTGCTGGGGGAAGGATGCGCTGGTATTCACTGTCCTTCCCTGGCACTGCCCACCAGACTTGTGCTGTCAAACACGGCCCACCTCAGCAGAGATGTGATGAGAACCAGGAACACAATCCAGCAAAAGCAGAATGAGGGGAAGAGGCCATGTTCTCAAGTACACCACCACCCAGTATTACTTTAGAAGATAATCAGAAAAAAACTCAAGGTGCCAAAGAATGGTTTCCGTGGTTGAGCTGGTCTCCACTGTCCACCCTTCCCTGCCCCCAGGACTGATCCTGTCCAGACTTTGATGAAGGAAAGAGGAGACTGAAAAAGCAGACTTAAAACTCAGCATTCAAAAAATTAAGGTCATGTCATCCAATCCTATCACTTCATGGCATATAGATGCGGGGGAAATGGAAACAATGACAGATTTTATTTTCTTGAGCTCCAAAATCACTGCAGACAGTGACCACAGCCATGAAATTAAAAGCCGCTTGTTCTTTGGAAGAAAAGCTATGACAAACCTAGACAGTGTATTAAAAAAGCAGAGATATTACTTTGCCAACAAAGGTAAGCAATGGTTTTCTCAGTAGTCATGTATGGATGTGAGAATTGGACCATAAGGAAGGCTGAGGGCCAAAAAAATCGATGCTTTGGAACAGTGGTGTTGGAGAAGACTCTTGAGAGTCCCTTGGACTGCAAGGAGGTCAAACCACTCAATCCTAAAGGAAATCAACCCTGAATATTCATTGGAAGAACTGATGCTTAAGCTGAAGCTCCAATACTTTGATCACCTGATGTGAAGAGCCGATTCATTGGAAAACACTCTAATGCTGGGAAAGACTGAGGGCAGAAGGAGGAGGGGACAACAGGATGAGATGGTTGGATGGCATCTCTGACTCAATGGACATGAGTTTGAGCGACCTCTGAAAGATAATGAAGGACAAAGAAGCCTGGCGTGATGCAGTCCATGGGGTTCCAAAGAGTTGGACAGAACCAAGCGACTGAACATCAAGTGTGCCTCACGAAGGAAACACAGAGTGACAGGCAGGGCTGGAAGGTCAGAACCCGCCTTCCAGGAGCAGAGCACACATGCTGTTCACATTTGCACCCGCATGTGGTGTCCATATGCCCTCTGTGGACAAAGATGGATTAACTGAGATGTTCTTTTCTAACCAAGAGTGAAATCCCTGGGAGACCCGCTTCACTTCAGGGGAAGGGTGTGGTTCTTTCCCCACGCTTAACTGAAGTAGTATTCCAACTGCATTGGAGTCAATCAGAATTTGGCTTTTTGGAAAGTATTATTATAGGAATGTTTTTACTTATAATACAATTACAATTTAAGTTTCACAATCACACTATGCTATAAAAGTGGTTTTGGTGATCAACAGTCTTTTCTACAGAATTCAACGCTTTCTTTTTTCTTCCTTCTCTTTGTAAAATTGAAACAATTGTTTTCCTAAAGAAGTGAAGTGAAAGTCGCTCAGTCATATCCGACTTTTTGTGACCCCATGGATTATACAGCCCATGGAATTCTCCAGGTCAGAATTCTGGAGTGGACAGCTGTTCCCTTCTCCAGGGTATCTTCCCAATCCAGAGATCGAACCCAGGTCTCCTGCATTGCAGGCAGATTCTTTACCAGCTGAAACACCAGGGAGACTCTTTCCTAAAGAAAGGATAATGCAAAATTTGTCCTCTGTTAGGAATTACACTTGTTCTACTAAAGACACATTAATTTGTTTCAGAAAGTAGGAGTTTTGAGCTCAATTTTGCAAGGAATTCAAGTACTAAAATCACCAAGTTTTCAATTAGTTACAACAGAAAGTAGACTGTTTGGACTTACATTTAACTGGCTTTGATACTGAGTGCTGCTGTTGCTGCTAAGTAGCTTCAGTCGTGTCTGATTCTGTGCGACCTCATAGATGGCAGCCCACCACACTCCCTCGTCCCTGGGACTCTCCAGGCAAGAACACTGGAGTGGGTTGCCATTTCCTTCTCCAATGTGCGAAAGTGAAAAGTGAAAGTGAAGTCACTCAGTCATGTCCGACTCTTCGAGACCCCATGGACTGCAGCCCACCAGGCTCCTCTGTCCATGGGATTTTCCAGGTAAGAGTACTGGAGTGGGTTGCCATTGCCTTCTCCTTGATATTGCATAAAAGAAAAAAAATCTAGCATTCAAAATTGTGGAGTGTTAAATGTTTTCCCAGAATTGTCATTAGTTATTTGCTTTTTCATTAACCCAACCTCTACAGTCTGGGATTTCTGCAACTATTTTAGATAAGGATACAGCATTAGAATGAGCCACTCTACATTCTGCCTTCTACTCTACAACTGTCTTCTACTCTACATTCCTTAATTCTTGCTCAGAAGTATTGATGTATTTCCAAAAATGTGAACCCTACCCTGTTATGGAACACAAGTTCATGTGCCCAAGGCACAGTGAGCCCAAACAAACCAAAGCATCAGAGTTTGGAGCGGAGAAAGATTTACCACAGGGCCGTGCAGAAATAGGTGGCTCATGCTCAAATAGCCCAAACTCCTCATAGAGTTTCAGCAAAATATTTATAAAGGCTGGATGAAGACAAGGTTCAGGAATCAAGATTGCTGGGAGAAATATCAATAGCCTCAGGTATGCAGATGACACTGCCCTTATGGCAGAAAGTGAAGAGGAACTAAAGAGCCTCTTGATGTGAAAAAGGAGAGTGTAAAAGGTGGCTTAAAACTCAACACTCAAAGAACTAAGATCATGGCATCCAGTCCCATCACTTCACGGCAAATAGGCAATGGAAACAGTGAGAGACTTTCTTTTGGGGGCACTCCAAAATCACTGCAGATTTTGACTGCAGCCATGGTACTGATTTAGATCCTCAAATTTGATTACATTTTCTTATTATTCAGGTGGCTTGATATTTTATATTTTTCTATAAAAGTTTGCTTTCTAGCCTAATTTTTAGAATAACTGGCATAAAAGTTTACATATCATCCTAAATACTTAGTCTCCTCCATATCAATGTATCAGCAGCAAAAATACATAATATTTATATGGTCACTGTTCTAAGCAGTTTTGAATATTGTCCTTGTATAAGTTATTTGTGTCTTCTATTTTTCTTCTACAGACTTTTCAAAATACTTTCTCTTCACTGGTATTTTTTAAGAAATCTTGTTCTTGTTCACTCAGTAAGTCACATCTGACTCTTTGCATCCCCATGGACTGCAGCACACAGCTCTTCTGTCCTCCCCTATCTCCCGGAGTTAGTTCAAATTCATGTCCGTTGAGTCAGTGATGCCATCTAACCACATCATCCTCTGCTACTCCCCCTGCTACTTTTGCCCTCAATCTTTCCCATTATCAGGGTCTTTTCCAATGAGTCGACTGTTCCATGAGGTGGCCAAAGTATTGCAGTTTCAGCAGCAGTCCTTTCAATGAATATTCAGGGTTAATATCCTTTAGGATTGACTGGTTAGATCTTGCAATCCAAGGGACTCTCAAGCTACTTCTCCAGCATCACAATTTTAAAACATCAGTTCTTCAGTGCTCAGCCTTCTTTGTGATCCAAATCTCACCTCTGCACATGACTGTTGGAAAAACCATAGCTCAGACTATATGGACCTTTGTCAGCAAAGTGGTGTCTCTGTTTTTCAGTATACTATGGCTTCAGACATGACCCGTAGTGATTCTGGAGCCCAAGAAAAGAAAACCTGTCACTGCTTCCACTTTCCCTACTTCTATTTACCATGAAGTGATAGGACCAGATGCCAGAACCCTAGTTTTTTTAATGTTGAGTTTCGAGTAGCTTTTTAACTCTCCTCTTTTCCCATCATCAAGAGGCTTTTCCATTCTTCTTCAGTTTCTGCCATGAGAGTGACGTCAGCTTCATATCTAAAGATGTTGATATTTCTCCTGGCAATTTTGACTCAAGCTTATGATTCATCCAGTCCAGGTTTTCACATAATGTACTCTGTATATAAGTTCAACAAGCAAGGTGACAATGTACAGCCTTGACATACTACTTGCTAAATTTTGAACATGTCCATTGTTCCATATCTGGTTGTAGCTGTCGCTTCTTCACCCACATACAGATTTCTTGGGGGGCAAATAAGGTGGTCTGGTATTTCAGTCTCTTTAAGAATTTTCCACAGTTTG
>SJYW01029536.1:31081-57430 GCA_006410735.1 Raphicerus campestris
CTTTTGTGTGTGTGTGCTGGGGGAAGGATGCGCTGGTATTCACTGTCCTTCCCTGGCACTGCCCACCAGACTTGTGCTGTCAAACACGGCCCACCTCAGCAGAGATGTGATGAGAACCAGGAACACAATCCAGCCAAAGCAGAATGGGGGGAAGAGGCCATGTTCTCAAGTACACCACCACCCAGTATTACTTTAGAAGATAATCAGAAAAAAACTCAAGGTGCCAAAGAATGGTTTCCGTGGTTGAGCTGGTCTCCACTGTCCACCCTTCCCTGCCCCCAGGACTGATCCTGTCCAGACTTTGATGAAGGAAAGAGGAGACTGAAAAAGCAGACTTAAAACTCAGCATTCAAAAAATTAAGGTCATGTCATCCAATCCTATCACTTCATGGCATATAGATGCGGGGGAAATGGAAACAATGACAGATTTTATTTTCTTGAGCTCCAAAATCACTGCAGACAGTGACCACAGCCATGAAATTAAAAGCCGCTTGTTCTTTGGAAGAAAAGCTATGACAAACCTAGACAGTGTATTAAAAAAGCAGAGATATTACTTTGCCAACAAAGGTAAGCAATGGTTTTCTCAGTAGTCATGTATGGATGTGAGAATTGGACCATAAGGAAGGCTGAGGGCCAAAAAAATCGATGCTTTGGAACAGTGGTGTTGGAGAAGACTCTTGAGAGTCCCTTGGACTGCAAGGAGGTCAAACCACTCAATCCTAAAGGAAATCAACCCTGAATATTCATTGGAAGAACTGATGCTTAAGCTGAAGCTCCAATACTTTGATCACCTGATGTGAAGAGCCGATTCATTGGAAAACACTCTAATGCTGGGAAAGACTGAGGGCAGAAGGAGGAGGGGACAACAGGATGAGATGGTTGGATGGCATCTCTGACTCAATGGACATGAGTTTGAGCGACCTCTGAAAGATAATGAAGGACAAAGAAGCCTGGCGTGATGCAGTCCATGGGGTTCCAAAGAGTTGGACAGAACCAAGCGACTGAACATCAAGTGTGCCTCACGAAGGAAACACAGAGTGACAGGCAGGGCTGGAAGGTCAGAACCCGCCTTCCAGGAGCAGAGCACACATGCTGTTCACATTTGCACCCGCATGTGGTGTCCATATGCCCTCTGTGGACAAAGATGGATTAACTGAGATGTTCTTTTCTAACCAAGAGTGAAATCCCTGGGAGACCCGCTTCACTTCAGGGGAAGGGTGTGGTTCTTTCCCCACACTTAACTGAAGTAGTATTCCAACTGCATTGGAGTCAATCAGAATTTGGCTTTTTGGAAAGTATTATTATAGGAATGTTTTTACTTATAATACAATTACAATTTAAGTTTCACAATCACACTATGCTATAAAAGTAGTTTTGGTGATCAACAGTCTTTTCTACAGAATTCAACGCTTTCTTTTTTCTTCCTTCTGTTTGTAAAATTGAAACAATTGTTTTCCTAAAGAAGTGAAGTGAAAGTCGCTCAGTCATATCCGACTTTTTGTGACCCCATGGATTATACAGCCCATGGAATTCTCCAGGTCAGAATTCTGGAGTGGACAGCTGTTCCCTTCTCCAGGGTATCTTCCCAATCCAGAGATCGAACCCCGGTCTCCTGCATTGCAGGCGGATTCTTTACCAGCTGAAACACCAGGGAGACTCTTTCCTAAAGAAAGGATAATGCAAAATTTGTCCTCTGTTAGGAATTACACTTGTTCTACTAAAGACACATTAATTTGTTTCAGAAAGTAGGAGTTTTGAGCTCAATTTTGCAAGGAATTCAAGTACTAAAATCACCAAGTGTTCAATTAGTTACAACAGAAAGTAGACTGTTTGGACTTACATTTAACTGGCTTTGATATTGAGTGCTGCTGTTGCTGCTAAGTAGCTTCAGTCGTGTCTGATTCTGTGCGACCCCATAGACGGCAGCCCACCACACTCCCTCGTCCCTGGGACTCTCCAGGCAAGAACACTGGAGTGGGTTGCCATTTCCTTCTCCAATGTGCGAAAGTGAAAAGTGAAAGTGAACTCACTCAGTCGTGTCCGACCCTTCGAGACCCCATGGACTGCAGCCTACCAGGCTCCTCTGTCCATGGGATTTTCCAGGTAAGAGTACTGGAGTGGGTTGCCATTGCCTTCTCCTTGATATTGCATAAAAGAAAATAAAAATCTAGCATTCAAAATTGTGGAGTGTTAAATGTTTTCCCAGAATTGTCATTAGTTATTTGCTTTTTCATTAACCCAACCTCTACAGTCTGGGATTTCTGCAACTATTTTAGATAAGGATACAGCATTAGAATGAGCCACTCTACATTCTGCCTTCTACTCTACAACTGTCTTCTACTCTACATTCCTTAATTCTTGCTCAGAAGTATTGATGTATTTCCAAAAATGTGAACCCTACCCTGTTACAGAACACAAGTTCATGTGCCCAAGGCACAGTGAGCCCAAACAAACCAAAGCATCAGAGTTTGGAGCAGAGAAAGATTTACCACAGGGCCGTGCAGAAATAGGTGGCTCGTGCTCAAATAGCCCAAACTCCTCATAGAGTTTCAGCAAAATATTTATAAAGGCTGGATGAGGACAAGGTTCAGGAATCAAGATTGCTGGGAGAAATATCAATAGCCTCAGGTATGCAGATGACACTGCCCTTATGGCAGAAAGTGAAGAGGAACTAAAGAGCCTCTTGATGTGAAAAAGGAGAGTGTAAAAGGTGGCTTAAAACTCAACACTCAAAGAACTAAGATCATGGCATCCAGTCCCATCACTTCATGGCAAATAGGCAATGGAAACAGNAAGTGAAGAGGAACTAAAGAGCCTCTTGATGTGAAAAAGGAGAGTGTAAAAGGTGGCTTAAAACTCAACACTCAAAGAACTAAGATCATGGCATCCAGTCCCATCACTTCATGGCAAATAGGCAATGGAAACAGTGAGAGACTTTCTTTGGGGGGCACTCCAAAATCACTGCAGATTTTGACTGCAGCCATGGTACTGATTTAGATTCTCAAATTTGATTACATTTTCTTACTATTCAGGTGGCTTGATATTTTATATTTTTCTATAAAAGTTTGCTTTCTAGCCTAATTTTTAGAATAACTGGCATAAAAGTTTACATATCATCCTAAATACTTAGTGTCCTCCATATCAATGTATCAGCAGCAAAAATACATAATATTTATATGGTCACTGTTCTAAGCAGTTTTGAATATTGTCCTTGTATAAGTTATTTGTGTCTTCTATTTTTCTTCTACAGACTTTTCAAAATACTTTCTCTTCACTGGTATTTTTTAAGAAATCTTGTTCTTGTTCACTCAGTAAGTCACATCTGACTCTTTGCATCCCCATGGACTGCAGCACACAGCTCTTCTGTCCTCCCCTATCTCCCGGGGTTAGTTCAAATTCATGTCCGTTGAGTCAGTGATGCCATCTAACCACATCATCCTCTGCTACTCCCCTGCTACTTTTGCCCTCAATCTTTCCCATTATCNTCCTCTATTTCTTTTATTTGCTTATTCAAGAAGGCCTTCTTATCTCTCCTTGCTGTCCCTAGAACTCTGCATTCAATTGAGTAGAGCTGTCCTTTCTCCCTTGCCTTTTGCTTTTCTTCTTTCCTCAGCTATTTTTAAAGCCTCCTCAGACAACCACTTTGCCTTCTTGCATTTCTTTTTCTTTGGGATGATTTTTGTCACTGCCTGCCTTATTGATCAAATGTCCCTTTCCTATTTTATTAGTCTTTGCTCCAACTTTACTATTTTTTTCAATTTTCCTGTATTTAGCTTCTTGGTATCAATACATTTTCCCCTACTTTCTAAAAATTAATTTATCTAAGGCTATAGACATTTCCCCTGAACACAACTCCAGTTACAATTAAAAAGGTTTTTTGTGTAGTCTTCTCATTTTCATTCATTTCTAAATACACTTTAACTTAAATTTCCTTTATTAACCTGAATTATTTTTAAGTGTATTTTATTTTTCCATCTATATTTATATTGCATAACAAAATCATTGAGCAGGACTTATTTGATATGCATGTTTTAGAATTCATCAAGATTCCTTTTGTTCTTATAACGGAATTCTACTTGTCTCCTCAACATCTAACATTTGTAACATTGTACAGGAAGCAGTGATCAAAACCACCCCCAAGAAAAAGAAAGGAAAAATGGTTGTCTGAAGAGAAGCAAAAAGCAAAGGAATAAAGGAAACATAAACCCATCTGAATTCAGAGTTCCAAAGAATAGGAGAGATAAGAAAGCCTTCCTAAGTGAAAAATGCAAAGAAAAAGAGGAAAAACAATAGAATGGAAAAGACTACAGATCACTTCAAAAAAAGTAGAGATACCAAAGGAATATTTTGTGCAAAGATGGGCATAATAAAGAATAGAAATGATATAGACCTAACAGAAGCAGAAGACATTAAGAAGAGGTGGCAAGAATACACAAAAGAACTATCCATAAAAGATCTTCATGACCCAGATAACGACAATGGGATGATCACTCTTCTAGAGCCAAACATCCTAGAGTGGGAAGCCAAGTGGGCTTTAGGAAGCACCACTATGAACAAAGCTAGTGGAGGTGATAGAATTCCAGCTGAGCTATTTCAAAACTTAAACAATGATGCTGTTAAAGTGCTGCACTCAATATGCCAACAAATATGGAAAACTTAGCAGTGGTCGCAAGACTGGAAAAGGTCAGTTTTCATTTCAGTGCCAAAGAAGGGCAATGCCAAAGAATGTTCAAACTACTGCACAACTGCACTCATTTCACATGCTAGCAAGGTCATGCTGAAAATCCTCCAACATAGGCTTCAACAGTACATGGACTGAGAACTCCCAAATATATAAGGTGGATTTAGAAAAGACAAAGGAACCAGAGATCAAAATGCCAACATTCGTTGGATCCTAGGAAAAAAAACAAAGAATTCCAGAAAAACTTCTGCTTCATTGACTGCACTAAATGCTTTGACTGTGGATCACAATAAACTGTGGGAAATTCTTAAAGAGATGGAAATAGCAGACCACCATACCTGCCTCATGCAAAACCTGTATGCAGGTCAAGAAGCAACAGTTAGAACTGGACATGGAACAATGGACTGGTTCCAAATAGGAAAAGGAGTACATCAAGGCTGTATATTCTCACTCTACTTGTTTAACTTATATGCAGATTATATCATGTGAAATGTCAGGCTGGATGAACCATATGCTGGAATCAAGATTGCAGGGGAAAATATCAATAACCTCAGATATGCAGATGCCACCAACCTTATGGCAAAAGTGAAGATGAACTAAAGGACCTCTTGATGAAAGTGAAAGAGGAGAGTAAAAAAGTTGGCTTAAAACTCAACATTCAGAAAATTAAGATCATGGCATCTGGCCCTAGCACTTCATGGCAAATAGATGGGAAAACAATGGAAACAGTGACAGACTTTATTTTCTTGGGCTTCAAAAATCACTGCAGATGGTGACTGCAACCATGAAATTTAAAGACGCTTGCTCCTTGGAAGAAAAGCTATGACCAAATAGACAGCATATTAAAAAGAAGAGACATCACTTTGCCCACAAACGTCTATCTAATCAAAGCTATGGTTTTTCCAGGAGTCATGTATGGATGTGAGAGTTGAACCATAAAGAAGGGTGAACGCTGAGGAACTGATGCTTTTGAACTGTGGTGTTGGAGAAGAATCCTGAGAGTCCTTTGGACTGCAAGGAGATCCAACCAGTCAGCCCTAAAGGAGATCGAGATCAACCATTGAATATTCATTGGAAGGACTGATGCTAAAGCTAAAGCTCAAATACTTTGGCCACCTGATGTGAAGAGACAACTCTCTGGAAAAGAACTTAATGCTGGGAAAGATAGAGGACAGGAGAAGAGGACGAAAGAGGACAAGTTGATCGGATGGCATCACCGCCTCAAAGGATGAGTCTGAGCAAGCTCTGGGAGATAGTGAAGGACAAGGAAGGCTGGCAAGCTGCAGTCCATAGGGTCACAAAAAATTGGACACGACCAAGCAACTAGAAAACAACAGCAACCTTCACACCTATTCCACCCTTTCCTCATTTACAGCGTTTATGAGAATTGGGTGAAGTTGATTTCACCTCTGTTCCTGGAATAGACTTTGGTTGATCGAAAACCATCAGGGTAATCTCCGCCTTGTCATTCTATTGGTTCAAGTAATCCGAGGCCACTCCAGTCAGGATCTGATCTTCCGGTGAACATATGTATTAGGGAATTTTCCTCTGTAAGATACTTTCTGGAAAGCCCTTGAATAAAGATAGCCTCTTGCTCTTGATGGTATGGTATGCTTCCATGAGGCAAGTTAATCTGAAGACAAGACTAAAAGGAATGCTGAGAGAATTGCACAGAATCAGTTGAATATATCAGTTGAATTCTCATCGGTTGAATATATCTTTCCTTTACTCCCTTGCCTTTTGCTTCTTTCCTTTCCTCAGCCATTTGCAAAGCCCCCTCAGACAATCACTTTTCCTTCTTGCATTTCTTTTTCTTTCAGATGGTTTCGGTCACTGCCTCCTGTACAATGTTACAAACCTCTTTCCATAGTTCTTCAGATGCTCTGTCTATCAGATCTAATCCCTTGAGTCTATTTGTCACCTCCACTGTACAATAGTAAGGGATTTGATTTAGGTCATACCTGAATTGCCTAGTAGTTTTCCATACTTTCCTCAATTTAAGTCTGAACCAACATCAGCCAAAGTCTTGTTTTTGCTAGCTATATACACTTCACCATCTTCAGCTGCAAAGAATATATAATCAATTTGATTTCAGTATTGGCCATCTGGTGATGTCCATGTGTAGAGTCTTTTCTTGTGTTGTTGGAAGAGGATGTTTGCTATGACCAGTGCATTCTCTTGACAAAGTTCTGTTAGCCTTTGCCCTGCTTCATTTTGTACTCCAAAGCCAAACTTGCCTGTTACTCCAGGTATCTCTTGACTTCCTACTTTTGTGTTCCCATCCCTTATGATGGAAAGGACATCTTTTTTTATTGTTGTCAATTCTAAAAGGTCTTGAAGATCTTCATAGAGCCAGTCAACTTCAGCTTTTTTGGCATTGGTACTCGGGGCATAGACTTGGATGACTGTGGTGTTAAGTGGTTTGCCTTGGAAACGAACCAAGATCATATTGTCATTTTTGAGACTGCCCCCAAGTGCTGCATTTCAGACTCTTCTTGACTATGAGAGCTATTCCATTCCTTCTAATGTATTCTTGTCCACAGCAGTAGATATAATGGTGAACGTGAAAGTGAAAGTTGCTCAGTCCTGTCTGACTCTTTGTGACCCATGGGCTATACAGCCCATGGAATTCTCCAGGCCAGAATACTGGAGTGGGTAGTCTTTCCCTTCTCCAGGGGATCTTCCCAACCCAGGGATGGAACCCAGGTCTCCCGGATTGCAGGTGGATTCTTCACCAGCTGAGCCACCAGGGAAGCCAACTTCTGATGGTAATCCGAATTCCATTTTCCCATTTTAGTTTACTGATTCCTAAGATGTCGATGTTCACTCTTGTCACCTCCTACTTGATCACGTCCAATCTACCATGATTCGTGAACCTGATATTCCAGGTTCCTATGCAATAGAGATTTTTAAGGTATCAGACTTCACTTTCACCCACAGGCACACTCACAACTAAGCACTGCTTCGGCTTCGGCCCAGCCATCTCATCCTTTCTGGAGCTATTAGTAATTGCCCTCGCTTTTTCCCTATAGCATACTGGATGCTTTCCAACCTGAGGGCCTCATCTTCAGGTATCATATATTTTGCATTTTCATACTGTGAAAAGAAGAGAAGTGGAAGGTGAGGGGAAAGGGGATAGATACACCCAACTGAATGCAGAGTTTCAGAGAATAGCAAGGAGAGAAAAGAAAGCCTTCTTAAATGCACTGCAAAGAGACAGATGAAAACCATGGGATGAGAGGAGAAGGAAATGGCATCCCACTCCAGTATTCTTGCCTGGAAAATCACATGGATGGAGGAGCCTGGCGGGCTACAGTCCATGGGGTCTCAAAGGGTCAGATATGACTGAGTGACTCACACACACACACACACACACACACACTGAGAAAGACTAGAGGTTCAAGAGAAGTGGAGATACCAAGGAAATATTTCATGCAAGGATGGGCATGAAAAAGGACAGAAATGGTAAGGACCTAAGAGAAGCAGAAGATGCTAAGAAGAGGTGGCAGGAANCACACACACACACACTGAGAAAGACTAGAGGTTCAAGAGAATTGGAGATACCAAGGAAATATTTCATGCAAGGATGGGCATGAAAAAGGACAGAAATGGTAAGGACCTAAGAGAAGCAGAAGATGCTAAGAAGAGGTGGCAGGAATACACAGAAGAACTATATAGAGAAAAGGTCCTAAGACCTGGAGAGCCACGATGGTGTGGTCACACACCTAGAGCCAGAAATTCTGCAGTGTGGAGTCAAGTGGGGCTTAGGAGGCATTGCTATGAACAAAGCAGTGGAGGTGATGGAATACAGCTGAGCTATTTAAAATTTTTAAAGATGATGCTGTTAAAGTGCTGCATTCGATATATTCAGAAAATGCAGCAGTGGCCACAGGACAGGAAGAGGTCAATTTTCATTCCAATCCCAAAGAAGGGCAATGCCAAAGAGTATTCGAACCACTGTACAATTGTGCTCATTTCACATGCTAGCAAGGTTATACTCAAAATCCTTCAAGGTGCTCTTCAGCAGTACCTGAACTGAGAACTTCCAGATGTATGAGATGGATTTTAAAGAGGCAGAGGAACCAGAGCCTAGAATGCTAACGTTCACTGGACCATAGAGAAAGTAAGAGAATTCCAGAAAAAATTCTCTACTTCTGTGTCATTGACTATGCTAAATCCTTTGACTATGTNAGAACTTCCAGATGTATGAGATGGATTTTAAAGAGGCAGAGGAACCAGAGCCTAGAATGCTAACGTTCACTGGACCATAGAGAAAGTAAGAGAATTCCAGAAAAAATTCTCTACTTCTGTGTCATTGACTATGCTAAATCCTTTGACTATGTGGATCACCACAAACTGTGGAAAATTCTTACAGAGGTGAAAATACCAGACCACCTTATCTGCCTCCTGAGAAATGGGTCTGCAGGTCAAAAGGCAACAATTAGAACATGGAACAATGGACTGCTTCAAAATTGGGAAAGGAGTACAAGGCTGTGTATTGTTACCCTGCTCATCTAACTCACGTGCAGAGTACGTCATGTGGCATGCCAGGCTGGATGAGTTACAAGCTGGCATCGAGATTTTTGTTNCTGGTCACCTGCCTACTAACAATGCCTGAGTGGTTGTTTCCCCACATCTGAGTGACGATAGTGTTAGCAGACATTTTTTTTTTTTTTTTTGCCAAACTGTAGTTTAAATTTTTTTATTAAAAAAAAGGAGAAGAAGAACCTGGTGAAACTATATTTACAGATGGCAGCTCCTTCATGGAAAAAGGAGAACATAAGACAGGATACACAGTGGTCACATCTAAAATTTTAGAAAGTAATCCTCTACCTCCTGGAACTAGCACTCAGTTGAATTGATTGCTTTAACCAGAGCCTTAGCGCTGGAGACTGACAGGAGAGTGAGCGTCTATACTCACCCTAAATGCGCTTACCTAGTCCTTCACACTGCTGTCTGGAAGGAAAGAAACTTTAAAACCACAGATGGCAGTCCCATTAAATACCACTAAGGAATTATGCACCTCTTAGATGCAATTGGAGAAGGAAATGGCAACCCACTCCAATGGTCTTGCCTAGAGAATCCCAGGACTGCGGAGCCTGGTGGGCTGCAGTCTATAGGATCGCACAGAGTCAGACAAGACTGAAGCAACTTAGCAGCAGTAGCAGCTAGATGAGATTAAACCACCCAGAGAAGTAACCCTCACACACTTCTGAAGTTATTAACACTTTAATACATAAGATCATGGCCTGATGTGTGGAATTCAAAATGACAATGGCCCTGTCTTTAAGGCTACATTAACACAGGGCCTCTCCCAGGCCTTGAATTTCACTTACATTGTGCTTTGGGACCTTAGTCCTCTGGAAAGGTAGAAAGAGCTAACGATATGATAAAGAGACATTTACAAAAACTCTCACAAGAGACACCTATCCTGGACTTCATTACTTCCTTTAGCTCTAGTGAGAATAAGAAATACTCCACAGTCACAGGGCCTTAGCCCTTTTGAAATGCTATATGGGAGGCCATTTCTCAAAAGTGATTTACTTCTAGACCAAGAAATGGCTGAACTAACAAAACATGTCACTAACTTAGCTTCTTTTCAAAAACAGTTGCAATCCCTAGTAAATGGGATCTGACAACCAAAAGAAAAAGTGCTTATATGATCCTGGGGACCTGATTTCTGACAATAGTCCCACCTTAACTCCCACATAGGAGGGATCCTATTCTAGTATTCTCTCTACCCACCACTGTTAAGGTTACAGGTATCAATGCTTGAGTTCATCACACACCAATAAAGCCCTGGAATTCTCCAGGAGAAAATCATGAGAACCGTCCAATGTGAGAACCCCCAGAGGAAAATTCACAGGAAAATTCTCAGTGCTTGGAATATCAATACACCCCCTTAGAAGGATTGAAAGGACTATTCAAGAAGGGCCCAGATAAGTAACTCTTCTAACACAACATGCTCAGACACACATCACTCTATTTTTGTCCTTCTTAATGTAATCGTGAACTTCCAAGGCCCTTTAGATGGGACACAGGATAATGTTTTCATTTCACGGGCACATGCTTCCAAATGTTCCAAAACTGATGAGACTGTTGGCCTGTGGAGCCCTACCATTGCCCTCCATTCGTGGAGTGCCTTGGTTACTGTCACTCTTAGAAGGAGCTGATTTTCCAAAGATATGAAAAGTCAAGCCCAGGCAATGGCTGATTCCACTTCTCCTTCTGGGACTGCCCTATGGAACTGGTATTCATTTCCACCTGCTGGAAACCCCTGATCCTGATGGGAAGCCTTATTTTGTCCTATTGCTTTTTGGCCCTTGTATTCAAAATCGTCTCTCTTGCTTTGTAATGTCTCACCTAGAAGTTATCAAACGTCAAATGGTTATGGAAATGGAGCCTAAGATCGTATACCGAGGTCCACTAGATCGTCCAGCTGGTGGAGACCTAACTGCCATCCCTTAATGATGCCCCTACACAGCTCAAAGATGCCAGATCAGGCATCGCCCCTTTCCCCATAAGGGCAGTTAGAGTCTCCATCTCTAGAGGAGGGGACTGAGGTAGAAATTACTAGGCAGTCAGTGTAGAACTCTGAGATCTCAGTCTTGTTTTCAGTAAACATCCTGCTCCATTGTCCAGAATTCCTGGAATGTGTCTTTAGTCTGAAAAATTGAAAATGAAGTGGCTCAGTCATGTCCGACTCTTTGCAACCCCCTGGACTGTAGTCTGCAAGGCTTCTCCATCCATGAGATTTTCCAGGCAAGAATACCAGAGTGGGTTGCCATTCCTTCTCCAGGAGATCTTCCCAACCCAGGGATTGAAACTGTGTCTCCTGCATTACCCTCTGAGCCACCAGGGAAGCATTCAAAATGCTGACAAATTATCAGCATTCAGATCCAGGGAAGGGCAATTATCAAATTCTGTTCCTGCAGTTATTAAATTCTGTTCCTTATGTTTGAGGGAAAAACAACTGGTGATCATTAATCTTAAGCTCATACATCTGGTCCATCATAAAATGGTCAGATGGCATGAAAAAGGGTGGTGACTTAATCCAAGGATCAAGAGAAGCCATAAAAATGTTAAGTATATTGACCTTTAAATTGAGTGATTAGAAATAGTTTGATTTAAGGAAGGATATAAAACCTACTGTAAGTCCCACCTTAGGGGGACTCTTTACACCCTCTCAGTGCCAATGCTGAGAGCTTTGTACTTTCCTCCCCTATAATAAATAAATCCTAATAAAACTAATAAATCCTATTCACTTTCTACCATGAGTGTTTGTGTGTCTGCAGATTCCAATCTTCTGCTCTGCAGACAAGAACTCAGATTCCCATCTCAAGGGCATGGAAGAAGCAGACTGAAATCCAACCAGGGCCGTGGCCAGCCTGCCAGGACAAGCCTAGCACACCTCCAGCCTGCACTAGGCTCCTCTTCCAGCCCCTCCTGGTCCAGTACTGCTCCCCACTCAGGCAGAAGCTGCTATGGCCAATCAGGGTACACACTCGGANCCGTGGCCAGCCTGCCAGGACAAGCCTAGCACACCTCCAGCCTGCACTAGGCTCCTCTTCCAGCCCCTCCTGGTCCAGTACTGCTCCCCACTCAGGCAGAAGCTGCTATGGCCAATCAGGGTACACACTCGGAGGGAGTGGAGCCAGCTCAGATCCCCAGGTGTGCCTCTGACCAAGACGCAGCCTGCCATTGCCAGTCCACCCGCATCAGCGCACTGGCTCACGAGGGAACTAAACTAGCTTTAAAGCAGGAGCGCCATCTGCCGCCCACACGCTCCTGCACACACTCGGGGGAGAGCAACCCCAGTCTCAGCGCGTAGCAACACCATGGGCCCCAACAGTCTCTACCCAAGGCACATACATGAGGGGAAAAGGGAAACCACCCAAGAAGCGCAGCCTCAAGCCCTCAGGCCCCACTCAAGACCCCAGTCAAATCAGAGACTGCCCTCAGGGCCAGGAGAAGCCCAGCTCCCTCAGGGCTCCTGATCCAGCTACCCCAGGGCCTGCCCCTGTTCCCATAAGGCACTGATCACCACTGAGCATAGGACACACCAAGGTGCATCTGGCTTTGGCTGCAGCCCCACCAGCTCCAAACAGCATTTCTTCTTCAGTCGCTCAGTCGTGTCCAACTCTTAGCAACCCCACGGACTGTAGCAGCCCAGGTTTCCCTTCACAATCTCCCAGAGCTTGCTCAAAGTCTTGTCCATTGAGTCAGTGATGCCATCCAACCATGTCATCCGCTGTCACCCCCTTCTCCTCCTGCCTTCAGTCTTTCTCAGATCATAGTCTTCTCTAATTAGTCAGCTCATTGCATCAGGTGGACAAAATACTGGAGCTTCAATTTCAGCGTAGTCCTTCTGAAAGGTTGTTGTTGAATCACGACGCCAGGATTCTTGGACCCCAGAGGAGAAGAATTCAATCCGGGGCCAGAGACAAGGCTTGATGGCTCAGAGCTTTTGTGTAATAAAGTTTTATTAAAGTATAAAGGAGATAGAGAAAGCTTCTGACATAGGCATCAGAAGGGGGCAGAAAGAGTATCCCCTTGTTAGTGTTAGCAATGAGGTTATATACTCTCCAATGAATCCAAAGAATGTCTGGAGGTTGGAAAGACCTCATCAGACCTACTCCCATAATTTATATTTTAAGATAACAGAATTAGCCAGAAGGTTTAATCCAGAGACTGTCCTCAGGCAGAATACACTGTTGTTATATAATCCTAAGGAATGTAGAGAAGAAAAAAAAAGTTTGTCCTTTCTTCCTCCTTGAGAATTCCAGACCCCTCTCTCCTTGGGGACCCCTAGACTTCTTATCAACCTGCCTAGGAAATGACTCTCTCTCTTCAAATGAATATTCAGGACTGATTTCCTTTAGGATTGACTGGTTGGATATCCTTTCTGTCCAAGGGACTCTCAAGAGTCTTCTCCAGCACCACAGTTCAAAAGCATCAATATTTAGGTGCTCACCCTTCTTTATGGTCCAACTCTCACATCCATACATGGCTACTGGAAAAACCATAGCTTTGACTAGATGGACGTTTGTTGGCAAAGTAACATCTCGGCTTTTTAATACATTGTCTAAGTTTGTCATAGTTTTTCTACCAAGGAGTAAGCATCTTGGAATTTTGTGGCTGCAGTCACCATCTGCAGTGGTTTTGGAGCCCAAGAAAATAGTGTCTCATTGTTTCCACATCTATTTCCCATGAAGTGATAGGATCATATGACATGATCTTGGTTTTTTTAAATGTTGAGTTTCAGGCCAGTTTTTTCACTTTCCTCTTTCACCTTCATCAAGAGGCTCTTTAGTTCCTCTTCACTTTCTGCCATAAGGGTGGTGTCATCTACATATCTGAGGTTATCGATATCTCTCCCAGCAATCTTGATTCCAGCTTGTGCTTCTTCCAGCCCAGCATTTCTCACGATGTACTCTCAGTTCAGTTCAGTTCAGTCGCTCAGTCGTGTCCGACTCTTTGCGACCCCATGAATCGCAGCAAGCCAGGCCTCCCTGTTAATCACCATCTCTCGGAGTTCACTCAGACTCACACCCATCAAGTCAGTGCTGCCATCAAGCCATCTCATCCTCTGTCGTCCCCTTCTCCTCCTGCCCCCAATCCCTCCCAGCATCAGAGTCTTTTCCACTGAGTCAACTCTTTGCATGAGGTGGCCAAAGTACTGAAGTTTCAGCTTTAGCATCACTTCTTCCAAAGAAATCTCAGGGTTGATCTCCTTCAGAATGGACTGGTTGGATCTCCTTGCAGTCCAAGGGACTCTCAAGAGTCTTCTCCAACACCACAGTTCAAAAGCATCAATTCTTTGGTGCTCAGCCTTCTTCACAGTCCATCTCTTACATCCATACATGACCACAGGAAAAACCATAGCCTTGACTAGACGGAACTTAGTCAGCAAAGTAATGCCTCTGCTTTTGAATATGCTATCTAGGTTGGTCGTAACTTTTCTTCCAAGGAGTAAGCGTCTTTTAATTTCGTGGCTGCAGTCACTATCTGCAGTGATTTTGGAGCCCCCAAAAATAAAGTCTGACACTGTTTCCACTGTTTCCCCATCTATTTCCCATGAGGTGATGGGACTGGATGCCATGATCTTCGTTTTCTGAATATTGAGCTTTAAGCCAACTTTTTCACTCTCCTCTTTCACCTTCATCAAGAGGCTTTTTAGCTCCTCTTCACTTTCTGCCATAAGGGTGGTGTCATCTGCATATCTGAGATTCTTGATATTTCTCCCGGCAATCTTGATTACAGCTGCATAGAAGTTAAATAAGCAGGGTGACAATATACAGCCTTGACGTACTTCTTTCCCAATTTTGAACAGTCCTTTGTTCCATGTCCAGTTCTAACTATTGCTTCTTGATCTGAATACAGATTTTGTAGGAGGCAAGTAAGGTGGTCTGATATGCCCATCTCTTTAAGAATTTTTCAGTTTGTTGTGATCCACAGAGTCAAAGGCTTTAGCATAGTCAATGAAGCAGAAGTAGATGTTTTCCTGGAATTCTCTTGCTTTTTCTATGATCCAGCAGATGTTGACAATTTGATCTCTGATTCCTCTGCCTTTTTTAAATCCGGCTTGAACATCTGGAAGTTCATAGTTCCCATCCTGTTGAAACCTGACTTGGAGAATTTTGACCATTACTTTGCTAGCGTGTGAAACGAGTGCAATTCTGCAGAAGTTTGAACATTTTTTTGGCATTACCCTTCTTTGGCACTGGAGTGAAAACTGATCTTTTCCAGTCCTGTGGCCATTGATGAGTTTTCCTAATGTGTTGGCATATTGAGTGCAGGACTTTAATAGTATCATCTTTTAGGATTTGAAATAGCTCATCTATGCTTCCTGAGGCCCATTGACTTTGCCCTCTAAGATGTCTGGCTCTAGCTAAGTGATCACACAATCGTGGTTATATAAGTCATGAAGATCTTTTTGGTATAGCTTTTCTGTGTATTTTTGCTGCCTCCTCTTAATATCTTCCTCTTCTGTTAGGTCCATACCGTTTCTGTCCTTTATTGTGCCCATCTTTGCATGAAATGTTCCCTTGGTACCTCTAATTTTCTTGAAGAGATCTCTCGTCTTTCCCATCCTATTGTTTTCTTCTATTTCTTTGCATTGTTCACTTAGGTAGGCTTTCTTATCTTTCCTTGGTATTCTTTGGAACTCTTGAAATGTTGTTGAGCCATGACAGATGCTGAGATTCTTGGCCTCTGGAGGAGAGGAAATCAATCCAGGGCCAGTGACAAGGCTTGATCACTCAGAGCTTTTGTGTAATAAAGTTTTATTAAAGTATAAAAGAGATAGAAAAAGCTTCTGACATAGACATCAGAAGTGAGCAGAAAGAGTGCCCCCCTGCTAGTCTTTAGCCAGATGTTTTATGTCTGTTAGAAAGCTATTAATCAGATAATAGAGACACCTCAAGGCTGATGGAGTTTCACCAGGCCCCTTTCCCACAATATGCATTTTTGAGATAGGATGGCAGAGGTGTGTCATCCCCCAGCCATAAAACAATTGATATGAATACTGGTCTGTTGAGCTATTATCAGCCCAAGATTTGAGAAAAGAAAAAAAGTTAGTCTTAAGTGAAACCACTATGAAGAAAGGTAAATTCCAAAGCAAATACATAGTTCCATTAACATAGCTTAAGAAAAACATTTCCATAAGAAAACACATCGGTTAGCTCACAGTTTGAGAAAAGTTAAGTTCAGGTGGAACCAGGTGTTGTCAACGCACACAGAATTTTAAGAGGAAAAAATGTGACATTTGCAGCCTATTTCCTCTGTCTGGAGACCCCTGGCCTTCCTGCCTGTTACCCTCTCACTCTGTACTGAGGTGGGTATATCTTTCCTTTTCTCCCCTGGCTTTTGCTTCTCTACTCTTCTCAGCTGTTTGTAAGGCCTCCTCAGACAGCCATTTTGCATTTCTTTCAGCCCTACCACCCAACAAGGTGGTGGCTGCAAGCACACCCCATATGGTGATGTGGCCTGTACTCATTTCAGATCCAGCTCTCCAGCCAAAGCCACTGGGCGTATACAGCCTCCATAGGGATGCTCTCGCACAGAGCAGCCTTCCAGATGTATTGTATTTAGTGAGAGAAGTGGGCTATTGGGCTTCTCTTTTAGCTCAAGAGGCAAAAAATCCACCTGCAATACAGGAGACCCAGGTTCAATCCTTGGGTCAAGAAGATCCCCTGGAGAAGGGAATGGCAACTCACTCCAGTATTCTTGCCTGGAGAATTCCATGGNTTCAGATCCAGCTCTCCAGCCAAAGCCACTGGGCGTATGCAGCCTCCATAGGGATGCTCTCGCACAGAGCAGCCTTCCAGATTATATCATTGTATTTAGTGAGAGAAGTGGGCTATTGGGCTTCTCTTTTAGCTCAAGGGGCAAAAAATCCACCTGCAATACAGGAGACCCAGGTTCAATCCTTGGATCAAGAAGATCCCCTGGAGAATGGAATGGCAACTCACTCCAGTATTCTTGCCTGGAGAATTCCGTGGACGGAGGAGCCTGGTGGGCTACACTCCATGGGGTCGCAGGGTTGGACACAACTGAGTGACTTACAAGCATGCACGCGCTCGCATACACACACACACACACACACACACACACACACACACACACGGGTTATAGGAAGTTTCCAGAATCAGAACACTTCCTTTAGTTTTTTATTCATTTAATTTACTGGATACATTATTGAGAAGTTTTCTTAAGAAGGGAAGAATAATTATTACTTTTCTTGAGTTCTTACATATCTTAGATGCCTCTGACTTTTAGACATTCATAACATTTAACGAAGTATAGAATTTGAGGGTCATTTTTTTTTTTTCTCCCTTAAAACGTTGTTGATCTTACTCCACTGTCTTCTGGAATTAAATTTTGCAGGGAGAGAAGTAATCTGTGATCAGACTAATGTTTTCTTTTTTTTTCATTTTTTTTATCTTTTAAATTATGAAAGTATGATAACACATTTACAAAAGACTTGGAAAATACAGAACAAAGTTACATAGAATTCCACTGTATGTTGCAATTATTTTTTAAGCAGACAAATTAAAATTTTTAGTTGGACAATCAATATCAAACTCTCAAAAAATAATTGAATAGACAGAAAAGCAAAAAGATATAGTAGATTTGAAAAGCACTATGAGCCAAATCAATATAGTTAATATTTATATAATTTTTACAGATCAGCAGGGTACAAACTCTATTAAAGTTTCCACAGACTATAAACCCACAAGGAGCTGGAACATATCCAGTGCCATAAAGTAGGGTGCAAAATTTTTGTGGTCTGAAGGTACTGAAATCATACAAAATCTGTTCTCTTATCACTGTGAAATTATGTTAGAAATCAATATCAACAGATAGTGGAAAATAACCCACTTATTTTCAATTGCAATGTAACAGTTACCAACAGAGATCTTTAACCTAGCCATTGAAAGCCTCAAGAAGGTTAAATACTGGAAAAAAAAAGAAATACAGAGGGTGATTACAGAGAAGAAAGCATTTGAATGATAAATTAATATCAGTTCAGTTCAATAGCTCAGTCGTGTCTGACCCTTTGCAACCCATGAACCACAGCACGCCAGGCCTCCCTGTCCATCACCACCTCCCAGAGTCCACCCAAACCCATGGCCATTGAGTCAGTGATGCCATCCAACTATCTCACCCTCTATCATCCCCTTCTCCTCCTGCCCTCAGGGAGAGAGGGTCTTTTCAAATGAGTCAGGTAGCCAAAGTATTGGGGTTTCAGCCTCAGCATCAATCCTTCAAATGAACACCCAGGACTGATCTCCTTTAGGATGGACTGGTTGGATCTCCTTGCAGTCCAAGGGACTCTCAAGAGTCTTCTCCAACACCACAGTTCAAAAGCATCAATTCTTCTATGCTCAGCCTTCTTCACAGTCCAACTCTCACATCCATACATAACTACTGGAAAAACCATAGCCTTGACTAGATGGACATCAAGGTCAAGGTTTTTTAAAAAACATGTATTTGAAAATTAAATGTCCACTTTTAAATGATGGGTGTATCTAAGAAGCCATAACAAAGGAAAAGTAAAATATTTGTAACAGAATAAAATGAAAAGAGAAGTTATCAGAATGTGTCGCATGCAGCTGAAACTGTTCAGTGCAACTAAGTACAATGTGGAATCTTGAATAAGGTATGAAAACAAATAATGGACACTAGCATTAAGTTTTGTGAAATCTGATCAAAATCTGTATCATCTAGTCAACAATGCTGTAGCGCTGTATTTCTGCTTTCTGTTGTTCCTGTTTTTACAGTTAGTGTCTCTTTATATTTTCAGAATTGGATTAGAAGTTTCAAACCTCATTAAATTTTTTTAAATAGCAAAAATAATAAGCTTTCTAGACTTTGAGCAGTAATACTAGATACCAGAATAAATGGAGTTATATCAAAATGTTGAGTGAATATAAATTAGAAATCTAACATTCTATTCATANCACCTCCTCTGTAGGATCATAAGGGATTTGATTCAAGTCATACCTGAATGGCCTAATGATTTTCCCTACTTTTTTCAGTGTAAGCCTGAATTTTTCAGTAAGGAGCTGATGATCTGAGCCACAGTCAGCTCCAGGTCTTGTTTTTGCTGAATTATAGAGCTTCTCCATCTTAAGCTGCAAAAAATAAAATCAGTCTGATTTTGATATTGACCATCGGTAACATCCGTGTGTAGAGTCATCTCTTGTGTTGTTGGAAAAGTGTATTTACTATGACCAGTGTGTTCACTTGACAAAACTCTATTAGCCTTTGCCCTGCTTCATTTTGTTCAATACCAAATTTGCCTGTTACTCTGGGTATCTCTTAATATCTTATTTTGCATTCCAATCCCTTATGATGCAAAGGACTTTGTGTGTGTGTGTGTGTATGTGTGTGTGTTAGTTCTAGAAGATCTTATAGGTCTTTCTGGAACCAGTCAACTTCAGATTCTTCTGCATTAGTGGTTGGGGCATAAAATTGGATTGCTTGATGCTGATTGGTTTGCCTCGTAAGCAAATCAAGATCATCCTGTCACTTTTGAGACTGCACCCAAATACTGCATTTCAGAATCTTTTGTCAACTGCGAGGGCAACTCCATTTTTTCTAAGGGATTCTTGCCCATAGTAGTAGATATAATATTCATCTGAATTAAGTTCTCCCCTTCCCATCCATTTCAGTCTGTATGTGACCCCTAAGGGGGCTCAGTTGCCAAGGGGCACCTCCCAGGACTGCTGCTGCCAGTGCCCCCATCGCCATGGCGAGCCACTGCTGACCCTCATCTCCACAGGAGATCCTCCAGTGCTAGCAGGTCAAATCTGGCTCAGTCTTCCCTAGGGTCATGGCTCCTTTCCCCTGGGTCCTGGGGAGTGCAAGATTGTGTCTATGCCCTCTGAGTGGATTCTCTGAGTTTCCCCCAGTCCTATAATCAAATCCACTGGCTTTCAAAGTCAGATTCCCTGGAAATTCCCAGTTCCTTAGCCAGCTAACCAGGCTGGGAAGACTGACATAGGGCTTAGAACCTTCACAATAGTGGGAGAACTTCTTCTAAGGAGTTATTATTCTCCAGTCTGTGGGTCACACACCAGGTGGGTATGGCATTTGATTTTATAGTGCATGGCCCCTTCTCCCATCTTATTGCAGCTTTCCCTTTGTTTGTGGACATAGATTATCTTTTTTTTGGTGGGTTCCAACATCCTCCTACTGATGGTTGGTTGTTCAGTGGCTAGCTGCGATTTCAGTGCTCTCACTGGGGGAAGTGAGTGCACGCCTTTCTACTCTGCCATCTTGATTTGATCTCAATATTTTCATTTTTACATATAACATTCCTTTTCAACCTGAATACTTAGAGAAACTTTTCTTTCTCTTTTAATATCAAAAATTCCACCAGGATAGTTCCAAGTGTTGTTCATTCTGTTAATTTCCCCAAAGACACCACAGAGCCTTTTCAGATTTTAAATTCAAGGCTTCATTTAGTTCTGGGTGATGTTTTCCCCACTGTCAGTCAATGCCATGTCCTTATTTACTTTTTTGAAACAAAATCTCTACTGTCTCTTTCCTATATCCACCAACTTCTTGGTCATTTTCTTCCCTTCATTTTTCCCTTGTATATTCTGGAAGTGTTCCACATTTGTTCTCTGTACCATGATAGAGTTTTCTGCTTTTGACTATCACTGCGTAAAAGTACTCTCTCATGGTTTGGGTTTCTTTGTATTATTTCCTTATATACGCCAGCACACTTTGCACTCTGCCTTCACGCCAAGGCAGAGACGCACTTCAGTGATGCGCCACAGAGATTCACTTCTTTCCTGTATGTCCAGTTTTGTGTTGTAGAGGTTTTATTTTATTCATCTTTTAGGAAGAAAACCAAAACTGCCTTTTTAAAATTTATTTTTAGTTGGAGTATAACTGCTTTCCAATATTGTGTTGGCTTCTGCTATACGTCTGCGTGAATCAGCCATAGGTATACATATGTCCCCTCCCTCTGGAACCTCCATCCCATCTCCCACCCCATCCCACAACTGCTTTTTAAAAATTGGGGGTTTTTTTAAACTATNAGATTGTGTCTATGCCCTCTGAGTGGATTCTCTGAGTTTCCCCCAGTCCTATAATCAAATCCACTGGCTTTCAAAGTCAGATTCCCTGGAAATTCCCAGTTCCTTAGCCAGCTAACCAGGCTGGGAAGACTGACATAGGGCTTAGAACCTTCACAATAGTGGGAGAACTTCTTCTAAGGAGTTATTATTCTCCAGTCTGTGGGTCACACACCAGGTGGGTATGGCATTTGATTTTATAGTGCATGGCCCCTTCTCCCATCTTATTGCAGCTTTCCCTTTGTTTGTGGACATAGATTATCTTTTTTTTGGTGGGTTCCAACATCCTCCTACTGATGGTTGGTTGTTCAGTGGCTAGCTGCGATTTCAGTGCTCTCACTGGGGGAAGTGAGTGCACGCCTTTCTACTCTGCCATCTTGATTTGATCTCAATATTTTCATTTTTACATATAACATTCCTTTTCAACCTGAATACTTAGAGAAACTTTTCTTTCTCTTTTAATATCAAAAATTCCACCAGGATAGTTCCAAGTGTTGTTCATTCTGTTAATTTCCCCAAAGACACCACAGAGCCTTTTCAGATTTTAAATTCAAGGCTTCATTTAGTTCTGGGTGATGTTTTCCCCACTGTCAGTCAATGCCATGTCCTTATTTACTTTTTTGAAACAAAATCTCTACTGTCTCTTTCCTATATCCACCAACTTCTTGGTCATTTTCTTCCCTTCATTTTTCCCTTGTATATTCTGGAAGTGTTCCACATTTGTTCTCTGTACCATGATAGAGTTTTCTGCTTTTGACTATCACTGCGTGAAAGTATTCTCTCATGGTTTGGGTTTCTTTGTATTATTTCCTTATATACGCCAGCACACTTTGCACTCTGCCTTCACGCCAAGGCAGAGACGCACTTCAGAGATGCGCCACAGAGATTCACTTCTTTCCTGTTATGTCCAGTTTTGTGTTGTAGAGGTTTTATTTTATTCATCTTTTAGGAAGAAAACCAAAACTGCCTTTTTAAAATTTATTTTTAGTTGGAGTATAACTGCTTTCCAATATTGTGTTGGCTTCTGCTATACGTCTGCGTGAATCAGCCATAGGTATACATATGTCCCCTCCCTCTGGAACCTCCATCCCATCTCCCACCCCATCCCACAACTGCTTTTTAAAAATTGGGGGTTTTTTTAAACTATTTTCAAATATTAGTGCTTGTACTTCTCAGAGTCTTTAGGAAAGCATTTCCTTTCCCCCGTGTTGCATTATCCTTATAGAAGACCCACAGAGCTTTCATACTTTGAAAGGAGAGAGATCTACCTGGAATCTGACAGTGTGGAACGTCCTCAGGTCCCTTGGCTGTTCTCTCAGATGCTGGCAGTCTGCTCATCTCAGCCCCAGACGTGGAAGTCATTAATTTAATTAGTAGCGTCTAATTGTGTTCACTTAGCATAAGCCTGCCAGCCTGAGAGTGAGTGCGCTCTTGATCTGGCAGCCAGGGGTCTCTAATTCTGGGCCAGAGGTCCACAGCTATTGTTGCAGTGATTGACAGTGCACAGAACATAAGTGCTCAGCAAGCACATATCCTACAATTTTTCCTATCTCCGTAACTGTCTGGTGGATTTCTTCGATGACAAAGAACCCCAGATACAATGAACCTTTGCCTGCCTTTGACTCCTGACATGTTTTTCGTTAGGAATATGAATTTCTGCATTAATATGGGGGAGAAGAGGTGTTGATGGGGTAGAAGGAGGGCAGGAGACTGGGTTTTGGAGTGAAGTTCACTGGTTTTCAGTCAGTGAGCCCCATACCCCCAATTTAGAAATGCATCACTCAAATCTCTCCTCAGTTCTTTGAGGGGGCTCTGAATTCTCTATTGCGAAAGGTGGACAAGGAAATGGCCTCAGATTGCACTCCTTGCTCATTCCAAACGATGCGTTCGGAAGAAAGCCCACTCCACGCCTAGCATCTCTTCTCTTCTTCCGGTGTGCCTGACGGTTTTCATCTGTTTCTGCTTTCTTTTTTAAGGCTATTTTAATAAGAAGCCGGAAGGGAAATATTAAGTCTGGCAGGCTGGTCCGTCCCTGTAGCAACCCAGGGTCCTCTGTAATTGTCTTCTGAATACACTGCTTATTTGGTGCGATTGTAATTGGCAAAAATAAAGCTGTCAGAATCTTCCATGCTGAGGCTGAATAAAAAGCTGTGATTCTCTGGGAGAGCTGACAATTGCAGCAAAAGTGTTTTCTATGGGTCCTTAGATTGCTGCGAGGAGTTCCTGTCTCTAAAATGTCTACCTTTTTTAAAGTGATTGAAACATAGTTGATTTATAAGGAAGCATGTTACATTAGTTTCAGGTGTGCGGCCGAGTGAGTCCATTATACACACATCTATCCGCCTATCTGTCCTTTTCAGATTCTTTCCCAGTATAGGTTATTACAAGATACTGACTATAGTTCCCTGTGATATACAGGAGGTGCTTACTGTTTACCGATTTTATGTATAGCAGTNCATTATACACACATCTATCCGCCTATCTGTCCTTTTCAGATTCTTTCCCAGTATAGGTTATTATAAGATATTGACTATAGTTCCCTGTGATATACAGGAGGTGCTTACTGTTTACCAATTTTATGTATAGCAGTGTGGATGTGTGAATCCCAAACTCGCCCCACCACACTATCTCCTTTGACAATCATTAAGCTTTTTCCCTACCACTATGAGACTATTTCTGTTTTATAAATAGTTCATTCTATCATTTTTTTAGATACTATAGGATTTCTACTTTTTTCTTCATGCATAACTCTACTGACTCTCCTTAAAAAGAGAAACAGACAAACTGATTAGTTGCCTTGGATTTGGATCATATTTAAGACAGAATATTGAAAAATTCTTCTAAAGGCAGGGAATTGAGTTTATCTTTTAACACATGATATTTCATACATTCTTTCTTAGTTCCTCACCGATACTTCTTCAGTTGATACATTTATCTTGAGCTTCTGTTGAAATCACTATATAGACAAACTCATTTTGCTATCTACATTCTTATTTTCTCCTATGAAAGTGAAAGTGAAGTCACTCAGTCGTGTCCAACTCTTTGCGACCCCATGGACTGTAGCCTACCAGGCTCCTCCGTCCGTGGGATTTTCCAGGCAAGAGTACTGGAGTGGGTTGCCGTTTCCTTCTCCAGGAGATCTTCCCAACCCAGGGATCGAACCCAGGTCTCCCACATCGCAGACAGATGCTTTACCATCTGTTCAAATATATGGCAAAGTTGGAAGAATTTTACAGTATACCCTCTAGGTAGATTCTACCGTTAACTATTTATTCTACTTATTTTGACAAAGAATTAGCTGTCCCTTTAGTCATTCATCTTTTTTTTTTTTTTTGATGCATTTCAAGGTTTTAGACATCAGTACACTTCCCCTAAATGCTTCAGACACTGTATCGTTAAATAAAGTTTAATATTTGCTCATGCATCTCCTTTTGACATAAAATTTACATACAATTAAATACACAAATGAAGTGTGCATTGGCTGAGCTTTAATAAGTACATATACCTCTGTAATCCAAACACCCAATGCTATTCCTGAAACTGTATGTAAGTCTCTGTATTCTTGTCTTTTGAATTAAAATGCTGATTCAAGAGTTAATGATTGGGAAATGTGAAGATGTAGAAACGAACACTAGCTATTGGGCGAGGGATCTGGTAACAATTTAGACTGTAATTCTGCCATGTGGCAGAATTAGAAAAGAAGCCCAGTTGCCTGAAAGATATAAACAAACACCTGGCATGCACTCCTAAGCTTTTTCTACAGGAAGCAGACCTCCTCCAGATGAAAACCACTGACCACAAGAACATGGATCCTAGACCAGCTGAAACCAGAAGGTTGATGATGGTTGACACTTCACCTTGAGGCAAACCAATCTGAGAATTGTCCATGAGCTGAGCACATTCTGTTCCTTAAAAACTTCTCACCACCCTCTCCCATGTAGGTCACACAGTCTTGAGGGCATAGCCCACTGTGGTCCCCTTCGCCTGGCAAAGTGATAAAAACTACTCTTCTCTACTTCACCCAAAACTCTGTTTCTGCATTTCTATTTGGCACCAACGAGCAGAGGCTAAGTTTTGGCAACATTCCCACTCTTGGCAGTCACCACCCTACAATTCCCAGGGTGACAGTTTTACAGCCAGTCCCAGCTAGAGCAGAAGGGCCCAGGGCTCGAGAGGTAGAGGTAAAAATGGATAGAATAACTATGTTTGAAGAGCTCTGGAGAAGAGTTCCACTTCTCACAGCATTTGGCAATGAAATAGTCATACACATGCCGATGACTATCAGACAAAACCCATCACAGAAGCGACCACTGATCCCAAAGAAGTTGCATGAAACGCACAAGACACAGCTCTACTGGGAATCAGGTTTCCATAAGCCTAGCAATAGAAACACCGAGCACTGATCTCATCTAAATAGGTAAAATTGTTTGGAAGATGTGGAGAAGGAAAGCAAATGTGATTAAGAAGACCTGTAGTCAACAACCACTGCAGCTCGCGTGCCTAGAACCTGTGCTTCGCAACAAGAGAAGCCACCACAAGCAGCAGCCTGCACACCACTGCAGAGAGTAGCCTCAACGCGCTGCAACCAGAGAAAGCCCTCACAGCAAGGAAGGCCAGTGAGCCCAAAAACAGAAATAAAAAAGAGAAAGCCTGTAGTAGAAATTCAATAGATAATGTTTATAATTATAATCAAGGAAGGTGTATAAGAATTTTAAACCAGAGAGAGAGAGAGAAAATATTGAATATGATTGTCTTTGGAGACCTTTAATTGAGGCTGCTGCTGCTGCTGCTGCTAAGTCGCTTCAGTCGTGTCCATCTCTGTGAGACCCCATAGAAGGCAGCCTGCCAGGCTCCCCCATCCCTGGGATTCTCCAGGCAAGAACACTGAAGTGGGTTGCCATTTCCTTCTCCAATGCGTGAAACTGAAAAGTGAAAGTGAAGTCGCTCAGTCGTGTCTGATTCTTTGCAACCGCATGGACAGTAGCCTACCAGACCCCATGGACGGTAGCCCACCAGGCTCCTCTGTCCATGGAATTTTCCAGGCAAGAGTACTGGAGTGGGGTGCCACTGCCTTCT
>SJYW01029536.1:66235-79173 GCA_006410735.1 Raphicerus campestris
TTTTTTTAAACTATTTTCAAATATTAGTGCTTGTACTTCTCAGAGTCTTTAGGAAAGCATTTCCTTTCCCCTGTGTTGCATTATCCTTATAGAAGACCCACAGAGCTTTCATACTTTGAAAGGAGAGAGATCTACCTGGAATCTGACAGTGTGGAACGTCCTCAGGTCCCTTGGCTGTTCTCTCAGATGCTGGCAGTCTGCTCATCTCAGCCCCAGACGTGGAAGTCATTAATTTAATTAGTAGCGTCTAATTGTGTTCACTTAGCATAAGCCTGCCAGCCTGAGAGTGAGTGCGCTCTTGATCTGGCAGCCAGGGGTCTCTAATTCTGGGCCAGAGGTCCACAGCTATTGTTGCAGTGATTGACAGTGCACAGAACATAAGTGCTCAGCAAGCACATATCCTACAATTTTTCCTATCTCCGTAACTGTCTGGTGGATTTCTTCGATGGCAAAGAACCCCAGGATACAATGAACCTTTGCCTGCCTTTGACTCCTGACATGTTTTTCGTTAGGAATATGAATTTCTGCATTAATATGGGGGAGAAGAGGTGTTGATGGGGTAGAAGGAGGGCAGGAGACTGGGTTTTGGAGTGAAGTTCACTGGTTTTCAGTCAGTGAGCCCCATACCCCCAATTTAGAAATGCATCACTCAAATCTTTCCTCAGTTCTTTGAGGGGGCTCTGAATTCTCTATTGCGAAAGGTGGACAAGGAAATGGCCTCAGATTGCACTCCTTGCTCATTCCAAATGATGCGTTCAGAAGAAAGCCCGCTCCACGCCTAGCATCTCTTCTCTTCTTCCGGTGTGCCTGACGGTTTTCATCTGTTTCTGTTCTCTTTTAAGGCTATTTTAATAAGAAGCCGGAAGGGAAATATTAAGTCTGGCAGGCTGGTCCGTCCCTGTAGCAACCCAGGGTCTTCTGAATACACTGCTTATTTGGTGCGATTGTAATTGGCAAAAATAAAGCTGTCAGAAGCTGTGATTCTCTGGGAGAGCTGACAATTGCAGCAAAAGTGTTTTCTATGGGTCCTTAGATTGCTGCGAGGAGTTCCTGTCTCTAAAATGTCTACCTTTTTTAAAGTGATTGAAACATAGTTGATTTATAAGGAAGCATGTTACATTAGTTTCAGGTGTGCGGCCGAGTGAGTCCATTATACACACATCTATCCGCCTATCTGTCCTTTTCAGATTCTTTCCCAGTATAGGTTATTACAAGATACTGACTATAGTTCCCTGTGATATACAGGAGGTGCTTACTGTTTACCGATTTTATGTATAGCAGTGTGGATATGTGAATCCCAAACTCGCCTCACCACACTATCTCCTTTGACAATCATTAAGCTTTTTCCCTACCACTATGAGACTATTTCTGTTTTATAAATAGTTCATTCTATCATTTTTTTAGATACTATAGGATTTCTACTTTTTTCTTCATGCATAACTCTACTGACTCTCCTTAAAAAGAGAAACAGACAAACTGATTAGTTGCCTTGGATTTGGATCATATTTAAGACAGAATATTGAAAAATTCTTCTAAAGGCAGGGAATTGAGTTTATCTTTTAACACATGATATTTCATACATTCTTTCTTAGTTCCTCACCGATACTTCTTCACTTGATACATTTACCTTGAGCTTCTGTTGAAATCTCTATGTAGACAAACTCATTTTGCTATTTACATTCTTATTTTCTCCTATGAAAGTGAAAGTGAAGTCACTCAGTCGTATCCAACTCTTTGCGACCCCATGGACTGTAGCCTACCAGGCTCCTCCGTCCGTGGGATTTTCCAGGCAAGAGTACTGGAGTGGGTTGCCGTTTCCTTCTCCAGGAGATCTTCCCAACCCAGGGATCGAACCCAGGTCTCCCACATCGCAGACAGATGCTTTACCATCTGTTCAAATATATGGCAAAGTTGGAAGAATTTTACAGTATACCCTCTAGGTAGATTCTACCGTTAACTATTTATTCTACTTATTTTGACAAAGAATTAGCTGTCCCTTTAGTCATTCATCTTTTTTTTTTTTTTTGATGCATTTCAAGGTTTTAGACATCAGTACACTTCCCCTAAATGCTTCAGACACTGTATCGTTAAATAAAGTTTAATATTTGCTTATGCATCTCCTTTTGACATAAAATTTACATACAATTAAATACACAAATGAAGTGTGCATTGGCTGAGCTTTAATAAGTACATATACCTCTGTAATCCAAACACCCAATGCTATTCCTGAAACTGTATGTAAGTCTCTGTATTCTTGTCTTTTGAATTAAAATGCTGATTCAAGAGTTAATGATTGGGAAATGTGAAGATGTAGAAACGAACACTAGCTACTGGGCGAGGGATCTGGTAACAATTTAGACTGTAATTCTGCCATGTGGCAGAATTAGAAAAGAAGCCCAGTTGCCTGAAAGATATAAACAAACACCTGGCATGCACTCCTAAGCTTTTTCTACAGGAAGCAGACCTCCTCCAGATGAAAACCACTGACCACAAGAACATGGATCCTAGACCAGTTGAAACCAGAAGGTTGATGATGGTTGACACTTCACCTTGAGGCAAACCAATCTGAGAATTGTCCATGAGCTGAGCACATTCTGTTCCTTAAAAACTTCTCACTACCCTCTCCCATGTAGGTCACACAGTCTTGAGGGCATAGCCCACTGTGGTCCTGTTTGCCTGGCAAAGTGATAAAAACTACTCTTCTCTACTTCACCCAAAACTCTGTTTCTGCATTTCTATTTGGCACCAACGAGCAGAGGCTAAGTTTTGGCAACATTCCCACTCTTGGCAGTCACCACCCTACAATTCCCAGGGTGACAGTTTTACAGCCAGTCCCAGCTAGAGCAGAAGGGCCCAGGGCTCGAGAGGTAGAGGTAAAAATGGATAGAATAACTATGTTTGAAGAGCTCTGGAGAAGAGTTCCACTTCTCACAGCATTTGGCAATGAAACAGTCATACACATGCCGATGACTATCAGACAAAACCCATCACAGAAGCGACCACTGATCCCAAAGAAGTTGCATGAAACGCACAAGACACAGCTCTACCGGGAATCAGGTTTCCATAAGCCTAGCAATAGAAACACCGAGCACTGATCTCATCTAAATAGGTAAAATTGTTTGGAAGATGTGGAGAAGGAAAGCAAATGTGATTAAGAAGACCTGTAGTCAACAACCACTGCAGCTCAAGTGCCTAGAACCTGTGCTTCGCAACAAGAGAAGCCACCACAAGCAGCAGCCTGCACACCACTGCAGAGAGTAGCCTCAACGCGCTGCAACCAGAGAAAGCCCTCGCAGCAAGGAAGGCCAGTGAGCCCAAAAACAGAAATAAAAAAGAGAAAGCCTGTAGTAGAAATTCAATAGATAATGTTTATAATTATAAATCAAGGAAGGTGTATAAGAATTTTAAACCAGAGAGAGAGAGAGAGAAAATATTGAATATGATTGTCTTTGGAGACCTTTAATTGAGGCTGCTGCTGCTGCTGCTGCTGCTAAGCCGCTTCAGTCGTGTCCATCTCTGTGAGACCCCATAGAAGGCAGCCTGCCAGGCTCCCCCATCCCTGGGATTCTCCAGGCAAGAACACTGAAGTGGGTTGCCATTTCCTTCTCCAATGCGTGAAACTGAAAAGTGAAAGTGAAGTCGCTCAGTCGTGTCTGATTCTTTGCAACCGCATGGACAGTAGCCTACCAGACCCCATGGACGGTAGCCCACCAGGCTCCTCTGTCCATGGAATTTTCCAGGCAAGAGTACTGGAGTGGGGTGCCACTGCCTTCTCCATGAATTGAGGAGGTAAGGGGAAAGAAAATTCTGTCCTCTGTAGTTACTTTAGTAGAACCCATGATTTCTTAATCGATATGCCAATAAATCTTATTAAAAATTAAAGTTAAATTTTAAAGAAAAGATGAAATAAATACTGTGTGTCATATTTCCAATCTCATCAACATTTTGTGCTATATATGTATATTGGGGGAACATCTCAAAAGCTACTAGAAATACTGGTGAAATACACTAAACTTTTTAATTCTATACCTGAATTTGAAGACAGTGAGAGGAACAGCCACCTCCCACTCCCCACCGCACCCCCGCTCCAGGCCCCCCTCTGCCACCAGTGAAAATCTAGAGAAACTGAAAGTGCTGTGGCATAATTTGCCAATTACAGAAAACAAGGGCCTTAATAGTCAACGACCCCTCAGGGATCGGACAAGTGTGGGATGATACAAGTGCTGGAATGAGACCCCTACATAAAACCAAGACTCTCAAAGAGGTGCTCTCATGGTGAGAGAGGGCAACAGAAAATAACAACTCTTTGCAGAAAAGGACATGACAAGGAACTCATCCACTTTGCCCTGGGCCCTGAATGGAAGGAAGAAATGTTGCAATTTACAGGCAAAGGTCTGCTCTCACACAGGACAGCGGTTTAAACACACTATGTAAGACCTTAGATCTCCAAGCTAAGAACTTTTCATAAAAAGTCTTGGATTAAAAACAATCCCGGGATTCCTGGCAAAAGCCAACACAAATCCTCTCTGGAAAGACCTATACTTAACGTAGGGATCACAGGATTCTAAAGACATAAAATTCTGCCTTAACATAAGCCCAAACACAAAGTCAGGAAACAAAGTATAAAGCAACAAGGAAAGAAGCAAATATCAGTCCACCATGAACAAGAGTCTGCAGAAGCAGTGTATACTATAATTAGAGTCTCAGAACTTTCGATAATGGACGCATCAGACATAAGCAAACTATTAAGTATACTTGAAATCATTAGTTCATTAACAGAATGGCAGAAAAAGAATGTAAAACTAAATCTCTTTGCTTGTACACCAGAAACTAGCACAATATTGTAAATCAATTATATTTCAATAAATTTTTTTATTTGAAAATTTGTTTAAATTTTTAAGAAAAGACTGACAAGCATGAAGTAGGAACAAGGTAGCATCACAAAGGATACAANGACAGCATGTACACCCGTGGTGGATTCATGTTGATGTATGGCAAAACCAATACAATATTGTAAAGTAAAAAATAAATGAATAAATGATAAAATTAAAAAAAAACTCTATGAAGTTCTATTTTCAATAAGACTAATTTACATTACCATTCCCATCCGGATTGAAAGAATTGTTTTCTGTCTTAAGATAGCAATTATTAAAACTGTCTTAAGAGATAGGAAAAAATGAATTAAATCCATAAAGGAAGATGACTAAGTTTCCAAAGAAATTCTTTCTTTACACTCTGCATCTCCCCAAGAAAAGAACAAAAGGTTCAAATATTTTAGTCAATTTTTCATTTGAAATAAAATACAAAGACTTGGCACTATTTGAATTGCTTGAGCCCCAGAAAGAGAAAATGAGCTTCCAAACTGCTTTAAAAAAAATTTTTTTTATTTTTTAATGCATTAGGCCACTGTTGATTTTCTGTTTTAAATATAGCAGTGCGTACATGCCAATTCCAAACTCCCAATCCATCCCTCCCCGTCATCCTTCCCTCCAGTAACTATAAATTCATTCTCTAAATCCGTGACCCTGTTTCTGTTTTGTAAAAGAATTCACTTGTATCATTTTTTTAGATTCCACATATAAGCAATANTCCCCCTCATCCTTCCCTCCAGTAACTATAAATTCATTCTCTAAATCCGTGACCCTGTTTCTGTTTTGTAAAAGAATTCACTTGTATCATTTTTTTAGATTCCACATATAAGCAATATCATATGGTATTTGTCTTCCTCTGACTTACTTCACTTAATATGATTATCTCCAGGTCCATCCATGCTGCTGCAAATGCTACCATTTCACCCTGTTTAATGACTGAGTGCAATTCCGCTGTGTTTGTGTACCACATCTTCTTTGTCCACTCATCTGTAGATGCACATTTCAGTAGGTCCATGCCGTGGCTATTGCAAACAGTGCTGCAGTCAACACTGGGGTGCATATATCCTTTTGATATGCTTTTCTCTGGATATATGCCCAGGAGTGGGATTGATGGATCATATGGTAACTTTTTTTTTTTTTTTAAAGAAAGTGTTAATCTCTCAATCATGTCCAACTCTTTGTGAACCAATGGACTATAATATAGCTTACCAGGCTCCTCTGTCCATGAGATTCTCCAGGCAAGAATACTGGAGTGGGTTGCCACTTCCTTCTCCACGGGATCTTCCTGACCCAGGGATCAAACCCAGGTCTCCTACATTGGAGGCAGATTCTTTACCACCTGAGCCACCAGTTTCATACTGTTCTCCATAGCAGCTGTACCAATTAACACTCCCCCCAATAGTGTAGGAGGGTCTCCTTTCTCCACACCCTCTCCAGCATTTATTGTTTGAAGACTTTTTGATGATGGCCATTCTGACTGGANTCTCCACAGCAGCTGTACCAATTAACACTCCCCCCAATAGTGTAGGAGGGTCTCCTTTCTCCACACCCTCTCCAGCATTTATTGTTTGAAGACTTTTTGATGATGGCCATTCTGACTGGAAGAGAAGGGAACAACAGAGGATGAGATGGTTGGTTGGTATCACTGACTCAATGGACATGAGTCTGGGTAAACTCCAGGAGTTGGTGATGGACAGGGAGGCCTGGCATGCTGCAGTCCATGGGGTCTCAAAGAGTCTGACACGACTGAGCGACTGAACTGAACTAAACTGAACTGATTCTGACTGGTGTGAGCTGATGTCTCATTGTGGTTTTGATTTGCATTTCTCTACTGATTAGTGATGTTGAACATCAATTTGTATGTCTTCTTTGGGGACTTGTCTACTTAGGTCTTCTGCCCCGAGGAAGCCTCAAATTTTGACAATGATACAAAGGTGGGGGGAGATCTGATATTGTTCAATGTTAATAATTAATAATACTTAAATTAAAAATGTAAATAGATTAATTGGCATTGGTTTAAAGAACATACCACAAGAAAATAAAATCTGTAAGAAGTATTCAATAATAGAAAGTTTAATGAAACAACTTTTTAATAGGTCAAAGAAGAAAACCATTTAATGTTTGCAATAAAAATAAAAGTTTCTGAGATTCAGAGCCCTTCCAAAAAACAGATGATCAGATGTAAATATAAGCATCTTGGAGAACTGTTTTAACTGGACACACGTTATACATAACAGAAAAGTTAAAATGTATGTTAATAACTACTCAGTCATAAAAAAAAATGAAATAACGCCTTTTGCTGCAACATGGATAGAACTAGAGGTTATCATACTAAGTGGAACAAGCCAGACAAAGACAAATACTATGTGATATCACTTATATTTGAAATCTAAAATATGAAATAAGTGAACTTATCTATGGAACAGAAACCGATTCACAGACCCAGAGAACAGACATGATTGCCAAGGTGGAGTGGGGGCGGAGGGGGGATTGGGAGTTTGGGGTTAGCAGATGCAAAGTATTATACAGAGAATGGATGAACAAGGCCCAGCTGGAAACTATATTCAGTATCCTGTGATAAACCATAATGGAGAAGAATATGAAAAAGAATATATATATATATATGAGATAACTGAGTCACTCTGCTGCACAGCAGAAATTAAAGCAACATTGTAAATCAACTATACATCAATAAAATAAAAACTTTAAAAATTTATGTTAATGTATATTTTATGATCTGAAGTATGTGTTATAAAGTGGGGAGGGAGGTTAAGAGTATTCATATGAATCCAAAGCTGTATAAAACTACAAAAAGGCTTATACCCAATTATAGTAGTTGGTACTGTGGCAGTTCATTTAAAATCACATTTCCTGGAATTCTCTTTGCTGTATTATTACAGGCTCAATTTGGACAGAAGAGACATTTGCTTGCGATTTGGGAGTTTGAAAGGGAAGGTCGCTGAAAAAAGTGTGAAAGTGAAAGTCACTCAGTTGTGTCCAACTCCTTGTGACCCCATGGACTGTAACCTGCCAGGCTCCTCTGTCCATGGAATTCTCCAGGCAAAAACACTGGAGTGGGTTGCCATTTCTTTCTCCCGGGGATCCTCTCAACCCAGGGATCGACTGTGGGTCTCCCACTTTGCAGGGGGATTCTTTACCATCTGGGACTTCCCTGGTGGCTCAGACGGTAAAGCATCTGTCTACAATGCTAGAGACCTGGGTTCGATCCCCGGGTCGGGAAGATCCCTTGGAGAAGGAAATGGCAATCCACTCCAGTACTATTGCCTGGAAAATCCCATGAACAGAGGAGCTTGATAGGCTACAGTCCATGAGGTCGCAAAGAGTCGGACATGACTGAGCGACTTCACTCACTTCACTCACTCTTTACCATCTGAGCCACCAGGGAAGCCCGGAAGGTCGCTGAAGGCTGCCATGATGAAACAGAGTGACAAGGGTTGGTGAGGACGGGGGTACTGGCGGGGATAATGCAGCTTATCCTTGCCCTCTCTGCTTCATTTCTGGATCTTCCCAGTTGATGGTCCTGTTGATCAGCCCAAGCTGACCACCACCTACTGGACAGAGGCCGGCAGGGGCGGCAGCCACACAGAGGCAGAGCTGCCCGCGCGCCCACTTCCTCTGCAGGCTGGCCCCCACGGCTGGCTTAACATCTTATGTTGCGAGGCCTCATGTCCTCCAGCTCACTCCCAATCTGACTTTCCAGATCCACCACAGTTGCATAGACTCTGACTCGTACACTGCACCCTCTATCCCAAACTCACAGTGATTCTACTTCCCTGATTGAACTCCGCATTATTCACCGGCCAGTGGTCCTCTGTACTTGAAAACAATCGAAAGGCTTTTTTGCAAAAATGTAATGACTCAAAACATTAAGCATGAGCTTTTATGAAGATCAAGTCTTGAAAAGTGATTAAAAGAACTAGATAACTAATGGAAAATAACTTTTAAAGGACTCATGATAAAGAAGTCACAAGCTGAAAGGATAAATGGAGGCTACTGATTATTTTTAGTATGGAATCAAGAATAATGTAGTAATGAAGATATAAAACAGAAACCCAATATCATAAAACTTGACCCTAGATAAAAATGCAAGTAAATGTTTGGAGGCAACCTAAGAGATGGTAAGAAAAAAACTTTCAAAGTGCAGCAATTTCTTCAGATTTCATAGTCAGGAGATAATAAATACCTTGTGAATGGGGAAATTGTCAATGAGGTTTAAGATTTAAGGATTGTCAAAGTTATGAATATACCCATGTGGAACACAAAGCAGATTACAAAACGTCCAAATTAATAGTGAAAACAGCTTTCAAAGCAAAACAATAAACAAACAGTATAAAATGAAAGGAAGATGCTTTTAAAGATTGAAAAGATAATGTTAAATGAAAACAAAAAAATAGTATTTAAAAGATGAGCAAGATGATCAATGAAGCCAGAGTCTGATTCTGTGAAAAGAGTAATAAGATTGACAAAATGTTTGTCATTCTTATAATAACAATGAGACCATATAGAATAACTTTGAGTTGAGACTATGAGGCTACACATAGGAATGGGATTAGAAATTAAAGAGTACTATGAATAGCTTCATTCAATAAACATTAACATTGACCAAGACGGAAGATATGAATTCCCCAAATAATCTTAAGTAGCGGAAGACCTTAATAAACCAACAATATTAAGATAAACTGCATAAGTTCTCAAAATAAACCTAAAATAACCACTTCACCACCACGCCTAGATAGTACTGTGAATGAGGTGAATCAGTCATTAGAAAATTCCCATATTATGGCAATTGTTCAAGAGCATAGAAAATTAGAGAAACTATCTAATTTATTCTAGGATGCTAACATAAGGCACTGATTAAAAAAAAAAAACAGAGAAAGTTGAGAGGAAGGAAAGAAGGAAAGAATAATGCAAGGGAGGTTGGAAGTCAGGGACAGATGGGAAGAAATGACAGGAAGCAGTGCAACGCAGTACCTACGGGTCATTTTTGTTTATGAATGCTGAATTCTGTTGTGTAGGGCAGTTAGCTTACTGACAAGTCAGATTCCTTCCTTTGGACTCTGTGAGGGTAGGTCTAGAGTAGCGCATTCTAGAGCTCCTGGGCTCTGCTCTATCCTATGTCCTCTCTCAGATCTCAACTGGGGATCTCCTGCGCTCTGCAAGCCTCTGCAGCCTGCTCGGTTAGACTCCAATGTTTCCCAGCACTTTGTGATTTCAGAAATCTCCCATTTAGCTCACAAATCCACAGCGACCCTTCTGCTTCTGTCCTAGTGGGCTGCTTCAACCCAATTAATATTCAACCAAAGGCTCAAGAGGTCCCCAGAGATTTCTGGAGAAACTCTTTTCCTCACTTCTCCCTTTGCGGTGTTTCTCCGGGGCACCCCGGCAGCTCCCTGGGCTCTGGAATCCACTTTCCTGTGCTGCAGTTTGGGAAAGCCTCAGTGCAGACAGCTGGTGTGAATGTTTTCCTTTTTCTTGAGGATTACAGCTGTGTGTACTGTTTCATATGTTTTGACCAGTTTTATGCTTGATTAAAGCAAGAGGGTAGAAAATATCTGTTAATTCTATCAGAGTCAGAAACAGAAATCCATATGCCATTTTTTCATCCATCAAAGTCTGAAACATAAGTAGAAGTATAAGCATAAGTAACTTCAAGTGAGTAAAAGCAAAGGAATTGCTGAACATGAAGGCAGACACTTCTTTATAACAAAAAATATTCCTTAAAGTATTCCATAGTCCTCTAAGTTTAAAAAAAAAAGCCCATAGTCATAAATAAAATTATGAGACTATAGGCAGTGAGTTGTTTTGCTTTTTAGCTACATGTTATTTTCAATTGATATCCTACTATGAATGATGAGAACACTCTTACAAGTTTGATTTTCATTTTCAAGTCTATAACATTTACTTTGTCCCTTTCTTTCTAATTATTATACCCTAGTGTTTCCTTTTTTGGTCTTATTTCCTTGGTAAGAATCTCTAGCAAACGGATGAAAGAGGAAGTGATAGCATCAATATTTCCCCCTTACTTAACAGAAATATTTCTAAACTTTAGCCATTAAGTATAATATTTGCTATGGTTGTTGATAGTTCTTCTTTATAGGTTAAGAAAGTAAGAATTTTAAAAAATCATAAATGTGTTGTATTTTATCAAACACCTTTTTTGTAATTATGAGATGATCATACAATTTCTATTCTGTTGATATCTTACCGTGATGAATCTTATCAATATCATCCTTGGATTCTAGGGATAAATCCTATTTGAACATGAGATATCTTTTCATATGTAACAAATCAATTAGTTAATAATATATTTAAGATTTTTGCAATAATTTTGTTATATTGTATAGTTCTTTTTGTTTTTAATATGAGGTTTTACTAGCTTTATGAAATAGTTGAGTAATTTTTTTCCTATTCTTGGAATTCACTTGGGGGTAAGATATGGGTTATCTATTCCTTGAAAATTTGAACATCATAGAAGCAAAGTACCTAAAAAATTAAACACATGACTTCTCTTTCTTTCCTTTCTTGCTGTTGTGCTTGACATACATTAAGCAATTTATTTTTATTGCGTGTTTTTCTTAGGTTCAGTTTATAATTTTACAATCTTAAATATCTAATAGAGATAACATAGCTTGACTATTTAATAGTTGGACTATTAAATCCAGGGAGGAAAAAGTCATATATATGCATTATTTAATGGTGAAAGTTCTAGAGAAAAAAAAAAGAAAAGAAAATTTGATAAAACTTACCTATAAGATACTGGTTCAGTGTTTTCTGAGTGGAAAGACTTTTGATTTCAGATTTAGTTTATTTACTGGTTACTAGTTTACTTCATTTTCCTTGTTTCAAGTCAATTTCACTAAATTCTAGAAAATTCTCTTCTATCTAAGTTTTTAATAATATTGAATTTCAATATTTTCTAGGGTTCCTTTACCTCCGTTTTATCTATAGTTATGTCTCATATTTTAGTTTTGTGAGATTGTTTTCCAAAACTGACCACAGCAGTATTTCCAGTTTCAAATGCTCTTTGACACTCTTAAAGCGACAATGCATACTGTCCTCCTCCTTGAATCTGGACAAGGCTTGGTGACCACATTGACAAACAGAAGACAGTGGAAGAGATGCTCTCTGTTTTCCATAGCTGAGGCCCTGGACCCTGTGGAACAGAGTCAGTCTCTCCTGACCATGCCCAATCCATATTCACAATCCACAGTATCAGTGAACATGAAAAACAGTTTTTACATCCCTAGATTTGCGGATCATTTGTTTTTTCAGCCATAGTAACTAGGAAAGTTCTGATTTTTCTTAATTGTATCTGTTTTAGAAAAATTCTCTTAATTTATTTGTTTGATTTTTTCATGTTTGATTGTTCTCAACCTGGATTCAAGGATGTTAATTACATATAAATAAAACTCTTTTTCTATTATTTTCTCGTGGATTATTTTAAACTCCTTTTTTCTATTTTATCTTTCTGTTTCTAATATGGTTATAATAATGGAAAGGCTTCAGTCTCTCCTTTAATTATTTTTTCCCTGTGCTCTTCCAACTCATTTTTTCTCATTTTAGCATTTTTCCCCATCTTTTTACCTCACTTCTCTATGCTTTGGTGCAAAAAGATCATAATTCCTTTAATTCATCTTCTTTATTTGATTTGAAGAAAATTATTTGTTCAATATATTATTCTGCTTTTGCAAACTCATTGTTCTCTTATTATTGCTATACTGAGTTTATTTGTTTCTTTAATATTTTTCTCATAGTCTCCAGCTCATGTTTCTTTGATTAATGATCATCTTTTCATGGAAGCCCATCTTTCTCGATCAGCTGCAGAAAATGTTAAACTAATACTTTCTTTAAAATCAAATAAAGAATGTGAATGAAAGGGGAAAAGGCGTTTTGTTGTTGTTTCGCATCAAGAGTTTAGAAGAAGCAAGTGGGGAGTAAAATGCTAAAAAGAGGAGAAAATGAGCTACAAGAGCTCAGGAGAAAAAAAGGGAACACTGTGTGGTAACAGACATGCTGATGACGTGCAGATATGTACATGGCACCATC
>SJYW01029536.1:80633-107441 GCA_006410735.1 Raphicerus campestris
GATAGACCTAGAGGTTATCATACTAAGTGGAACAAGCCAGACAAAGACAAATACTATGTGATATCACTTATATTTGAAATCTAAAATATGAAATAAGTGAACTTATCTATGGAACAGAAACCGATTCACAGACCCAGAGAACAGACATGATTGCCAAGGTGGAGTGGGGGCGGAGAGGGGATTGGGAGTTTGGGGTTAGCAGATGCAAAGTATTATACAGAGAATGGATGAACAAGGCCCAGCTGGAAACTATATTCAGTATCCTGTGATAAACCATAATGGAGAAGAATATGAAAAAGAATATATATATATATATGAGATAACTGAGTCACTCTGCTGCACAGCAGAAATTAAAGCAACATTGTAAATCAACTATACATCAATAAAATAAAAACTTTAAAAATTTATGTTAATGTATATTTTATGATCTGAAGTATGTGTTATAAAGTGGGGAGGGAGGTTAAGAGTATTCATATGAATCCAAAGCTGTATAAAACTACAAAAAGTCTTATACCCAATTATAGTAGTTGGTACTGTGGCAGTTCATTTAAAATCACATTTCCTGGAATTCTCTTTGCTGTATTATTACAGGCTCAATTTGGACAGAAGAGACATTTGCTTGCGATTTGGGAGTTTGAAAGGGAAGGTCGCTGAAAAAAGTGTGAAAGTGAAAGTCACTCAGTTGTGTCCAACTCCTTGTGACCCCATGGACTGTAACCTGCCAGGCTCCTCTGTCCATGGAATTCTCCAGGCAAAAACACTGGAGTGGGTTGCCATTTCTTTCTCCCGGGGATCCTCTAACCCAGGGATCGACTGTGGGTCTCCCACTTTGCAGGGGGATTCTTTACCATCTGGGACTTCCCTGGTGGCTCAGACGGTAAAGCATCTGTCTACAATGCTAGAGACCCGGGTTCGATCCCCGGGTCGGGAAGATCCCTTGGAGAAGGAAATGGCAATCCACTCCAGTACTATTGCCTGGAAAATCCCATGAACAGAGGAGCTTGATAGGCTACAGTCCATGAGGTCGCAAAGAGTCGGACATGACTGAGCGACTTCACTCACTTCACTCACTCTTTACCATCTGAGCCACCAGGGAAGCCCGGAAGGTCGCTGAAGGCTGCCATGATGAAACAGAGTGACAAGGGTTGGTGAGGACGGGGGTACTGGCGGGGATAATGCAGCTTATCCTTGCCCTCTCTGCTTCATTTCTGGATCTTCCCAGTTGATGGTCCTGTTGATCAGCCCAAGCTGACGACCACCTACTGGACAGAGGCAGGCAGGGGCGGCAGCCACACAGAGGCAGAGCTGCCCGCGCGCCCACTTCCTCTGCAGGCTGGCCCCCACGGCTGGCTTAACATCTTATGTTGCGAGGCCTCATGTCCTCCAGCTCACTCCCAATCTGACTTTCCAGATCCACCACAGTTGCATAGACTCTGACTCGTACACTGCACCCTCTATCCCAAACTCACAGTGATTCTACTTCCCTGATTGAACTCCGCATTATTCACCGGCCAGTGGTCCTCTGTACTTGAAAACAATCGAAAGGCTTTTTTGCAAAAATGTAATGACTCAAAACATTAAGCATGAGCTTTTATGAAGATCAAGTCTTGAAAAGTGATTAAAAGAACTAGATAACTAATGGAAAATAACTTTTAAAGGACTCATGATAAAGAAGTCACAAGCTGAAAGGATAAATGGAGGCTACTGATTATTTTTAGTATGGAATCAAGAATAATGTAGTAATGAAGATATAAAACAGAAACCCAATATCATAAAACTTGACCCTAGATAAAAATGCAAGTAAATGTTTGGAGGCAACCTAAGAGATGGTAAGAAAAAAACTTTCAAAGTGCAGCAATTTCTTCAGATTTCATAGTCAGGAGATAATAAATACCTTGTGAATGGGGAAATTGTCAATGAGGTTTAAGATTTAAGGATTGTCAAAGTTATGAATATACCCATGTGGAACACAAAGCAGATTACAAAACGTCCAAATTAATAGTGAAAACAGCTTTCAAAGCAAAACAATAAACAAACAGTATAAAATGAAAGGAAGATGCTTTTAAAGATTGAAAAGATAATGTTAAATGAAAACAANCAGAGGCAGAGCTGCCCGCGCGCCCGCTTCCTCTGCAGGCTGGCCCCCACGGCTGGCTTAACATCTTATGTTGCGAGGCCTCATGTCCTCCAGCTCACTCCCAATCTGACTTTCCAGATCCACCACAGTTGCATAGACTCTGACTCGTACACTGCACCCTCTATCCCAAACTCACAGTGATTCTACTTCCCTGATTGAACTCCGCATTATTCACCGGCCAGTGGTCCTCTGTACTTGAAAACAATCGAAAGGCTTTTTTGCAAAAATGTAATGACTCAAAACATTAAGCATGAGCTTTTATGAAGATCAAGTCTTGAAAAGTGATTAAAAGAACTAGATAACTAATGGAAAATAACTTTTAAAGGACTCATGATAAAGAAGTCACAAGCTGAAAGGATAAATGGAGGCTACTGATTATTTTTAGTATGGAATCAAGAATAATGTAGTAATGAAGATATAAAACAGAAACCCAATATCATAAAACTTGACCCTAGATAAAAATGCAAGTAAATGTTTGGAGGCAACCTAAGAGATGGTAAGAAAAAAACTTTCAAAGTGCAGCAATTTCTTCAGATTTCATAGTCAGGAGATAATAAATACCTTGTGAATGGGGAAATTGTCAATGAGGTTTAAGATTTAAGGATTGTCAAAGTTATGAATATACCCATGTGGAACACAAAGCAGATTACAAAACGTCCAAATTAATAGTGAAAAAAGCTTTCAAAGCAAAACAATAAACAAACAGTATAAAATGAAAGGAAGATGCTTTTAAAGATTGAAAAGATAATATTAAATGAAAACAAAAAATAGTATTTAAAAGATGAGCAAGATGATCAATGAAGCCAGAGTCTGATTCTGTGAAAAGAGTAATAAGATTGACAAAATGTTTGTCATTCTTATAATAACAACGAGACCATATAGAATAACTTTGAGTTGAGGCTGTGAGGCTACACATAGGAATGGGATTAGAAATTAAAGAGTACTACGAATAGCCTCATTCAATAAACATTCACATTGACCAAGACGGAAGATATGAATTCCCCAAATAATCTTAAGTAGCGGAAGACCTTAATAAACCAACAATATTAAGATAAACTGCATAAGTTCTCAAAATAAACCTAAAATAACCACTTCACCACCACGCCTAGATAGTACTGTGAATGAGGCGAATCAATCATTAGAAAATTCCCATATTATGGCAATTGTTCAAGAGCATAGAAAATTATAGAAACTATCTAATTTATTCTAGGATGCTAACATAAGATACTGATTTAAAAAAAAAAAACAGAGAAAGTTGAGAGGAAGGAAAGAAGGAAAGAATAATGCAAGGGAGGTTGGAAGTCAGGGACAGATGGGAAGAAATGACAGGAAGCAGTGCAACGCAGTACCTACGGGTCATTTTTGTTTATGAATGCTGAATTCTGTTGTGTAGGGCAGTTAGCTTACTGACAAGTCAGATTCCTTCCTTTGGACTCTGTGAGGGTAGGTCTAGAGTAGCGCATTCTAGAGCTCCTGGGCTCTGCTCTATCCTATGTCCTCTCTCAGATCTCAACTGGGGATCTCCTGCGCTCTGCAAGCCTCTGCAGCCTGCTCGGTTAGACTCCAATGTTTCCCAGCACTTTGTGATTTCAGAAATCTCCCATTTAGCTCACAAATCCACAGCGACCCTTCTGCTTCTGTCCTAGTGGGCTGCTTCAACCCAATTAATATTCAACCAAAGGCTCAAGAGGTCCCCAGAGATTTCTGGAGAAACTCTTTTCCTCACTTCTCCCTTTGCGGTGTTTCTCCGGGGCACCCCGGCAGCTCCCTGGGCTCTGGAATCCACTTTCCTGTGCTGCAGTTTGGGAAAGCCTCAGTGCAGACAGCTGGTGTGAATGTTTTCCTTTTTCTTGAGGATTACAGCTGTGTGTACTGTTTCATATGTTTTGACCAGTTTTATGCTTGATTAAAGCAAGAGGGTAGAAAATATCTGTTAATTCTATCAGAGTCAGAAACAGAAATCCATATGCCATTTTTTCATCCATCAAAGTCTGAAACATAAGTAGAAGTATAAGCATAAGTAACTTCAAGTGAGTAAAAGCAAAGGAATTGCTGAACATGAAGGCAGACACTTCTTTATAACAAAAAATATTCCTTAAAGTATTCCATAGTCCTCTAAGTTTAAAAAAAAAAGCCCATAGTCATAAATAAAATTATGAGACTATAGGCAGTGAGTTGTTTTGCTTTTTAGCTACATGTTATTTTCAATTGATATCCTACTATGAATGATGAGAACACTCTTACAAGTTTGATTTTCATTTTCAAGTCTATAACATTTACTTTGTCCCTTTCTTTCTAATTATTATACCCTAGTGTTTCCTTTTTTGGTCTTATTTCCTTGGTAAGAATCTCTAGCAAACGGATGAAAGAGGAAGTGATAGCATCAATATTTCCCCCTTACTTAACAGAAATATTTCTAAACTTTAGCCATTAAGTATAATATTTGCTATGGTTGTTGATAGTTCTTCTTTATAGGTTAAGAAAGTAAGAATTTTAAAAAATCATAAATGTGTTGTATTTTATCAAACACCTTTTTTGTAATTATGAGATGATCATACAATTTCTATTCTGTTGATATCTTACCATGATGAATCTTATCAATATCATCCTTGGATTCTAGGGATAAATCCTATTTGAACATGAGATATCTTTTCATATGCAACAAATCAATTAGTTAATAATATATTTAAGATTTTTGCAATAATTTTGTTATACTGTATAGTTCTTTTTGTTTTTAATATGAGGTTTTACTAGCTTTATGAAATAGTTGAGTAATTTTTTTCCTATTCTTGGAATTCACTTGGGGGTAAGATATGGGTTATCTATTCCTTGAAAATTTGAACATCATAGAAGCAAAGTACCTAAAAAATTAAACACATGACTTTTCTTTCTTTCCTTTCTTGCTGTTGTGCTTGACATACATTAAGCAATTTATTTTTATTGTGTGTTTTTCTTAGGTTCAGTCTATAATTTTACAATCTTAAATATCTAATAGAGATAACATAGCTTGACTATTTAATAGTTGGACTATTAAATCCAGGGAGGAAAAAGTCATATATATGCATTATTTAATGGTGAAAGTTCTAGAGAAAAAAAAAAGAAAAGAAAATTTGATAAAACTTACCTATAAGATACTGGTTCAGTGTTTTCTGAGTGGAAAGACTTTTGATTTCAGATTTAGTTTATTTACTGGTTACTAGTTTACTTCATTTTCCTTGTTTCAAGTCAATTTCACTAAATTCTAGAAAATTATCTTCTATCTAAGTTTTTAATAATATTGAATTTTAATATTTTCTAGGTTTCCTTTACCTCCATTTTTTCTATAGTTATGTCTCATATTTTAGTTTTGTGAGATTGCTTTCCAAAACTGACCACAGCAGTATTTCCAGTTTCAAATGCCCTTTGACACTCTNTTTATTTACTGGTTACTAGTTTACTTCATTTTCCTTGTTTCAAGTCAATTTCACTAAATTCTAGAAAATTCTCTTCTATCTAAGTTTTTAATAATATTGAATTTCAATATTTTCTAGGGTTCCTTTACCTCCGTTTTATCTATAGTTATGTCTCATATTTTAGTTTTGTGAGATTGTTTTCCAAAACTGACCACAGCAGTATTTCCAGTTTCAAATGCTCTTTGACACTCTTAAAGCGACAATGCATACTGTCCTCCTCCTTGAATCTGGACAAGGCTTGGTGACCACATTGACAAACAGAAGACAGTGGAAGAGATGCTCTCTGTTTTCCATAGCTGAGGCCCTGGACCCTGTGGAACAGAGTCAGTCTCTCCTGACCATGCCCAATCCATATTCACAATCCACAGTATCAGTGAACATGAAAAACAGTTTTTACATCCCTAGATTTGCGGATCATTTGTTTTTTCAGCCATAGTAACTAGGAAAGTTCTGATTTTTCTTAATTGTATCTGTTTTAGAAAAATTCTCTTAATTTATTTGTTTGATTTTTTCATGTTTGATTGTTCTCAACCTGGATTCAAGGATGTTAATTACATATAAATAAAACTCTTTTTCTATTATTTTCTCGTGGATTATTTTAAACTCCTTTTTTCTATTTTATCTTTCTGTTTCTAATATGGTTATAATAATGGAAAGGCTTCAGTCTCTCCTTTAATTATTTTTTCCCTGTGCTCTTCCAACTCATTTTTTCTCATTTTAGCATTTTTCCCCATCTTTTTACCTCACTTCTCTATGCTTTGGTGCAAAAAGATCATAATTCCTTTAATTCATCTTCTTTATTTGATTTGAAGAAAATTATTTGTTCAATATATTATTCTGCTTTTGCAAACTCATTGTTCTCTTATTATTGCTATACTGAGTTTATTTGTTTCTTTAATATTTTTCTCATAGTCTCCAGCTCATGTTTCTTTGATTAATGATCANCTGCATCTTGGAAAAAATGAGTTGGTCTTCAGAATGGAACTGGGGAAAGAACAAATGGGAAGAAAGGAGACCCATTAGAGTACACTGCAATTATATCTGAGGTGGATGACAGGAGCTATCTTGGGAAGATGTGGAGAAGGGGGCAGGTCCAAGGGATGCTGAGGAGGGAGCCATGCCAAGATCTGGTTCCCAGCTGAGGATTCGGTGGTGAGTGGAGAATGACTGGTGGTATGTGGGCTTGGTTTTCCATTCCTGGGCCAACATGGCTCCTTCCAGTACAGAAATAAAAAGAGAGAATGTTCTAAGGGCAGGCAAGGCTAGTCTGATTAAATGGATTTGTGTGAGATGACTGTCAGCATTTCCAGTGATACAGTCTGGAGGGCAGCTGAACATACTGGTCTGCAGCTTAGAACAGAGTTAAAGCTGCAAGACATGGATTTGGAATCATTTATCCAGTGGGGATAGTTGAAGTCATGCTAGTAAAGCTTGCCCAGTAGTGTGTGTAGTCAGCTTCAAGGACTGAAGACAAGACTTGGGGAAGGCATTGTGGATTTACCATGAAATTAATGAAGCCTAAGCTTCAAGGCCCTAATGCACAAAGAGCCCATATGTGCATACTCCTCCTCAAAATAAGTATTTATTTTTGTCCTTAAGTAATTTTCTATCTTTTTCTTACTGAGGGTCCCCTGAGTTCTATGAACTTCAGACTCCATGATACCTGGATGCCCCATGAGGATGAACCTAGAGAGAGGAGCCAACAAATATGGGCTGGTCAAAAGTGGATGAAAAGATAAGGATGTTGTCTCTGAAATGCAAATCAAAACTACAGGTGCCTCCTCACACTGGTCAAAATGGCCATCATTAAAAAGTCTACCAAAGATTGAACAAGATGGTGGAGGAGTAGATGGACNAAGTGGATGAAAAGATAAGGATGTTGTCTCTGAAATGCAAATCAAAACTACAGGTGCCTCCTCACACTGGTCAAAATGGCCATCATTAAAAAGTCTACCAAAGATTGAACAAGATGGTGGAGGAGTAGATGGACATGGAGTACATCTCTCTCCACAAACACATCAGAAATACACCTTCAGACATAGAAGTGCTTACAGTACACCAGCTGAGAGCAGACAAGAGCACCTGAACACCAGGAAAGAATATGTAGAACCACAAAAAACTCACAATCAAGCCCTGAGCCTTTGGAGTGGGAGCACCGACTCCAAGACCCTAGACCACCAGAGAACTCCTAACCCTAGGGAATATCAAACAGTGAGAACTCCCACAAAGGAAACCACTTCAATACAAGGCCTGGCATCACCCAACTACCAGTAGCACCCTGTGCAGGATGCTTCATCCAAACAACAAACAAGACAAAAATACAAACCCAATCATCAACAGACAGGATTAGGGCAGCACTCAGCCCTGCCCATCAGAGGGGGGAAAAAAACTCAGCACAAATCTCACCCTATATAAAGCTTACACAAACCACTGGCCCAACCTTAGGAGGGCAGAAACCAAAAGGAAGAAAGAATTCAACCTTGAAGCCAGGAAAAAGGAGACTTCAAACACACTAGATCTAAAAAATAATAGTGAAAAGGCAGAGAAACACTGCACAAATGAAGGAACAAACTAGAAACATAGAAGTCCAAATAAATGGAGAGGAAATAGGCAAACTACCTGAAAAAAAAATTGAGAATAATGATAGTAAAGATGATCAAAACCCTTGAAAATAGAATGGATAAAATGCAAGAATCTATTAACAAAGACCTAGAAAAATTAAAGAATAAACATACAGAGACAACACAACTACTAAAATTAAAAATACTCTAGAATGAATCAATAATGGAATATATGAAGCAGAACAATGGATCCGTGAGCTGGAAGATAAAATGGTGCAGATAACTGCTGAAGAGCAGAATAAAGTAAAATGAAAGAAAAGAACTGAGGATAGTCTCAGAGACTTCTGAAACAATATTAAATGCAACAACATTTGAATTATAGGGTTCCCAGAAGAAGAAGAGAAAAAGAAAGGGTATGAGAAAATTTTTGAAGAGATTATAGTTGAAAATTTCCCCAAGATGGAAAAGGAAATAGTCAATTAAATCCAAGAGGGGCAAAGACTCCCATACAGGATTAATCCAAAGAGAAACACATCAAGACACATTCTAATCAAACTAACAAAGATTAAACACAAAGAAAGAATAGTAAAAGCAGCAAGAGAAAAGTAACTTACAAGGGAAACCCCATACATTTAACAGCTGATCTTTCAGCAGAAACTCCACAGGCCAGAAGGGAACTGAAGGATATATTTAAAGTACTGAAAGGGAAAAATCTACAACCAAGATTACCCAGCAAGGATCTCAAACAAAATTGATGGAGAAATCAAAAGTTTTTCAGATAAGCAAAAGTTAAGCGAATTCAGTACCACCAAACCAGCTTTACAACAAATGTTAAAGGGATTTACATAGTCAGGAAATATAAGAGAAGGAAAAGTTCTAAAAAAATAAACCCCAAACAATTAAGAAAATGGCAATAGGAACACACATTTCAATAATTATTTTAAAGTAAATGGTTTAAATGCTCCAACCAAAAGACACAAAGTGGCTGAATGAATGAAAAAACAAGATCTGTATATATGCTGTCTATAAGAAACCCACTTCAGACCTAAAGACACATATAGACGGAAAGTGAGAGTGTGGAAAAACATATTCCATGCAAATGGAAAGCAAAAGAAAGCTGGAGTAGCTATTCTCATATCAGACAAAGTAGAACTTAAAGAATATCACAAGAGATAAGGAAGGACACTACATAATGATCAAGGGATCAATCCAAGAGGAAGACATAATTGAAATATTTATGCACTCAACATAGGAGCACCTTAATACATTAGACAAACACGAACAGACATAAAAGCAGAAACTGACATTAACACAATAATTGTAGGAGACTCTAGCACCCCAGTTACACCAACCAACAGATCATCAAAATAGAAAATTAATGAGGAAACACAAGTCTTAAATGATACATTATACAAGATGGGTCTCATTGATCTCTTCAGGACATTCCATCCAAATGCAGAAGAATACACCTTCTTCTCAAGTGCACATGGAACATTCTCTAGGATAGACCACGTGTTGGGTCACAAATCAAACCTCAAGAAATTTAAGAAAATCGAAATCGTATCAAGCATCTTTTTCAACCACAACACTGCAAGACTAGATATCAAATACAAGAAAAAAAGCTGTAAAAAACACAAACGCTTGGAGATTAGACAATACATTTCTAAATAACGAACAGGTTACTGAAGAAATCAAAAGGGAAATCAAAAAACTCCCAGAAACAAACAACAATGAAAACACTACAACTCAGAACCTATTGGATGCAACAGAAGCAGTTCTAAGAGGGAAGTTGATAGCAATACAATCCTACCTCAAGACGCAAGAAAACATCAAATAGACAACCTCACTTTATGCCTAAAACAACTGGAAAAAGAAGAACAAGAAAAACCCCAAAATTAGCAGAAGGAAATAAATCATAAAGATCAGAGCAGAAATGAATGGAAAAGAAATGAAAGAAATCATAGTAAAGATTAATAAAACTAAAAGCTGGTTCTTTGAGAAGATAAACAGAATTGACAAACCTCTAGCCAGACGCATCAGGAAAAAAAGAAGAATCAAATCAAAAAAATTAGAAATGAAAAAGGAGAGGTTACAACAGACAATGCAGAAATGCAAAGGATTACAAGAGGCTATTATGAACAACTTAAGAGTCGGACAAGACTGAGAGACTTCAGTTTCACTTTTCACTTTCATGCATTGGAGAAGGAAATGGCAACCCACTCCAGTGTTCTTGCCTAGAGAATCCCAAGGACGGGGATCCTGGTGGGCTGCCGTCTATGGGGTCACACAGAGTCGGACACGACTGAAATGACTTAGCAGCAGCATATGGCAATAAAATGGATAACTTGGAAGAAATGGACAGATTCTTAGAAAAGTTTAGTCTTCCAAGACTGAACCAGGAAGAAAGAGAAATTATGAAGAACCCAATTACACGCACTGAAATCAAAACTGTGATAAAAAAAATCTCCCCCCAAATCTCCCAAAANCACAAATGAAGGAACAAACTAGAAACATAGAAGTCCAAATAAATGGAGAGGAAATAGGCAAACTACCTGAAAAAAAAATTGAGAATAATGATAGTAAAGATGATCAAAACCCTTGAAAATAGAATGGATAAAATGCAAGAATCTATTAACAAAGACCTAGAAAAATTAAAGAATAAACATACAGAGACAACACAACTACTAAAATTAAAAATACTCTAGAATGAATCAATAATGGAATATATGAAGCAGAACAATGGATCGGTGAGCTGGAAGATAAAATGGTGCAGATAACTGCTGAAGAGCAGAATAAAGTAAAATGAAAGAAAAGAACTGAGGATAGTCTCAGAGACTTCTGAAACAATATTAAATGCAACAACATTTGAATTATAGGGTTCCCAGAAGAAGAAGAGAAAAAGAAAGGGTATGAGAAAATTTTTGAAGAGATTATAGTTGAAAATTTCCCCAAGATGGAAAAGGCAATAGTCAATTAAATCCAAGAGGGGCAAAGACTCCCATACAGGATTAATCCAAAGAGAAACACATCAAGACACATTCTAATCAAACTAACAAAGATTAAACACAAAGAAAGAATATTAAAAGCAGCAAGAGAAAAGTAACTTACAAGGGAAACCCCATACATTTAACAGCTGATCTTTCAGCAGAAACTCCACAGGCCAGAAGGGAACTGAAGGATATATTTAAAGTACTGAAAGGGAAAAATCTACAACCAAGATTACCCAGCAAGGATCTCAAACAAAATTGATGGAGAAATCAAAAGTTTTTCAGATAAGCAAAAGTTAAGCGAATTCAGTACCACCAAACCAGCTTTACAACAAATGTTAAAGGGATTTACATAGTCAGGAAATATAAGAGAAGGAAAAGTTCTAAAAAAATAAACCCCAAACAATTAAGAAAATGGCAATAGGAACACACATTTCAATAATTATTTTAAATGTAAATGGTTTAAACGCTCCAACCAAAAGACACAAACTGGCTGAATGAATGAAAAAACAAGACCTGTATATATGCTGTCTATAAGAAACCCACTTCAGACCTAAAGACACATATAGATGGAAAGTGAGAGTGTGGAAAAACATATTCCATGCAAATGGAAAGCAAAAGAAAGCTGGAGTAGCGATTCTCATATCAGACAAAGTAGAACTTAAAGAATATCACAAGAGATAAGGAAGGACACTACATAATGATCAAGGGATCAATCCAAGAGGAAGACATAATTGAAATATTTATGCACTCAACATAGGAGCACCTTAATACATTAGACAAACAGGAACAGACATAAAAGCAGAAACTGACATTAACACAATGATTGTAAGAGACTCTAGCACCCCAGTTACACCAACCAACAGATCATCAAAATAGAAAATTATTGAGGAAACACAAGTCTTAAATGATACATTATACAAGATGGGTCTCATTGATCTCTTCAGGACATTCCATCCAAATGCAGAAGAATACACCTTCTCAAGTGCACATAGAACATTCTCTAGGATAGACCACATGTTGGGTCACAAATCAAACCTCAAGAAATTTAAGAAAATTGAAATCGTATCAAGCATCTTTTTCAACCACAACACTGCAAGACTAGACATCAAATACAAGAAAAAAAGCTGTAAAAAACACAAACGCATGGAGATTAAACAATACATTTCTAAATAACGAACAGGTTACTGAAGAAATTAAAAGGGAAATCAAAAAACTCCCAGAAACAAACGACGATGAAAACTCTACAACTCAGAACCTATTGGATGCAACAGAAGCAGTTCCAAGAGGGAAGTTTATAGCAATACAATCCTACCTCAAGAGGCAAGAAAACATCAAATAGACAACCTCACTTTATGCCTAAAACAACTGGAAAAAGAACAAGAAAAACCCCAAAATTAGCAGAAGGAAATAAATCACAAAGATCAGAGCAGAAATGAATGGAAAAGAAATGAAAGAAATAATAGTAAAGATTAATAAAACTAAAAGCTGGTTCTTTGAGAAGATAAACAGAATTGACAAACCTCTAGCCAGATGCATCAGGAAAAAAAGAGAGAAGAATCAAATCAAAAAAATTAGAAATGAGAAAGGAGAGGTTACAACAGACAATGCAGAAATGCAAAGGATTATAAGAGGCTATTATGAACAACTTAAGAGTCGGACAAGACTGAGAGACTTCAGTTTCACTTCTCACTTTCATGCATTGGAGAAGGAAATGGCAACCCACTCCAGTGTTCTTGCCTAGAGAATCCCAGGGACGGGGAGCCTGGTGGGCTGCCGTCTATGGGGTCACACAGAGTCGGACACGACTGAAGTGACTTAGCAGCAGCATATGGCAATAAAATGGATAACTTGGAAGAAATGGACAGATTCTTAGAAAAGTTCAGTCTTCCAAGAGAGAAGCAGGAAGAAACAGAAATTATGAAGAACCCAATTACAAGCTCTGAAATCAAAACTGTGATAAAAAAATCTCCCCCAAAATCTCCCAAAAGCCCGGGACCTGATGGCTTCACAGGAGAATTCTATCAAACATTTAAAGAAAAGCTAATGCCTATCCTTTTAAAACTCTTTCAAAAAATTGCAGAAGAAGGAACACGTCCAAACTCATTCTACGAGGCCACCATCACTCTGATACCAAAATCAGACAAAGACAACACGAAAAAAGAAAACTACAGGCTAATACCACTGATGAACAAGATGCAAAAATCCTCAACAAAATTTTAGCAAACAGAATTCAGCAACACATTAAAAAGCTCATACACCATGATCAAGTTTGGTTATTCCAGGGATGCAAGGATTTTTCAATATATGCAAATCAATCAATGTGATACACTATATTAACAAACGGAAAGATAAAAACCATATGATAATCTCAATAGATACAGAAAAAGCCTTTGACAAAATTCAGCACCCATTTATGATTAAAACTCTTCAAAAAATGGGCATAAAAGGAACTCTACCTCAACATAGTAAGGCCATATGTGATAAGCCCACAGCAAACATTATTCTTAATGTTGAAAAACTGAAAGCATTCCCCCTAATATCAGGAACAAGACAAGGGTGTCCACTCCCACCACTATTATTCAACATAGCTTTGGAAGTAATAGCTACAGCAATCAGAGAAGAAAAAGAAATAAAATGAATCCAGATCAGAAAAGAAGAAGTGAAACTCACTGTTTGAAGATGAAATGATACTATACATAGAAAACTCTAAAGATAGTATCAGAAAATTACTAGAGCTAATCAGTGAATTTAGCAAAGTCACAGGATATAAAATTAATACACAGAAATCACTTGCATTTCTATATACTAACAATGATAAATCAGAAATAGAAATTAAGGAATCCATCCCATTCACTATTGCAACAAAAAGAATAAAATATCTAGGAATAAACCTACCTAAGGAGACAAAAGAGCTGTATACAGAAAATTATAAGACATTGATGAAAGAAATCAAAGATGATACAGACAGATGGAGAGATGTTCCATATTCCTGGGTGCAAGTGCTCATCACTCAGTTGTGTCCAATTCTTTGCAACCCCATGGAGGCCAGGTTCCTCTGTCCATGGGATTTCCCAGGCAAGAATACTGGAGTGGGTTCCCATTTCCTTCTCCAAGGGATCATTCCAACCCAGGGATTAAACGTGGTCTCCTGCATTGCAGGCAGACTCTTTACTACTAAGCCACCAGGGAAGGAAGAATCAATATTATGAAAATGACTATACTACCAGTGCAATCTACAGATTCAGTGCAATTCCTATCAAAGTACCAATGGCATTTTTCACAGAACTAGAATAAAAAATTTCACAACTCATATGGAAATACAAAAGACCATGAATAGCCAAAGCAGTCTTGAGAAAGAAGAATGGAGCTGGAGGAATCAGCCTTCCTGACTTCAGCTTATACTACAAAGCCACAGTCATCAAGACAGTGTGGAACTGGCACAAACACAGAAATATAGGCCAATGGAGCAAGACATAAAGCCCTGAAATAAATCCATGCAACTATGGGTACCTTATTTTTGACAAAGGAGGCAAGAATATACAATGGGGCAAAGAAAGCCTCTTCATTAAGTGGTGCTGGGAAAACTGGACAGCTACATGTACAAGAATGAAATTAGAACACTTCCTAATACCATACACAAAGGTAAACTCAAAATGGATTAAAGACCTAAATGTAAGATCAGAAACTATAAAACTCCTGGAGAAAAACACAGGCAGAACATTCAGTGACATAAATGAAAGCAAGATTCTCTATGACCCACCTCCTAGAGTAATGGAGATAAAAACAAAAATAAACAAGTGGGACCTGATTAAACTTTTGCACAGCAAAGAAGACTATAAGCAAGGTGAAAAGACGGCCCTCAGAAGGAGAGAAAATAACAGCAAAGGAAACAACAGACAAAGGATTAATTTCCAAAATATACAAGCAGCTCAAATAACNATAAACAAGTGGGACCTGATTAAACTTAAAAGCTTTTGCACAGCAAAGGAAACTATAAGCAAGGTGAAAAGACAACCATCAGAATGGGAGAAAATAACAGCAAATGAAACAACAGACAAAGGATTAATTTCCAAAATATACAAGCAGCTCAAATAACTCAATACCAGAAAAACAAACGACCCAATCAAAAAGTGGGAAAAAGAGCTAAACAGACATTTCTCCAGAGAAGAGAGTGGATGGCTAACATACAGATGGCTAACAAACGCATGAAAAGATGCTCAATATTGCTTATTATTAGAGAAATGCAAATCAAAACTACAATGAAATATCATCTCACACTAGTCAGAATGACCTTCATCAAAAAGTCTACAAACAACAAATGCTGGAGAGGATGTGGAAAAAAGGGAACCCTCTTACACTATTGGTGGGAGTGTAAATTGATACAGCCACTCTGGAAGACAGTATGGAGAGTTCTTAAAACACTAGGACCAAAACCACCATATGACCCAGAAATCCCACTCCTAGGCATATACCCAGAGGAAAGCAAAAGTGAAAAAGACACATGTACCCCAATGTTCATGCAGCACTGTTTACAATAGATAGAATATGGAAGCAACCTAGATGTCCATCGACAGATGAATGGATAAAGAAGTTGTTGTACATATACACAATGGAATATTACTCCACCATAAAAAGGAATGTATTTCAGCCAGTTCTAAGGGGGAAGATGAACCTAGAGCCTATTATACAGAGTGAAGTAAGTCAGAAAGAGAAAGATAAATATCATATACTAATGTATATATACTGAATCTAGAAAGATGGTACCGAATATTTTATTTGCAGGGCAGCAGTGGAGAAACAGACATAGAGAACAGGCTTATGGACACAGGGAGAGGGGAGGAGAGGACGAGATGAATGGAGAGAGTAACAGGCAAGCTGACATTACCGTGTGTAAAATAGACAGCCAACAGGGACTTGCTATATGTCTCAGGAAACTCAAGCAGGATCTCTGTATCAACCTAGAGGGGTGGGATGGGGAGAGAGATGGGAGGGAGGTTCAAGAGGGAGGGGATATATGTACACCTATGGCTGATTCATGTTGAAGTTTGACAGAAAACAACAAAATTCTGCAAAGCAATTATCCTTCCATTAAAAAAATAAATTAACTTTTTTTAAAAAGTCTACCAATAACAAATGCTGGAGATAGTTTGGAGAAAAGGGAACTCTCCTACACTGTTGGTAGGAATATATCAATAAATTGCTATAGCAACTATGGAGAACAGTGTGGAGGTTCCTCAAAAAACTAAAAATGGAGTTGCCATATGTTTCTGCAGTCCCACTCCTGGGCATATACCTGGGGAAAAAAAATATACAATTCAAAGAGATACCTGTATCCCAACATTCACAGCAGTGCTATTCGCAATTCACCAATACATGGAAACAACCCAATATCCATCAACAGATGAATGGGTAAAGAAAACATGGTACATGGTACAATGGAACATTAGCCATGGACAGGAATGAATGCCATTTGCAGCATTGGACCTAGGGGCTTCTCAGGTGGCGCTAGTGGTAAAGAACCCACCTGCCAGTGCAGGAGACATAAGAGATGTGGGTTCAGTCCCTGGATTGGGAAGATCCCCTGGAGGAGGGCATGGCAACCCACTCCAGTATTCATGCCTGGAGAATCCCAAGGACAGGGGAGTCTGTGGGCTACAGTCCATGGGGTTCCAAAGAGTCAGACACGACTGAAGCAACTTCAGACACATGCACACAGTTGGACCTACAGACGATCATACTAAGGGAAATAAATCAGAAAAAAAGACAAATACCATATGATATCACTTATATGTGGAATCTATGATGCAAGTAAAATTATCTATGAAACAGAAAGAGACCCTCTTACACAGAAAACAGACTTGTTGCTATGAGGAAAATGGCTAGGGTGGGGATGGACTGGGAGTCTGGGGTTGGAAGATGCAAGCTATTACATATAGAATGGATACACAACAAGGTCCTACTATAAAGCACAGAGAACTGTATTCAATATCCTGTGATAAACCACAATGGAAAAGAATATACACACACACATATAGCGGAGTCACTGAGCAGAAATTAACAGAACGCTGGAAATCAACTATATTCCCATCAAAAAATAAACAATAAATTCCAAAACTTGTGCTGTCTCTGCAGCTAACACAGGAGAGGACTTGACGAGGAAGGCAGTGGGCAGCGGTGATTCAGCCCTGAGGAGCTGCAGTCAGCGAGGCCTGACAAGCCCTTTGGTTCCTTCAGAGTTTTCAGCACACCCTTAAAGACAAGAGACAGCTCTTTCTTCTGAATGGAGGGGGTTGCAGGAGGTTGCATGTGGCTGCCTTTACTTCTGAAACCAAGAAAACAGGGCAGGTGCTAGAGAAGGAGACGTGGAGGAAGGGGGGTGGGGAGGAGGCAAAGGCTCAGGACAGCCTTGGGTTACAGCGGGAGAGGGCACCGGCCGGGTTGGCCAAGGGGCAGAGCTCCGGGAGTTCTGGAAGCCGCCACGCCCCTGCGAATAGCACTGCGCTTGATCACGAGGCGGCTCTCTCCCACCCTGTTCACCTTGATTCTGTGGGGAAAGACTCACTGCGGTGTTTCTCACTCTCAGTTGCTCGGGAGGATCACCGGCTCAGCTCCACACCTAGAGATTCTGATTGGATTGTTCTGGGATGAGGTCTGCGCAGTGAGAATGCTTAAAAATTCTCAGATGATCCTCATTTACAGCCAAGACTGAAAACCACTGCTTAGTAACCTTTAGCCCACTTAGCAGACATTATACACCAAAAGCGTAAGAGTCAACAAGACAGGTTTTTCTGTGGTTAATGTCTAGCCTAAGGAGGGAAGATGTTACTGCCCTGCCTAGTATCCACAGGTCCGTCTGGTTTTTCCCTTCCTCTGGATATGCGTTTTCTTTGGAAAAGGCATATAGGACAAATCAGCATCTTAGCAGCTAGCTAGTACGCTTANACTTAGCAGACATTATACACCAAAAGCGTAAGAGTCAACAAGACAGGTTTTTCTGTGGTTAATGTCTAGCCTAAGGAGGGGAGATGTTACTGCCCTGCCTAGTATTCACAGGTCCGTCTGGTTTTTCCCTTCCTCTGGATATGCGTTTTCTTTGGAGAAGACAAATAGGACAAATCAGCATCTTAGCAGCTAGCTAGTACGCTTACTGTGTGGGAAACATGTGAATTATCAAGTTTCATCTTCAAAACAACCCCATGAGGTAGGCACTCACATAATCCCCATTTTACAGATCAGAAAACCGAGCTGCAGAGAGAGGAAATAAACTTTTCCATGGCCATCTAGATAGAGCACCAGAAACAGAATCAAGCAGGCACCTTCAAAACCTCTGGGAGGCGACGTCTCCTCTAATCTAAGCGAGACTGACCATACCACTCACTAGAAACTCTCAGCTATCTTTCCCTGCCTTTTAGAAACTTCAGAATCAAATGCCCTCAGATGTCTTTCTAATGTGTTTACTGCTTGGCTTAATTTGTTGATCGCATGTAAGAGGTGGCACTGGCATTGGCTGTAATCCAAAATTGATGCTACAGTTGTCTTGAAAAATGAAAGTGTTAGTGGCTCAGCTATGTCCGACTCTANGTTTGCCAGAATTGGCTGGGTGGCCTCGGACAAGCCTTTGGCCTATTTCCTCAACAGAATCTGGGGTAGGGGTCAATGCGGCTGAGGTTTCTTCCTGTCTCAACACTGCCTGCGCCTTCATCAGCATCCTCCGTATCTGCCTTGTTCAGAACACGGTGTTAATTTTCTCCTCAGAGCAGCTCAACTCTTCCATCTGCTGGTCTGCCAGCTGGAGAACAATCAAATTCAACTGAATTGGAACCACTACAAAATATTTATCTTTTTTTTTTTTTTTTAAACTCTGAGGAAGAGTACTTTGATGATAACGCTAACAATTTTTTACTATTCTTGCAAAGATCAAATTGTGGGAAGAAGTACACAAAGACACAGCAGAGGTCTATGGGGAACACTGATTCACTTTAGACTCATCCGCATCTAGCTGTTGTTCATTAACATCTCATTACTTATGACTCTGGGCTTGCCAGCACAGTCGCTGATAAGGTAGACAAGATGATTCTGAAGAAGGCTCAAGACAACATGATTCTGAAGAAGGCTTGAGCAGAGCAATCTCGTGGGAGGGAACTGCAGCATGAAGAGAGGAGCCCGGCTCCATGATCCCCACTGCAGACGCCCATCAGTGCCAGAGGAGGAAACCTCACCAACAGGGCACCTGAAAGGCAAGCCACGTGGTGTGCTGACAGCCCAGAGCGGCACTGCAGTTTGAATCAGCGCCTCTCATGACGCTTCCCCTCTGAGTGTCCAGTTGTGCTCTGATGAGACTGAAGTGCAGCGAANAGCCAATTCTTAGGATTTTTTTTAAGAACAATATATAGAAAGAGAAATAGAGCCAGTTCATAGATCTCTCTCACAGTATTCACAGACCCCATGGACTGTAGCCCACCAGGCTCCTTTGTCCGTGGGATTCTCCAGGCAAGAACACTGGAGTGGGCTGCCATTCCCTTCTCTTGTACAGATGAAACTAGTTAATGCACAGGAGGAGCTGAGAACGTCTTGACTATCTTACTTTCCCATTTTTGACTTTTGAATTAAAATCTTATTGCGAATGGGGATTCCAGACCCTGAGAAACTGATTTTCTTCTCTGTGCCTCAGTTTCATCATCTGAAAAAATATCAGTCATCTCTTTGAGTTGTTGTAAGGGTTAAATGATTCTATACATGAGAAGATCTTTGAATAGCACCTGGATCAAGCTATTTTAAAAGCTATTGTTTCAAAGGAACAAATGCTAGGGTTTTTATAAAGAAAAATGAAATTTAAAATGAGGCACACAAGTTGCATTTTCCCTGTAATGCTCCATTTTTAGACTTTAAAAGGGGATGTAAATTAAGTCTTGGGACACAAGACTATTGGACATTTCTTAATGGGATTCGGCACAAATAGCCTGAGTGTTATAATATTGCTTTATTTAGAGCTCAGGTTGACAAAATTGATGGCTTAAGAAATCTTTCCAACATGTCCCACAACTTCCAAACATGTTTAAATAGACTGAGCAATTAGGGCATCAGTTTATACAATCATTTTAAATTGAACAACCATCATTTTTTTGAGAAGCATTAGAATAATAAGTTATTGTAAAACATAAAATAACATAGAGATGAAAGACAAAAGCCCCACAGATCATCCAAGGGAGCCCTTGGGCAGATAATTCAGAAGGAAAATTACAGGATATTCTCACTCTCCTAACTCAATTCCGCACAGGATAAAGCACAGAGTAGGGGAGGTACTGGGATGCAATATGCCCGGCTGTGAAGAAATGAGGATTTTCTGAAAGGCTCTGAGGATGTGATGGTCGTTTTTATGGTTTATCTCCTTGCCAGTGTCACCAGAAGCAAGGTCATTCGCTGCATTTGAGTTGGCAAGTGCCGCTGAACATCCTTTCTAAATGTTAAATTTAGGGCCCAGAGCGATCCCTCCGCATCTTGGGACAAGCGTATGTCTAAGGAGTGAAGAGGAGAGTGCAGCAACAACAGCAGCGGACAGAACCGAGATGCAGGCGCCTTGCGGCTGGCAGGGAACGGAAAAGCCTTTGCACGGTGAGGAAGCTAGCGACAGATAAAAGGCAGCCTACTGAACGGGAGAATACGTCCGCACACCGTATATCCAACAAGCATGGAAAGAATGCATGTGACTCAGCATTGAAAGAACCACCGACTACAAAGTGGGCAGAGGACCTGAACGTTTTTCCAAAGACATACAGATGGGCATGTGTGGAAAGACACGTGAGAAGATGCTCGACATCACTGATCACCAGGGAAACCAAAGCCACAATAACATATCGTNGACTCAGCATTGAAAGAACCGCCGACTACAAAGTGGGCAGAGGACCTGAACGTTTTTCCAAAGACATACAGATGGGCATGTGTGGAAAGACACGTGAAAAGATGCTCGACATCACTAAGCACCAGGGAAACCAAAGCCACAATAACATATCGTTTCATACCTGTCAGGTCGGTTATCATGAAAACAAAGAGCAGGCACCGGTGAAGATGCGGGGACAGCGGAGCCTCGCGCACTGTTGGTGAGGATGTGCACGGCGCAGCTACTGTGCGAACAGTACAGTGGTTCCTGAGAAACTAAAAACAGAGCCGGAGGGTCCAGCAACTTGGTATTTACCCAAAAAGAACAAAATACACACACAAAAGATATGTGCACACTTGTGCTCATGGCAGCGTTACTTACAACAGCTATGAAATGAAAGCAACCCAAGTGTTCCTCACTAGATAAACGAATACAAAAGATGTCGTGTGTGTGTGTGTGTGTGTGTGTGTGTGTGTGTGTGTGTGTGTGTGCTTCCCCGGTGGCTCAGACGGTAAAGAATCTGCCTGCAATACAGGAGAGCCAGGTTCAGTCACTGGGTCAGGAAGATCCCCTGGAAAAGAGAACGGCTACCCACTCTAGTATTCTTGCCTGGAGACTTCCATGGACAGAAGAGCCTGGCAGGCAGGCTACAGTCCATGAGGTCACAAAGAGCTGGACATGACTGAGTGACTAGCACTTTCATTTTCACACTTACACATATATCCATGGACAGAGGGGACTATATGTATTTAGGCTTCCCAGGTGGCACAGAGGTGAAGCATCTGCCTGCCTGTGCAGGAGGTGCAAGAAACACAGATTCAATTCCTGGGTTGGGAAGGTTCCCTGGAGTAGGAAACGGCAACCCACTCCAGTATTCTCGACAGGGAAGCATCGTGGACAGGAGAACCCGGTGGGCTACGGTCCATGGTGTCACAAAGAGTAAGACACGACTGAGTGACTAACACATTGCATGCACACACACACACACACACAGATGTGTACACACACACAGAATGGAATATTAGCCATAAACAGAATGAAATCCTGCCATATGTGACAACATGGATGGACCACAATAGCTGGTATTATGCTAAGTGAACCAAATCCGATGGAGAAACAGAATTACAACATGATTTCACTCGTGTGTGGAATCTGACAAATGAACAGACGTAACAGAACAGAAATAGACTCGGAGATACAGAAAACAAACAGGTGGCTGCCAGAGAGGGCTGTGCAGGGGGATGAGAGGAGTCGGTGAGGGAGGTTNTCTGACAAATGAACAAACGTAACAGAACAGAAATAGACTCGGAGATACAGAAAACAAACAGGTGGCTGCCAGAGAGGGCTGTGCAGGGGGATGAGAGGAGTCGGTGAGGGAGGTTAAGACATACAGACTTCCCGTTACAACATAAATGACTCACAGGAGTGAAGTGTAGAGTGGGGGGACACAGTCAATAACTACGCAATGTCCTTTATGGTGACATATCATGACTACACTTACTGTGCTGATCATTCTGTAATGTATAAAAATTGCTTGAATCACTATGTTGTACACACCTGAAAGTCAATTATACGTCAATAAAAATAAAAATAATAAGGCGTAACTTGTGTCTTGGCAAAATTCTGTTAGCCTTTTCCCTCCATCATTTTGTACTCCAAGGCCAAATTTGCCTGTTACTCCAGGTATCTCTTGACTTTCTACTTTTGCATTCTAATCCTCTATGATGAAAAGGACATATTTTTTGGTGTTAATTGTAGAAGGTTTTGGAGAAGGCAAATGGCATCCTACTCCAGTACTCTTGCCTGGAAAATCCCATGGATGGAGGAGCCTGGTAGGCTACAGTCCATGGGGTCGCTGAGGGTCAGACATGACTGAGCGACTTCACTTCAGTTTTCACTTTCATGCATTGGAGAAGGAAATGGCAACCCACTCCAGTGTTCTTGCCTGGAGAATCCCAGGGACGGCGGAGCCTCGTGGGCTGCCATCTATGGGGTGGCACAGAGTCGGACACGACTGAAGTGACTTAGGAGCAGCATAGAAGGTTTTGTAGATCTTCATAGAATTGGTCAACTTCAGCTTCTTTGGCATCAGCGGTTGGGGCATAGACTTGCATTGCTGTGGTGTTGCATGGCTTTCTCTGGAAACGAACCAGGATCATTCTGTCTTTTTGAGACTGAACCAAAGCACTGCGTTTGGCCTCTGCTGCTGACTGTGAGCGCTACTCCATTTATCCTAAGGGACTCTTGCCCACAGCAGCAGACATGAAGGTCGTCTGAATTAAATTCGCCCATACTCTTCCATTTTAGTCCTCTGGTTGCTGCAATAACCCCATCAACAGTACAAAAAGGCATTTTAGTTCACTGATTCCTAAGATGCCGATGTTCACTCTTGCCATATCTGACTTGACCACATCCAGTTTACCCTGATTCATGGACCTAACGTTCCAGGTTCCTATGCAATGTTGTTCTTTAGAGCATCAGACTTAACTCTCACCACCAGACACCTCCGCAACTGAGCGGCATTTTCTCTTTGACAGTGGCTTCATTTTTCCTGGAGCTGTTAGTAACTGTCCTCCCCTCTTCCACAGCAGCAGGCTGGGCACCGTCTGACCTGGGGAATTCTTCTTTCAGTGTCATATCTTTTCCTCTTTGTGTACTGTTCATGGGGTTCTTGCAGCAAGAATACTGGAGTGATTTGCATTTCCCTCCTCCAGCAGATCACATTTTGTCAGAATTCTGCACTATGACCCATCCATCTTGGGTGACCCTGAATGGCATCACTCATAGCTTCACTGAATTATGCAAGCCCCCTCACCACTTTAAGGCTGTGATACCTGAAGGGGAGAACCACACGAAAAGCACACTCTGGTCACAATAAACACCATTTTCCAACAACANCCTTTCAGTGTCATATCTTTTCCTCTTTGTGTACTGTTCATGGGGTTCTTGCAGCAAGAATACTGGAGTGATTTGCGTTTCCCTCCTCCAGCAGATCACATTTTGTCAGAATTCTCCACTATGACCCATCCATCTTGGGTGACCCTGAATGGCATCACTCATAGCTTCACTGAATTATGCAAGCCCCCTCACAACTTTAAGGCTGTGATACCTGAAGGGGAGAACCACACGAAAAGCACACTCTGGTCACAATAAACACCATTTTCCAACAACAACAGACCCTTTCCAACAATCCCTTTCCCACACCTTTTTCCAACACAAGAGATGACTCTACACATAGAAATTACCAGATAGTCAATACCAAAATCAGATTAATTATATTCTTTGCAGCCAAAGATGGAGAAACTCTATATAATCAGCAAAAACAAGACTTGGAGCTGACTGTGGCTCATTTTATGAGCTCCTTATTGCAAAATTCAGGATTAAATTGAAGAAAGTAAGGAAAACCACTAGGCCATTCATGTATTACCTAAATCAAATCCCTTATGATTATACAGTGGAGGTGATAAACAGATTAAAGTGACTAGATCTGGTAGACAGAGTGCCTGAAGAACTATGGAAACAGGTTCCCAACATTGTCCAGGAGATGGTGACCAAAACCATCTCAAAGAAAAAGAAATGCAAGAAGGCAAAGTGGCTGTCTGAGGAGGCTTTACAAATACCTAAGAAAAGAAGAGAAGCAAAATGCAAGGAAGAAAAGGAAAGATATACCCAACTGAATGCAGAGTTCCAGAGAAAAGCAAAGAGATAAAAAGGCCTTGTTCAATGAACAACGCAAAGAAATAGAGGAAAACAATAGAATAGAGATCTCTTCAAAAACAATTGGAGATATCAAGGGTACATTTCATGCAAGGATGGGCATGATAAAGGACAAAAACAGTAAGAACCTAACAGAGGCAGAAGAGATTAAGAAGAGGTGGCAAAAATATACAGAAGAACAATACAAAAAAGNTCTTCAAAATAAATTGGAGATATCAAGGGTACATTTCATGCAAGGATGGGCATGATAAAGGACAAAAACAGTAAGAACCTAACAGAGGCAGAAGAGATTAAGAAGAGGTGGCAAAAATATACAGAAGAACAATACAAAAAAGGTCTGAATGTCTGGGATAACCACGGTGGCATGGTCACTCACCTAGAGCCAGACATCCTGGAGTGCAAAGTCAAGAGGACCTTATGAAGCATTAGTATGAACAAAGCTAGTAAAACTGATGGAATCTCAGCTGAGTTATTTAAAATCCTAAAAGATAATGTTGTTAAAGTGCTACACTCAATATGTCAGCAAATTTAGAAAACTCAGTAGTGTCCACTGGACTGGAAAAGGTCAGTTTTCATACCAGTCTCAAAGAAGGGCAGTGCCAAAGAATGTTCAAACTATTGAACAATTGCACTCATTCCCCATGCTAGTAAGGTTATGTTAAAAATCCTTTAAGCTAAGCTTCAGTAGTATGCATACTGAGAACTTCCAGATACACATGCTGGGTTTAGCAAAGACAAAGGAACCAGAGATCACATTGCCAACATTTGCTGGATCATGCAGAAAGCAAGGGAATTCCAGAAAAACATCTACTTCTGCTTCATTGACTAGGAGAAAGCCTCTGACTATGTGAATCACACATCGGATAAGATGGTTGGATGGCATCACTGAGTCAGTGGACATCAGTTCAGTTCATTCACTCAGTCGTGTCCGACTCTTTGCGACCTCATGTGCCAGGCCTCCCTCTCTATCACCAACTCCCGGAGCCTACCCAAACTCATGTCCTTCTCATCCAACCATCTCATCCTCCGTCATCCCCTTCTCCTGCTCTCAATCTTTTCCAGCATCAGGGTCTTTTCAAATGAGTCAGCTCTTTACATCAGGTGGCCAAAGTACTGGAGTTTCAGCTTCAACATCAGTCCTTCCAATGAACACCCAGGACTGATCTCCTTTAGGATGGACTGGTTGGATCTCCTTGCAGTCCAAGGGACTCTCAAGAGTCTTCTCCAACACCACAGTTCAAAAGTATCAATTCTTCAGCGCTCAGCTTTCTTTATAGTCCAACTCTCACATCCATACATGACTACTGGAAAAACCATAGCTTTGACTAGATGGACCTTTGTTGGTAAAGTAATGTCTCTGCTTTTTAATATAGTGTCTAGATTGGTCATAACTTTCCTTCCAAGGAGTAAGCATCTTTTCATTTCATGGCTGTAATCACCATCTGCAGTGATTTTGGAGCCCCCAAAAATAAAGTCTGCCACTGTTTCCACTGTTTCCCCATCTACTTGCCATGAAGGGACCAGATGCCATGATCTTAGTTTTCTGAATGTTGAGTTTTAAGCCAACTTTTCACTCTCCTCTTTCACTTTCATCCAGAGTCTCTTTAGTTCTCCTTCACTTTCTGAATGTTAAAGTTGTCTGAATGTTGAGCTTTACGCCAACTTTTTCACTCTCCTCTTTCACTTTTATCAAGAGGCTCTTTAGTTCTTCTTCACTTTCAATGGACATGAACTTCAGCAAATTCTGGGAGATAGTGGAAGACAGGGAAGCCTGGTGTGCTGCAGTCCATGGGGTAGCAAAGAGTTGGACACGACTTAGTGACTGAATGATAACAACTTGTCTCACTCTGTCCTTACTAATCGATTCAAGGCAGTTTCTGAGAGTTGCCACCATCCCCTACCCATTCCTTCCCAGACATCCTGGGAGGCAAGAGGGACTGCTCCTCGGTATCTTAACTTTATTTCTGAGAACTAAAGATATTTTGAGGAGCTTCCCTGGTGGCTCAGAGGTTAAAGCATCTGCCTCCAATGTGGGAGACCCCGGTTTGATCCCTGGGTCGGGAAGATCCCCTGG
>SJYW01029552.1:6154-17607 GCA_006410735.1 Raphicerus campestris
ATCTTCCTCTATCTTCAAAGCCAGCAAACAGTGAAGAGTTGCATCCTTTTCCCTACACATCTCTCTGACCCACTCTTCTGCTTCACTCTTCCTGTTTCAAGAGTTTATATGATTAGAACTGAGTCCATTCAAATAACCCAAGATAATCTTCCTGTTTCAATTATTGGCCTTAATCCAGCTTCCCGTGTAATGTAACATATTCCCAGGTCTCAGAGATTGTGGGCTGCATTCTGCCTGCCCCACCCCCTGCCCTAGATCTTTATGCTATTATTGTCATTCCTTTTACTTCTGTATCTGTTATAAACTCTACTGGACAATGTTACTGATTTTTTCTTTAAAATAAGTTGTCTTTCACAAAAGGCCACAGATTGTATGATTTCATTTATTTGAGATGTTTAGAATAGGCAAATTCATAGACACAGAAGTAGTTCAGTGCTTTGCAGGGGCTGGATGGGTGAGCGGAGGACGAGGTGACTGCCAACGGTGCGGCGTTTCCTTTTGAGGTGATGAAATGTTCTGGGATGAGATAGTGATGTTGGTTTCACAACCCTGCAGATGTATTTAAATCTATTGTACTGTACACTTTAAAGGGTGAGTTTTACAGTATGTGTATCTCAATTGAAAAATTCACTTGTCTTTGAAAGAAATTGCATGAAGGAAAAAAAAGCAGGTTTTTGTTTTTATTTTTATTTTTTTACTAGTCTCAGGTTGACTAAGCTTTTTCCATCAGGATTCAAGCCAGCTGTGCTGTGGCACAGCTACCATAGCATTCTACCATATTCTATACCAGAGGCTATGATGAGCAGTCTTGAATAAAGAGAGTAAAAGTGCCTGGCTGGACCTTAAACTATAGGTAGAAGCCCAGTTCAAAGGAATAATGAAGTTAATATGCAAAGATAACTTCATTGTACACATATATATGTGTGTGTGTATAATATATATATATATATATATATATTTATGTATTTGTCTGTAAAGGATACTGACCTCTAACATACAGAATAATATATTTCATGTATACTATGATTTCTTTTTCTTCCCCTGTTTCCCTGACCAATCCTCCACTAAAACGTTTAAGAGAAATGGTGATAGTGTACATCCTTGTCTTATGCTTGACCTCAGAGGGAAGCATCCAGTATTTCACTATTAAGTATAATGTATGCTTTTTGTTTTTAGTCAGAATAAGAAAGCATCTTTCTATTCCTAGCTTGCTCTTTGTTTAGTTTTTAAGTATTAATAACTTACTGGTTAGCACGTAGAAACAAGTTCATGGTATCTCACATAGACCATCAGATCGAATCACTCAATGAATGGTGACACGCTTCTGTGTGGTTAGTACTATTTAGGTACTAGGACACGGTGAAAAATATGACACAGTCCTTGTCTTGTACCACCTCACAGTCAAGATGCTGCAGGATTATGAAGAAAAAAATGACTTTAGTTGAGAAGAATCAAGGAAAGATTCAGAGAAACTAATATTTGAGCCAAATTTTGCAGGCAGACAAGGTGAACACAGGATATCTTCGGTAAAATTCACAGCTTGGAGATGTGAAAAAAACATGGAGTATGAGGTCACATGTGAGGCCAGAGGGGGATATCTGTGTACACCATCAGTAAAGTCAGTTGTGAAGCTTGCTGACAGGTTTATATGGTATCCTGTGGACAAACAGGGGCCATCAGGTTGTTTCAGAAAGATCATTCTGCTGACAGTATAGATGATAAAATGAAGATGAAGGCGGTGAGAGCTGAGAAATTGGGTGGGAAGCTAATGGGAATCTGAAACAGAGGAGATAACACTCAAGAGGAAAGAACAAAATAGACTGAGATGTAGGAAGTAGAAACAACTGAAAGGGTTGTCCAGAGGGCTGTAGAAAGTGAGGGAGAGGAAGAATCCCTGTTGCTTTCCTGGTTGCCTGGGTAACTACAGGGGATTTGGAAGGCTGAAGATGCTGGGTTCCATTCTGCAATTGCTGAGTCTGAGGAAGGCCACCAAGTGGGATGTTTGATAAAAAGCTGAAAATTTTGGCCTCATGCTCCTGATTATGATTTAGGATCAGTCCTGGTAAAGCTCTGATCCAGACGCTGGATTGTTAACGTGAATCTAGGATTGGTGCTAGCAGTTTGAGGGATTTATAGCAAGCTGTAGCTCCAGAACCCCCCATTCAGTATTCAGGATCTTTAACCTGCATATGGCATGGTCATCTGATGATTCCAAGCCTCTTTAATCATTCTTTTTCAGGCTTTTGCTCTGAATTATTTTGACCTCTGACCCAGCTATCCTGGCTTATATCTAATTTTAACCCAAATATGGAAGAATCCCTTTGAGGTCTGATTCTGTTCTCTATACGACTGAATAAATGCCCATAGAGAATTTTTAGGAGACCTAGAAGAGTTACGTGGATGACTTCTGAAGGCACTCTTGAAGGAGTGGCATGGGGTTTAAAGAGTATATCACGTAGCAGAATAATGTAAAACTTCTCTCTACCCATCCATCACTTCAAAGCCTCCACATCAGCACATTAGCTGTTTAAAAATCTCTTTTCTCTCCACCCACTTTCACTTTCTCAATAACCACTGCTGCAGTTTAGTTCTTGCTATTCTGGTCTCTGTTTCTGTAAGGATAATATATATTTAACAATATATAGATACATAGACACAGACATACCATAAATCATTACTGACCTCAAAATCTCTTCCCAGTGGAAGGATGAGAGGAAATAGATATGCATTAGGCATGTTTGTGTTTAGTTGAAATGTAGTTAAATGCAGATTGGATACCAGGTTAATGATAGCTGGAGAAAGTAGGAATCATGCAGGAGAATGAGAAGGCTTTGCAAGGTTTGGGATTAAAGGAGAAGGAATGTTCCTGGGAGATGGCAGGAGGAAGAAGGTCATGCCAAACAGCATAGCTGTGATGTTGGACAGGAAGGTTCACTAAGCACATCAAAGAAGAACTCTACATATAACCCTGCTCTAACAGAGCCCCATCTCTTTCTCTCTCCCAGTGGTTGAGGGAGGAAATTCCTCTTACTTGATGAGTAGTCTCAGCCACAGCTGGCTCCGGGTCCCTCTCTGGTGATCAATGGTGTGTGAGAGTGGTGGTGATCAGTGGGTGTTGGGTAGGGTGGCCAGAAAAGGCCTTACAAGGTGGTTGGGAAATCATGACCCTCTCTGTCCTATGCACTCCTCACCTGGCGACTCTTCCCCAGACCAAACTCAAAGGCCAGAATTCAAAGGAAGTATACACATTCCCTTTAGGAAATGTCAGGAAGGTCTCCCTGAGCAGTGTCACCTGAAAACACCAAATTTTCTGTTTTCTCTCCTGCTGCAGAGGGTGGTACAGGGTGCTTACAGACTCAGACGTTCAGACTGAAGATGTACCCCACATTCCTTCTTTTCCAACTCTCTTTCACTCTCCCCCACCTCCTCTTATGTCATCCTATAGCTCATTCTTCTAGACCTCCAGTTCAGTGTCCACACCCACTCTTCAGGACTCTCTATTGCTCCTCACTGGGGTTTCCTCCCTTCTGTTCTTTCCAGTGTTCTGACTCAGGCTTCTCAGGTTTTGCAGATTCCAGAGGGGAAGTAATGTGCTCTGGATTTATGTGTGGAAGAGATAGACAGTACCTTGATTCAATTTCCCTACCAGCAAGAATTGTGGCTGATTTCCTCTGGTCCTAAGAAGCAAGCATATTCATCAAAGCAAGCATTCATTTTCACTCACCATACCCCTCCAGCCCACCCCACTCCACCAAAGACCTCACAGTCTAGTCTCACATGAAGAAAGCGTACTTCATGGGCAACTGTAATACTGACATCATCAAACCAAGGGGCATTGGAGCCCTCCACGATAAGAGTCGCAACTTGAGTGTGAATGGCGTCATTGATTGTGAATGAAGCCATCTGCAACAGGGGCCTCTTACTCCAGTTAGACCCTTCACTCGTGAAAGAAACAGACCAGCGTGCATGTGTTAGGCCTCTGTCCATTGTGCAATGATGGCTGCCACTTGTTGATATGTAATTTACTTTGCACACTTAATCTTTTATAATCCTCACAGTGACCCAGCAAGTTTCATATTATGAAACATTTCTGGGGCTCAAAGAATTAGAAAATTGACCAATATCTCGTAGATGATGAACAGTGGAGCTGGTATTTGAGCCCAAATTTATCTATCTTCCCCTGATCTTATTACTGTATTGTGCTACCTCTTAGCATGAGGTAAACAGAGAAGAAATCACTGTTTCAGAATGATTCAAGTGCATCACATTTGTTGCATGCCTTATCTCTATTATTAGTACATCAGCTCCACCTCAGATCATCAGGCCTTAGATCTAGGAGGCTGGGGACCCCTGGAGTCTGAGACTGGTCACAGGCCCTTCCTATAATATAAGGCAAATACTTTGAGCCATTGGACAGTGCTGATATTTTGTGAGCTTAGTGTTTATTCCTTTCACTTCTCGCCCTGGGCAAGTGAAGAGTCTGGAGCTCTGACCTAGGACTGTGTCCTCAGATCAATGGCTTAGGCATTGGAGGGACTCTTTTCTGTAGGATCTGCTGAGAACCAAGAAGAAAGATTACAGGATTTTGGACTTTTAATTTCACAGGATTCTGGACTTTTAAACAAGATGCCTGTGTGCTTATTAATTGGTTAGGAAGAAAAATAAAACATGATTCTTCATTCGTTCTCTCTCCCTCCCTTCTTTCCCACCATCCTTCCTTTCTTCCCTCTTCCTTCTCTTCATTATGAAACCCCAATAGTAATCATAGAAAAATCAGAAATAATAGAGTGTAAAACTGCCTTAAACCAATGTCTGGATAAAAAGCTATGAAAATATTCCATTGTTTTATGATCCTATTTAGAATGAACATTGTATTTATGGCTTTTTCCCTGAATACACATTAAGGTAATAGTGAACTTTTGGTAAAAATTACACCACACATCTATGCTGACAGCTTGTTTCCTGAGCACAAATCTATATCTACTACTTTCAGCTTTCAATATTTTCTCCAAAGAAGTAAGTTAGGACATTAAAAAGTCCAGAAAGAAACATAAAACAGATGGGACTAGATTTTTGTAGGGAGTGATAGCCATGCTGAGCTTAATGGAAGCCTAGCTAGAGGGAGGCCTGAGAGGAAAACCCATGAAGTGCATGGAGGGAGGACCCTGGTTTGGGATGGAATCGCAAGAGTGTATGCAATTGGCTTACGCTTGTAGATTGTCCTTGAAGCTGAAGGTTCTTCACTTGAAGATGGAGTATTAATAGTGGTCCCCAACCTTCTTGGCACCAAGGACTAGTTTTGTGTAAGAAAATTTTTCCACAGATGGACTGGGATATGGTTTCAGAATGATTCAAGTGCATCACATTTGCTGCATGCCTTATCTCTATTATTAGTACATCAGCTCCACCTCAGATCATCAGGCCTTAGATCTAGGAGGCTGGGGACCCCTGGAGTCTGAGACTGGTCACAGGCCCTTCCTATAATATAAGGCAAATATTTTGAGCCATTGGACAGTGCTGATATTTTGTGAGCTTAGTGTTTATTCCTTTCACTTCTCGCCCTGGGCAAGTGAAGAGTCTGGAGCTCTGACCTAGGACTGTGTCCTCAGATCAATGGCTTAGGCATTGGAGGGACTCTTTTCTGTAGGATCTGCTGAGAACCAAGAAGAAAGATTACAGGATTTTGGACTTTTAATTTCACAGGATTCTGGACTTTTAAACAAGATGCCTGTGTGCTTGTTAATTGGTTAGGAAGAAAAATAAAACATAATTCTTCATTCGTTCTCTCTCCCTCCCTTCTTTCCCACCATCCTTCCTTTCTTCCCTCTTCCTTCTCTTCATTATGAAACCCCAATAGTAATCATAGAAAAATCAGAAATAATAGAGTGTAAAACTGCCTTAAACCAATGTCTGGATAAAAAGCTATGAAAATATTCCATTGTTTTATGATCCTATTTAGAATGAACATTGTATTTATGGCTTTTTCCCTGAATACACATTAAGGTAATAGTGAACTTTTGGTAAAAATTACACCACACATCTATGCTGACAGCTTGTTTCCTGAGCACAAATCTATATCTACTACTTTCAGCTTTCAATATTTTCTCCAAAGAAGTAAGTTAGGACATTAAAAAGTCCAGAAAGAAACATAAAACAGATGGGACTAGATTTTTGTAGGGAGTGATAGCCATGCTGAGCTTAATGGAAGCCTAGCTAGAGGGAGGCCTGAGAGGAAAACCCATGAAGTGCATGGAGGGAGGACCCTGGTTTGGGATGGAATCGCAAGAGTGTATGCAATTGGCTTACGCTTGTAGATTGTCCTTGAAGCTGAAGGTTCTTCACTTGAAGATGGAGTATTAATAGTGGTCCCCAACCTTCTTGGCACCAAGGACTAGTTTTGTGTAAGAAAATTTTTCCACAGATGGACTGGGATATGGTTTCAGAATGATTCAAGTGCATCACATTTGCTGCATGCCTTATCTCTATTATTAGTACATCAGCTCCACCTCAGATCATCAGGCCTTAGATCTAGGAGGCTGGGGACCCCTGGAGTCTGAGACTGGTCACAGGCCCTTCCTATAATATAAGGCAAATATTTTGAGCCATTGGACAGTGCTGATATTTTGTGAGCTTAGTGTTTATTCCTTTCACTTCTCGCCCTGGGCAAGTGAAGAGTCTGGAGCTCTGACCTAGGACTGTGTCCTCAGATCAATGGCTTAGGCATTGGAGGGACTCTTTTCTGTAGGATCTGCTGAGAACCAAGAAGAAAGATTACAGGATTTTGGACTTTTAATTTCACAGGATTCTGGACTTTTAAACAAGATGCCTGTGTGCTTGTTAATTGGTTAGGAAGAAAAATAAAACATAATTCTTCATTCGTTCTCTCTCCCTCCCTTCTTTCCCACCATCCTTCCTTTCTTCCCTCTTCCTTCTCTTCATTATGAAACCCCAATAGTAATCATAGAAAAATCAGAAATAATAGAGTGTAAAACTGCCTTAAACCAATGTCTGGATAAAAAGCTATGAAAATATTCCATTGTTTTATGATCCTATTTAGAATGAACATTGTATTTATGGCTTTTTCCCTGAATACACATTAAGGTAATAGTGAACTTTTGGTAAAAATTACACCACACATCTATGCTGACAGCTTGTTTCCTGAGCACAAATCTATATCTACTACTTTCAGCTTTCAATATTTTCTCCAAAGAAGTAAGTTAGGACATTAAAAAGTCCAGAAAGAAACATAAAACAGATGGGACTAGATTTTTGTAGGGAGTGATAGCCATGCTGAGCTTAATGGAAGCCTAGCTAGAGGGAGGCCTGAGAGGAAAACCCATGAAGTGCATGGAGGGAGGACCCTGGTTTGGGATGGAATCGCAAGAGTGTATGCAATTGGCTTACGCTTGTAGATTGTCCTTGAAGCTGAAGGTTCTTCACTTGAAGATGGAGTATTAATAGTGGTCCCCAACCTTCTTGGCACCAAGGACTAGTTTTGTGTAAGAAAATTTTTCCACAGATGGACTGGGATATGGTTTCAGAATGATTCAAGTGCATCACATTTGCTGCATGCCTTATCTCTATTATTAGTACATCAGCTCCACCTCAGATCATCAGGCCTTAGATCTAGGAGGCTGGGGACCCCTGGAGTCTGAGACTGGTCACAGGCCCTTCCTATAATATAAGGCAAATATTTTGAGCCATTGGACAGTGCTGATATTTTGTGAGCTTAGTGTTTATTCCTTTCACTTCTCGTCCTGGGCAAGTGAAGAGTCTGGAGCTCTGACCTAGGACTGTGTCCTCAGATCAATGGCTTAGGCAATGAAGGGACTCTTTTCTGTAGGATCTGCTGAGAACCAAGAAGAAAGATGCGACGGGAGTCCAAGTTAACACAGGACGATACGAGCAGCAGCATGCATCCTTAGATGTATAACCAATGACTCCTTTTCATTTCTGTTTATTCAACCCTTCCTTGTCAACTGGACTAGTCTCATCAATATTTAAATGGTAAATACTTTCCCATCACTGCATGGCAAATAGATAGGGAAAGAGTGGAAACAGTGGCAGACTTTATTTTTCTGGGTTCCAAAATCACTGCAGATGGTGACTGCAGCCATGAAATTAAAAGACGCTTACTCTGTGGAAGAAAAGTTATGACCAACCTAGACAGCATATTCAAAAGCAGAGGCATTACTTTGCCAACAAAGGTCCATCTAGTCAAGGCTATGGTTTTTCCAGTGGTCATGTATGGATGTGTTGGACTGTAAAGAAAGCTGAGCACAGAAGAACTGATGCTTTTGAACTGTGGTGTTGGAGAAGACTCTTGAAAGTCCCTTGAACTGCAAGGAGATTCAACCAGTCCATCCTAAAGGAGATCAGTCCTGGGTGTTGACTGGAAGGACTGATGTTGAAGCTGAAACTCCAATACTTTGGCCACCTGATGTGAAGAGCTGACTCATTTGAAAAGACCCTGACGCTGGTAAAGATTGAAGGCAGCAGGAGAAGGGGACAACAGAGGATGAGATGGTTGGATGGCATCACCAACTCAATGGACATGGGTTTAGGGTGGACTCCAGGAGTTGGTGATGGAGAGGGAGGCCTAGTGTGCTGTGGTTCATAGGGTCGCAAAGAGTCAGACACGACTGAGCGACTGAACTGAACTGAACTGAAATACCTGCTGGCCCCTCATACTCAGTAATAAGAAAATAAGCCTTATCTAAGGTTGCTTTCCCTTTCATCTACAAACCCTCCTTTTCTCTTCAAACGAAATTCATCAAAACTCTATACCCACTCTCTCTATTTCCTCACATTCCAGTAACTGCTCTAAAGACACATTTCATTTTAGCCTTTTGTTCCATCAATCTTAACAAAGAGCCGTCTAACAAAATGACTCTCTGTAGACTTACGTGTGACCATCACATTGCTAAATCCACCTGTCGATTTCCGGTTCTCCTCTTGTTTGATGCTCAGCAGTGTGAACCCCCACTCCTCCACACTGACCGCTCCTCCATCTCGAAACCTCCTCTTCCCTTGCCACCACCCCCCACCATATTCCATGTTTTCCTTATGAAATACCTCTCTGGCTGCTCTGGTTCAGCTTCTGTGCCAGTTCTCCTCCAAGCACTGGATGTTGGAACTTGTGAGAGCTCAGTTTCAGGTCCTCTTTTCTCTACTGTGTGTTCTCTTGCCAGGCTGGCTCATCCATCCCCATGACCTGAGTTACCTTCCTGCCATCAAGTGTGGTGAAAGCCATGGGAAGTTCCTTCCTGCACATTGGGGTAAAGATCAACATCCGTAATACAATCTATAAAGCCATGTATACTCTGGCCTCTGCCTGCCTAGCCCCTCTTCCGCCTCCTCTCCTCTCTCTGTACTCCATCCTTCAGCACATGGCATCTTTTTATTTCTCAATCCCTCCATATTCTGTCTTCCTCAAAGGCTTGACACACATTTTCCCCTGCTCCTATCATCCTCACTTGTCCACAGCAGATTGTTGAAGAAGACTGGTGTGCTCTTGCGATTCATACTTTGAAGAACTAAAATGCTGGCCCACTCTTTGAGCTGACTAAGCCTGTTGTGCTGAATGAACCCCAAGTAAACACACATGCCTTGAATAATGCTCATACCCTTTTCATTCCTCAGATAAGTTACCAAACCAAACTTTAAAAAAAAATTAAAGCAACATAGAATAGTACCACTTCCTTGTGTGCATGCTCAGTCACTTCAGTCATGTTCAACTATTTGAGACCCTATGGACTATATAGCCCACCAGGTGCTTCTGTCCAAGGGATTCTCCAGGCAAGAATACTGGAGTGGGTTGCATGTCCTCTTCCAGGGGATCTTCCCAGCCCAAGGATTGAACCCTCATCTCCTGCATCTCCTGCATTGCAGGCAGATTCTTTACTGCTCAGCCACTGGGAAAGCTTAGGAGTTTATTAATTTCTCCATACTTAAGAGATTATTGCAAAATTAACCAAGATTTTAAACTGTGTCATTTTAAACTAGGTAACTAAGAAGTTTCAAACAAGAAATAGTTGCATGGAGATATATGAAACAATTCTATATTTTATAGCAACATTTGCAGTGAACGTGATTGTTAATTGATTTTCCTTAGGCTACACTTTAATGTGACACTGACCAGAAGTAGGTGAAACAAAACTCTCGGCCTCTGACTCTCTTGATACCAGGTAAGTTGAAATGATAGGTCTTGATCCTAACAAAAGATTTGAGGCAGGTAAGGAGACCAAGTTGATGAGATTCCATAATCTGATCTCCAGTAGTCTGGGGCAGTTGTTCTCAGAGCCCTAATGAACCCTACCCCTTTAAGATCATGGACTAGTAGAATCCGACCCTGGTGGGCATAGGCGAGTCTTGACACCAGGTAAATGGCTTTGCTGGTGTAAATAACAGGGATCTGTTATCATGGGATTACCTGTCTGTAAAATGCCTATTTATCTTCATTATGTTGCCTCTGTGGGGGAGGAAGGAGGTGGTGAGTTGAGTGTTAGTGTGTAAGAGGATGGAGCTAGGAGAAGATAAAGATCTCTGACCTAAGGTGAAACCTGCTTTAGCACAGTGGGCTTGTACGGAAGCCAGATAAAGTCCACGATGTTAATTTCCAGTGTTGAGCTCCCTTTAGTACTATAAGCAAAATAATGCAAGAATGAATTCATGCCTGGGCTTCCATACAACTTCATAGTATGCACAAGAGAACAAGATGGTACTTTTTATCTAGTAGTTTCAGTCTGATTGTTTTTCATTATTTTTTCACTCATTCATTCATCCATTCACCAAATAGTTGAGTGACTGCAGGACTGGCAATGTGCTTGGCACAGGCTATTGTCAGATGAATAAAAATAAGCACTGTGGTACCCTGTTGGACAGTTGAGTCCATGGGACACAGAGATAACAATATAAACAATCAAATAAACGTGATTAAGATGTGATAAATACTACAAAGTAGAAAAGGGTACCAGGCAGGAGAAAAATAGGAAGAACCTACTTCAGAGAGAGAAAGGGGGATAACTTTTAAAATGACACATGAAGCATAAAATGGAGCCAGCCATGCAAAGGAGATGCAGTGGGGATAGCTGATCAATTTCATTTATCTTGATTTTAATATGAAATTTAAATATTAATTTAATTAAGTACAATTATGAGATATTCTTTTAATCAAAATCAAAACAATTCCAAAAGAAAAGTGACTTCTTTTTACCTATGACCCTATAAAAATTCCACTTTGGATAGGAAGTATGATTAACAGATTTGGTCTATTTTGTTCTTACCCAGTCATTTCCCATCTGTGAAAGAATACAAAGAATAAGGCTCTTCTTTTGGAAAGAAAAAGCAGACTGACCCTAAAGTAACAAAGGCAGCATATCACTAGCCAGAACATCTTTCCAACATCTTAGTATACTTCCAATAGCACGGTAATTTGCATCTGTGAATAATCA
>SJYW01029554.1:0-35704 GCA_006410735.1 Raphicerus campestris
AGCTTCCCTCATAGCTCATTTGGTAAAGAATTTGCCTGCAATGCAAGAGACTCCAGTTTCAAGATTCCCTGGAGAAAGGATAGGCTACCTGCTCCAGTATTCTCGGGCTTCCCTTGTGGCTCAGCTGGTAAAGAATCTGCCTGCAATGCAGGAGACCTGGGTGGGCTCCATCCCTGGGTTGGGAAGGTCCTCTGGAGAAGGGAAGGCTACCCACTCCATTATTCTGGCCTAGAGAATTCCATGGACTGTATAGTCCATGGAGAGCTATAATACAAAAAATTTAGAATTAGTAAAGTTAAGCCAGTGGGTTTTGGGGTCAGATTTCCTGGGTTCATGTCTGAGCTTTGTGATTTACCAATGATCATACCTTGAGTAAGTTCCCTAAACATTCTTTGTGTCTCATCATAGGATGTATGTCAATGTTAAATGAGTTCATTCTAACTTCTTGGCATGGTACTTGGTTTTAGTTATGATACTGGTTTTAGGAGAGATAACCAAACTCTTCTAAAACATGTATGCTATGAGAGAAAATAATCAAAAGGGTCCTTGGTAGAGAAAGAGAAAAGTTTGGGAACAGATGTGAACAACACTGTGCAGAAGGACGTGACAACTGCAAACCACAGAATTAACTGTTTGTGTTGGTCGGTGCAGCATCTCTACTTAGCACACACCTATGGATGGGTCAGTGTGTCCTTTAGGGAAGGCGGTAACAATTTTACACAGTTTTACCTAACAGGAAACCTGGAGGCATGGATTCCCTGTAATGGTTGTATACTCACTGTTCTCAATTTTATAGTTGGCAGCTAGTTGGAGTACAGCCTCCTTCTATCATCATTAACCTTATTAGTCATCCCAAAATGAGGACAGCCCAGGATGAGCTCTGAGAGGGAAGTCCAAATTCTTGGGAGATATCTCAGGATGTTCCCAAGGTATAGTGTAGTAAGCAACTAAATTGAACCAAATAAGCCTCTCTCACCAAAAAAAAAAAAAAAAAAAGTCTTCCCTGTTGGCTCAGTGGGAAAAGAATCCACCTGCAGTGCAGAAGACACTAGAGACGTGGGTTCAATCCCTGGGTCAGGAGGATCCCCTGGAGAAGGAAATGGCAACCCACTCCAGTATTCTTGGCTGAAAAATTCTATGGATAGAGGAACTTGGCAGGCTGTCATCCAAAGGATGGTAAAGAGTTGAATAGGATTAAGGACTAAGCAAGCAGGGCCCCCAGGAGAGCAAGCATGTCTTTTCTCTGAATTACTCCTTCCCTGATGTGCACTGAATTGTGTACCCCCAAGATTCCTATGTTGAATCTCCTAACACCTACTGTGGTGGCATTTGGAAAAGGCCTTTGGGAGGTAATTAGAGTTAGACTCAGTCATGAGGATAGAGTCTTCACGTGGAATTAGTGGCTTTCTAGAATGAGGAAGAGAGATATTTCTCTCCACAAGCCCACACCAAGGACAGGCCATGGGAGGACACACAGAGAAGGTAGCTTTCTGCAGGCCAGAAAGAGAGTGCTCCCCAGAACATGACCATGGTCTCTGATCTCAAACTTCCAGCCTCCAGAACCATGAGGAAATAAGCTTGTATTGTTAAACCCACACAGCCTCTGGTATTTCATCATGGCAGCCTGAGCTCAGATGACCCCTTTCAACAACTGACTTCTGTCATGTGTTTTTCCTCTGTCCTCCTTTGGATTGATGCTCTATGATCACTAACTGAATAATTACCAGAAATAATTATAATCCATCATGTGCTCAGTCATGTCTGACTCTTTGTGACCCCATGGACTATAGCCCACTAGGCTCCTCTGTCCATGAGATTTTCCATGCAAGAATACTGAAGTGGATTGTCATTTACTTCCCCAGGGAATCTTCCCAACCCAGGGATTGAACCCACATCTCCTATATCTCCTACCTTGCAGGCAGATTCTTTACCCAGAAATATTTAGCTAAAAATTAATAAATCCTTCCCCATAAGAGTATTAAGAGAGTAGTTAGCCTGCTGTGGTGGGTTGAATTGTGCCCTGCAAAGATATGTTGAGTCCCCAGTATCCACAGATGTGATTTTATTTGAAAATAAGGTCTTTGCAGATGAGGTCAAGGTGAGGTCCTATTGAAGTACCATGAGACCCCTAGTCCAGTGTAACTGGGTTCTTCATAAGAAGAGGAAAATTCCCATGTGAAGACACACACATAGAAAGAAGGCCTGGAGATGATAGAGGTAGATATTGGAGTGATGCAGCTAAAAGCTAAGGAATGCCAAGGATCTATGGCCACCATCAGAAGTCAAGAAGAGGCAAGGAAGTACTCTACCCAACATCTCAGAGCCTGGCTGTGCTAACACCTTAGCTTCAGATTTCTACCCTCCATAACTGCTGGAGAGTGTATTTCTGTATTGAAACCCAAGTCTGTGGTACTTTGTTAAGGCTGCCCTAAGAAACAAATTCAAGTGCCTCCCTTCACATAAGCAGTATTTTATTCTTGCTTTGAATCTCATTTCCTAGTGATTGTTATCAACAGAATCGCCTTCAAAGCAGAGGAACAAGATACAAAAGCATGAGGACCTTTCAAATTATACTCATTTTTTGGAATAAAAGATAATCTGAAAAAAATAGATACATGTATATGTATAACTGGACATTCAGAAAACTAAGATCATGGCATCTGGTCACATTACTTCATGGCAAATAGATGGTGGAAACAATTGAAACAGTGACAGACTTTATTTTTTGGTGGGGGACTCCAAAAAAAAACTGCAGATGGTGACTGCAGCCATGAAATTAAAAGATGCTTGCTCCTTGGAAGAAAAGTTATGACCAACCTAGACAGCATATTAAAAAGCAGAGACATTATTTTGCCAACAAAGGTCCATCTAGTCAACCCTATAGTTTTTCCAGTAGTCATGTATGGATGTTGAGAGTTGGACTCTAAAGAAAGCTGAGCGCCAAAGAATTGATGTTTTTGAGGTGTGGTGTTGGAGGAGATTCTTGAGAGTCCCTTGAACAGCAAGGAGATCCAACTAATCCATCCTAAAGGAAATCAGTCTTGAATAGTCATTGGAAGGACTGATACTGAAGCTGAAACTCCAATATTTTGGCCAACTGATGTGAAGGGTGCAAAGACCCTGGTTCTGGAAAAGATTAAAGGCCAGAGGAGAAGGGGGCAGCAGAGGATGAGATGGTTGGATGGCATCACGGACTCAATGGACATGAGTTTGAGTAAGCTCTGGGAGGTGGTGATGGACAGGGAAGCCTGGCATGCTGCAATCCATGAAGTTGCAAAGAGTCAGACATGACTGAGCGACTGAACTGAACTGAACTGATACATATAGCTGAATCTCTTTGCTGTACACCTGAAACTAACACAACATTCTTAATAACTATACTCCAGTATGAAATACAAATTTAAAAAATTTTACTTAAAAAGAAAAGTTGTTGTGAGTATGGAATCCATCTCACAATACCACCCAATCTCCCAGGGCCAACCCATTCTTTAACCTGTTAAGTAAACCCAACCAACCACTAATGAACAAAGTGGCGGAGCTAGTTTAGTCACTAAGTCATGTTCGACTCTTTGAGACCCAGTAGACAGTAGCAGGCTAGTCTCCTCTGTCCATGGGCTTTCCCGGTAAGAACACTGGAGTGGTTTGCCATTTCCTTCTCCAAGAGGTGGATCTTCATGATGTAAGGATCAAACCCAGATCTCCTGCATTGCAAGCAGATTCTTTACCTCTGAGCTACCAAGGAAGTCCTAATGAATAAAGTGTACATGCATATTTGATGGTGAATGGGAGGTGATTTCAGTCTAATTCTTGCCTGGTTCGTGATGGATGAAAGACCACAGTATGTTTGTCTCAGATGTAGAGGGAGCTATAAAAACTGGAAAGGACAGTAAAGATATGTGGTGGTTTTACTATATGTGCCTTTTGTTTATGGAATCTCACTTCCAATTATGGACATATTCTTTTAAAAATTCTTGAAATGTTTGCCTTTATAACTATGTGTCATTCAGTCTGTCCCAGAAAAACGGAAATAGCATATTTTCATTTGTTTTATTTTCCAACACAAGAGGGCAGCATTGCAGCATTGTTCATTTCCTGCAGCCTCACACTGCTGTACTTTGTGTTTAAATACGCAGTGTACCATTTTCAAATGGATGATCAGTTGAGAATTTGCACAAAGGAGGACCCAGGCTATTTATCCATCACATGGCATTTATTTTAATGTTAGTTTTGAAAACAGTACCCTCTGATGAGCATTCATACATTTTATATTTGCTTCATTGTTTTCAGATGCTATACTGATCAGCCAGTTTCAAGAAGATGAAGTACTTTTGTGTTTTGTAGTGTTTGTGTAGGGTAATTGTCTAAACATCTGAATTCATTTAAATGGGATTTTCAATCACATTACTCGGAAGTACATAGGGTACCAGGACAGAGGCAGTTTGACATAAAGGATGAGTAACCCACTGGGCAGGGGGTTTCCTGCTTGCTTGAAACACGTCTGTGAGAGAGTGAACCTGGCGCCATGGATTCCAGCAGGTTTGTACAAATAAATGGGCTGGGAGATAGCGGGTGGTGAGAGTGCAGTAAAAATAGTAAGAATAATGATACGAAGAAGGACCATTTTTGACTGCTTATTTTGTCTTTGCTGTTGTTAATCACTAAGCTGTGTCTAACTCTGCAGCCCCATGAATTGTAGTATGCCCAGCTTCCCTGTCCTATCCTATTTCCCAGAATTTGCTAAAACTCATGTCCATTGAGATCTGTTATTTGTATAGCTATATTGTTCTTAATACTCCTGCATAATTCCTCTCATTTTTATAGGTGAGAAAGTAGAAGCTTGGCTTAGGTAAGTGATTCACCTCTCAATTCATGAAGCTCATAGGTGGCAGCACTGACGGCCAAACTCAGGTTTCTCCCACTACTTCATGTTGACAGTAAAAGCGATTGAATCCAGTGACTCACTGTAAAAAGTTATTATTTGATATTCAAACTTCTTCATCCTTACCCTATCCACTTCGTATATTTGATTTAGTCTAGACCACTGTGATGGTTAATTTTATGTGTCAGCTTTACTGGTCTAAGGGATGCCCAGATAGCCAGTAAAACATTATTTCTGGATGTGCCTTTGAAGTTGTTTCTGGAAGAGATTAACATTTGAATCAGGAAAGAAGATGACCCTCACCAATGTAGACAGGTATCATCCAATCCCTTGGGGATCTGAATAGAACAAAAAAGGGAGAAGGACGAATTTCTTTGTTTAAGCTGAAACATCAGCACTCCTGGCTCTTGGCCTTATGGACCAAGACCAGGACTTGGCTGGATTACAGTACTGGTATTACTGCTTCTCCAACTTGCTGATGGCAGGTGTACTATTTTCTAGCCCTCATAATGGTGTGAGCCAGTTTTTATAATAAAAGTCCATATTTTATATATGTATAAAATATATACATATATAATATATCCATAATGGATGTCTACATATCTTCTATTTATCTCAAATTTTTGACTATACAGCTACTTTAAGTAAAATACAAAATGCTATATAAGGTCTAAGTTTTATTATTGCATTTATTATTTTTTGCTCTTTGCATCTGAGCAATAATTTAATGCCTTATGTCTGAAAATTTTCATCTCAACAGAACTGTGGAGTAGATCCCAGAAGATTCGAGTCCTTTTAGAATTGTCTTTGACTGTAGGAGTGAATGAGTGACTGAGGAAGGAGCACTTGCTTTCATGTGGTAGCACAGGGCATTCACATATCACATTTTCCTCTGAGGAACTCAAGGCAAAGACGGCGGGTTACTATCTGCATTACCTGCCAGGGGCAGATATGAAAGATGGCATCTGAATCTTTGAAGAAGAGAAAACATGTCCACAAGCATCTTTTTTGATGCAAGAACAAATTGCTGAAGTAGATTGTCTGTGATTGATAACAGTTGAACTCTTTGAACCAGCATTGTTTATTCCTGAACCTGGACTGTATCTTTTGAGGTTAATATCACTTTAGGAGTCAGGCTTGAATTTTTGTCTCAGGTTTGCCATGGGACAATTTTTGTCCCAGGCTCTTGGCTTTGGGAAAACTCCCTGAGCCTCTGGAGAAGGCGATGGCAACCCACTCCAGTACTCTTGCCTGGAAAATCCTNATAAGAAGAGGAAAATTCCCATGTGAAGACACACACATAGAAAGAAGGCCTGGAGATGATAGAGGTAGATATTGGAGTGATGCAGCTAAAAGCTAAGGAATGCCAAGGATCTATGGCCACCATCAGAAGTCAAGAAGAGGCAAGGAAGTACTCTACCCAACATCTCAGAGCCTGGCTGTGCTAACACCTTAGCTTCAGATTTCTACCCTCCATAACTGCTGGAGAGTGTATTTCTGTATTGAAACCCAAGTCTGTGGTACTTTGTTAAGGCTGCCCTAAGAAACAAATTCAAGTGCCTCCCTTCACATAAGCAGTATTTTATTCTTGCTTTGAATCTCATTTCCTAGTGATTGTTATCAACAGAATCGCCTTCAAAGCAGAGGAACAAGATACAAAAGCATGAGGACCTTTCAAATTATACTCATTTTTTGGAATAAAAGATAATCTGAAAAAAATAGATACATGTATATGTATAACTGGACATTCAGAAAACTAAGATCATGGCATCTGGTCACATTACTTCATGGCAAATAGATGGTGGAAACAATTGAAACAGTGACAGACTTTATTTTTTGGTGGGGGACTCCAAAAAAAAACTGCAGATGGTGACTGCAGCCATGAAATTAAAAGATGCTTGCTCCTTGGAAGAAAAGTTATGACCAACCTAGACAGCATATTAAAAAGCAGAGACATTATTTTGCCAACAAAGGTCCATCTAGTCAACCCTATAGTTTTTCCAGTAGTCATGTATGGATGTTGAGAGTTGGACTCTAAAGAAAGCTGAGCGCCAAAGAATTGATGTTTTTGAGGTGTGGTGTTGGAGGAGATTCTTGAGAGTCCCTTGAACAGCAAGGAGATCCAACTAATCCATCCTAAAGGAAATCAGTCTTGAATAGTCATTGGAAGGACTGATACTGAAGCTGAAACTCCAATATTTTGGCCAACTGATGTGAAGGGTGCAAAGACCCTGGTTCTGGAAAAGATTAAAGGCCAGAGGAGAAGGGGGCAGCAGAGGATGAGATGGTTGGATGGCATCACGGACTCAATGGACATGAGTTTGAGTAAGCTCTGGGAGGTGGTGATGGACAGGGAAGCCTGGCATGCTGCAATCCATGAAGTTGCAAAGAGTCAGACATGACTGAGCGACTGAACTGAACTGAACTGATACATATAGCTGAATCTCTTTGCTGTACACCTGAAACTAACACAACATTCTTAATAACTATACTCCAGTATGAAATACAAATTTAAAAAAATTTTACTTAAAAAGAAAAGTTGTTGTGAGTATGGAATCCATCTCACAATACCACCCAATCTCCCAGGGCCAACCCATTCTTTAACCTGTTAAGTAAACCCAACCAACCACTAATGAACAAAGTGGCGGAGCTAGTTTAGTCACTAAGTCATGTTCGACTCTTTGAGACCCAGTAGACAGTAGCAGGCTAGTCTCCTCTGTCCATGGGCTTTCCCGGTAAGAACACTGGAGTGGTTTGCCATTTCCTTCTCCAAGAGGTGGATCTTCATGATGTAAGGATCAAACCCAGATCTCCTGCATTGCAAGCAGATTCTTTACCTCTGAGCTACCAAGGAAGTCCTAATGAATAAAGTGTACATGCATATTTGATGGTGAATGGGAGGTGATTTCAGTCTAATTCTTGCCTGGTTCGTGATGGATGAAAGACCACAGTATGTTTGTCTCAGATGTAGAGGGAGCTATAAAAACTGGAAAGGACAGTAAAGATATGTGGTGGTTTTACTATATGTGCCTTTTGTTTATGGAATCTCACTTCCAATTATGGACATATTCTTTTAAAAATTCTTGAAATGTTTGCCTTTATAACTATGTGTCATTCAGTCTGTCCCAGAAAAACGGAAATAGCATATTTTCATTTGTTTTATTTTCCAACACAAGAGGGCAGCATTGCAGCATTGTTCATTTCCTGCAGCCTCACACTGCTGTACTTTGTGTTTAAATACGCAGTGTACCATTTTCAAATGGATGATCAGTTGAGAATTTGCACAAAGGAGGACCCAGGCTATTTATCCATCACATGGCATTTATTTTAATGTTAGTTTTGAAAACAGTACCCTCTGATGAGCATTCATACATTTTATATTTGCTTCATTGTTTTCAGATGCTATACTGATCAGCCAGTTTCAAGAAGATGAAGTACTTTTGTGTTTTGTAGTGTTTGTGTAGGGTAATTGTCTAAACATCTGAATTCATTTAAATGGGATTTTCAATCACATTACTCGGAAGTACATAGGGTACCAGGACAGAGGCAGTTTGACATAAAGGATGAGTAACCCACTGGGCAGGGGGTTTCCTGCTTGCTTGAAACACGTCTGTGAGAGAGTGAACCTGGCGCCATGGATTCCAGCAGGTTTGTACAAATAAATGGGCTGGGAGATAGCGGGTGGTGAGAGTGCAGTAAAAATAGTAAGAATAATGATACAAAGAAGGACCATTTTTGACTGCTTATTTTGTCTTTGCTGTTGTTAATCACTAAGCTGTGTCTAACTCTGCAGCCCCATGAANTTTCCTGCTTGCTTGAAACACGTCTGTGAGAGAGTGAACCTGGCGCCATGGATTCCAGCAGGTCTGTACAAATAAATGGGCTGGGAGATAGCGGGTGGTGAGAGTGCAGTAAAAATAGTAAGAATAATGATACGAAGAAGGACCATTTTTGACTGCTTATTTTGTCTTTGCTGTTGTTAATCACTAAGCTGTGTCTAACTCTGCAGCCCCATGAATTGTAGTATGCCCAGCTTCCCTGTCCTATCCTATTTCCCAGAATTTGCTAAAACTCATGTCCATTGAGATCTGTTATTTGTATAGCTATATTGTTCTTAATACTCCTGCATAATTCCTCTCATTTTTATAGGTGAGAAAGTAGAAGCTTGGCTTAGGTAAGTGATTCACCTCTCAATTCATGAAGCTCATAGGTGGCAGCACTGACGGCCAAACTCAGGTTTCTCCCACTACTTCATGTTGACAGTAAAAGCGATTGAATCCAGTGACTCACTGTAAAAAGTTATTATTTGATATTCAAACTTCTTCATCCTTACCCTATCCACTTCGTATATTTGATTTAGTCTAGACCACTGTGATGGTTAATTTTATGTGTCAGCTTTACTGGTCTAAGGGATGCCCAGATAGCCAGTAAAACATTATTTCTGGATGTGCCTTTGAAGTTGTTTCTGGAAGAGATTAACATTTGAATCAGGAAAGAAGATGACCCTCACCAATGTAGACAGGTATCATCCAATCCCTTGGGGATCTGAATAGAACAAAAAAGGGAGAAGGACGAATTTCTTTGTTTAAGCTGAAACATCAGCACTCCTGGCTCTTGGCCTTATGGACCAAGACCAGGACTTGGCTGGATTACAGTACTGGTATTACTGCTTCTCCAACTTGCTGATGGCAGGTGTACTATTTTCTAGCCCTCATAATGGTGTGAGCCAGTTTTTATAATAAAAGTCCATATTTTATATATGTATAAAATATATACATATATAATATATCCATAATGGATGTCTACATATCTTCTATTTATCTCAAATTTTTGACTATACAGCTACTTTAAGTAAAATACAAAATGCTATATAAGGTCTAAGTTTTATTATTGCATTTATTATTTTTTGCTCTTTGCATCTGAGCAATAATTTAATGCCTTATGTCTGAAAATTTTCATCTCAACAGAACTGTGGAGTAGATCCCAGAAGATTCGAGTCCTTTTAGAATTGTCTTTGACTGTAGGAGTGAATGAGTGACTGAGGAAGGAGCACTTGCTTTCATGTGGTAGCACAGGGCATTCACATATCACATTTTCCTCTGAGGAACTCAAGGCAAAGACGGCGGGTTACTATCTGCATTACCTGCCAGGGGCAGATATGAAAGATGGCATCTGAATCTTTGAAGAAGAGAAAACATGTCCACAAGCATCTTTTTTGATGCAAGAACAAATTGCTGAAGTAGATTGTCTGTGATTGATAACAGTTGAACTCTTTGAACCAGCATTGTTTATTCCTGAACCTGGACTGTATCTTTTGAGGTTAATATCACTTTAGGAGTCAGGCTTGAATTTTTGTCTCAGGTTTGCCATGGGACAATTTTTGTCCCAGGCTCTTGGCTTTGGGAAAACTCCCTGAGCCTCTGGAGAAGGCAATGGCAACCCACTCCAGTACTCTTGCCTGGAAAATCCTATGGACTGAGGAGCCCAGTGGGCTGTAGTCCATGGGGTCGCTGAGGGTCAGACACGACTGAGGAACTTCACTTTCACATTTCACTTTCATGCATCGGAGAAGGAAATGGCAACCCACTCCAGTGTTCTTGCCTGGAGAATCCCAGGGATAGGGGAGCCTGATGGGCTGCCATCTATGGGGTCGCACAGAGTCGGACACGACTGAAGTGACTTAGCAGCAGCAGCAGCAGCCTGAGCCTCAGATTCTTCATCTGTGAAAGAAAAATAAGAATAATAAAAACTTCTTGAAATTATTAAATAGATAAAGTAATGTGTGTATACATACGTATGTATGTAGGCATGTGTATACTTTTTTTTCGTACACATACCCAGTCAGTGTACTCTGCTCTGTGACAAGGGCACCAGTCTGTAACTCGGAGCCATCTGCAGTTCTGAGCAGTGCCCATTGAGACCACTGGGTGTCTCTAGAAAGCTTGAATTTTAAGAGTAAGAGAAAAGATGCTTGTGAACATGTTTTAGAAACTATGAAGGTTTATAAAAAATAAGATTATAATGGTTCCTTCGCTGAACTCAACTTCTNGTACATATGTATGTAAGCATGTGTATACTTTTTTTTTCACACACATACCCAGTCAGTGTACTCTGCTCTGTGACAAGGGCACCGGAGCCATCTGCAGTTCTGAGCAGTGCCCAATGAGACCACTGGGTGTCTCTAGAAAGCTTGAATTTTAAGAGTAAGAGAAAAGATGCTTGTGAACATGTTTTAGAAACTGTGAAGGTTTGTAAAAAATAAGATTATAATGGTTCCTTCGCTGAACTCAACTTCTATTAATACTTGATATATACCTATGCTTTTGCATTTATCTAGTTTGTTCAAATCTAAACATTTACAGAGCACCTAATATATACTAGGGAAATGTTCATTCACTTTACAGTGTGCACTGCTCTAGGGACTGGATATTCAGCACTGAACAAAGTGGACTAATTGTTTGCCTCTGGAGCTTATGTTTGTAAGGGTGACAGGAAACAGGCACGCACACATGTATAGAATGGTAGAATGTTTGGTAATAATATAAAGGAAAATATGAAGCTTGATAAAATAGAGAATCATAGTGGATGCTATTTTAGGTAATAGACCTTAAAAGTCACCTTTGAGAGGATTAAAACTGAGCCAAAAAAAAAGAATGAAATAAAGGAATGAGCCACATATATATCCAGAAAAAATGAGTGCTCATCAGAGAGAACAAAAAGTAAAAGGCCTTAAAAGCAAGATGTGTGATTATTTTGTTTGAGAAACAGCAAAGAATCATGGGCAAACCATGCACATTGATAGGGTTTTCTATATAATTCATTGTCTTTTGGAGAGACAATATCTATTATAATATTATACCTTTATAGCTCCTTTCTATAAGTGTATTCACCTAAATATTATATTACAATAATTAGCACTTATTGAGTACTCATTGTATTCTGAGTTAGCCCTTACAACCCTGCCTACCATATAAATATAATTACTGCCTATTATTCAGAGACTCTAAAGAGCTTCTGAAGGTAACATATCCAGGAAGTTGGTGAGGCAACACTTGGCCTTGTTTGAAAGTGCAGTAACTCAAAGGGAAGACAGATGAGTAAAAAATAATGAAGTGATAGGAGCAATGGAAAGTTACCAAGAGCAGGTGACACGTGACTTGTGACATGTGACCTGTGACATGGAGGTCACAGGTTGGAGGATGAGGTTGGATTCTTAAAGGAGGAGAAGATGGGGATGAGAGTGGAGAGAGAATCTCCTGGTAGAAAACAAAGCAATGGGGCTTCAAAGAGCGTGGTTTATGGAGAAAATAACACACAGTTGAGTGTAGCTGAAGGATCTGTAGCTCTAAGTGTAATAGATACGTTGTGGTGCCTGGAAGTGGCAGGAGGGAGGTCTCCTACCACGATTAGGAGGAGATGGAACCCTGACCCAAAGGCAGCAGAGGCTCTGGTATTACCAGGGACATAAACCTGTGTGACTTGGCTTGAACATGTGAGAGGGCTGAATCAGATTCTCTCTTTCAAAATTTTGAAACAAAGATACCAAGACTACTGCTGTTCTATGGAAGACCCTAGAATAGGGAAGTTATCTGAATTTGGGGGCTTAGGAAGTTATCTGAAGTCATGTGAAACTGTTCCAAATTGGGAAAGTAGTACGTCAAGGCTGTATGCTGTCACCCTGCTTATTTAACTTATATGCAGAGTACAACATGTGAAATGCTAGGCTGGATGAATCACAAGCTGGAATCAAGATTGCTGGGAGAAATATCAATAACCTCAGATATGCAGATGACACCTCTTTTATAGCAGAAAGCAAAGAGGAACTAAAGATCCTCTTGATGAAGGTGAAAGAGAAGAGTGAAAAAGCTGGCTTGAAACTCAACATTCAAAAAACTAAGATCATGGCATCTGGTTCCTTCACTTCATGGCAAATAGATGGGGGAAAAGTGGAAACAGTGACAGACATTATTTTCTTGGGCTCCAAAATCACTGCAGATGGTGACTACAGCCATGAAATTAAAAGACACTTGCTCCTTGTTTAAGACCAACTTAGACAACTTATTAAAAAGCAGAGACATTACTTTGCCGACAAAGGCCCGTCTAGTTAAAGCTATAGTTTTTTCCAGTAGTCATTTATAGATGTGAGAATGGGATGATAAAGAAAGCTGAGTCATCTTACTACTGAGAAGTGGGCCGGAAATACTCGAGGGTCTTTTAATGGTAGTTCTCGAGTACTAAAAATAACGGCTCATTTTTCTGTCTCCAGCATCTCCTCACCAGTCTTGAGGAATTCAATTGCCTCCCAGGGTGAATGCAGGTGGTCACAGCGTTAGTAGAGTCATCTGTCTTACAATGGCCTCTTCATCTGCTCAGGATGACTCCTACAAAGAGTCAAGAGGAGCAGTTTGTTACACACTCCTGGGAAACCTCCAGAGTTGAAAGGTACCATTGCCAGTTTCCATCACTCAGGTACAATTCCTTGTCTGGTACCTGAGAATGATTTTAGGGGAAAGGAGTAAGCCCTATATATATCTGCTCAGCTCTAGTCAGAAGTTCAGAGATCTGAAGAAAAGAACAAAGCACACGTAATGGAATCCAATGTGGAAGATAGCAAACTGAAAAATCTTTATACAGATTGCCCATTCAAATTAGCATACAATCATTTCAGCCTTTCTAAATAAAAAAATTTTAAACCTTAAAAAAAAAAAAAAAGAAAGCTGAGCACTGAAGAATTGATGCTTTTGAACTGTGGTGTTGGAGAAGACTCTTGAGAGACCCTTGGATAGCAAGGAGATCTAACCAATCAATCCTAAAGGAAATTAGTCCTGAATATTCATTGGAAGAACTGATGCTGAAGCACCAATACTTTGGCCACCTGATGTGAAGAACTGACTCATTTGAAAAGACCCTGATGCTGGGAAAGATTGAAGGCAGGAGGAGAAGGGGATGACAGAGGATGAAATAGTTGAGTGGCATCACTGACTCGATGAGCCTGAGTTTGCGCAAGCTCTGGGGGTTGGTGAAGGACAGGAAAGCCTGGTGTGCTGCAGTCTATGGAGTCTGAGTCAGATATGACTGAACAACTGAACTGAACTGAAACCTGATAAGGTAGCTGGCCGTAGAAAAAGGGCAGCAAGTGCAGAGATTGGCAAAGATGGAACACCATGAGGTCTCTGAGGAAAAGAAGCGGGGACATCAGCTCTCTAGTTTCTGCTGCATTTACAGTTCTAACTCTTTAGGACTCACGAGGCAGTCTAGTTTCTGTCTTGATCCCAGAGATCTCTGTATCCTAAAATTAGGGGGATCATATCATCTGTTATTGAAACTGGCATATTTTTGAAAGTGAAAGTAGGTACTATTAATAATTGCAAGCATTAACTGGACAATGACAGATATGAACTGGGATGTAGGCAATGGTGGGCGGAAGAACCACTTCTCTCCAGAAAATGACAGTGATGGTGATGGGAGGAGCAGAACAAAATTTAATTTTGCCAATTTCCATGGTATAAGTACTACCACCACAGTTGATTCTAAACTCCCAAGGCAAAATCAACTGGTTGCAAATTCCTGAAGGTTTAATAATCAGCTTCCTCAAGCTGTGAGAAGTCAGCTCCAGCAGCCTGCTGGATGCACACTGCCCCACCTACAGTACCCTCTCCACCAGGTCCACTCTCCTTCATTTTCACTTAGGTTTTGTTGAGAGCATGTGATTCTCGCAACTCCAAAAGTACTGATTAAAACAGTGGTGCATTTGGGTGTGAAACTAGTGGGAAGTCTGCTTCCCAGCCTCCCTTGTACCTCCTCGAAGGGACAGCCTCCTCTCACTCCCAGGTGCCTAGCACTGTGAGGAATATGCAGAAGCTGTCAGTAAATACTGCTGATTAATGCTTCCGGAGTCACGCCTTGGCTCCCCTAGAGGAAGGTTGGTGGTACTAGGTGGTATTAGTCTTTCCATCATGTCCGATTCTTTGTGACCCCATGGACATATCCTACCAGGCCCCTCTGTCCTTGGAATTCTCCAGGCACGAGTACTGGTGTGGGTAGCCATTCCCTTCTCCAGGGGTTCTTCCTGACCCAGGGATCAAACCTAGGCCTCCTGAATTGCAGACAGATTCTTTACCATCTGAGCCACCAGAGAAAGGTTACCCAGCCATAGTTTACAATTTGCCTGTCAGCAGTGGGATAGCACCTTTGTGACAGGTTAGCTAACAGCAGCTTCTCAGAGGATTCTGAGACCTGGGCTCTGACATTCTCCCCCAGGGCTGATTGCTGTCAGCCCAACATCGTCTGTCAAACTGTAGCCTTCCATATACAGAAGAAGTTTATTTATTCAGTTGGGGGAATGGTTATGGTTAAGTTGCTCAGTTGTGTTCTGACTCTTTATGACCCCATGACCTGTAGCCTGCCAGGCACCTCTGTCCATGGTATTTTCCAGGCAAGAATACTGGAGTGGGTTGCCATTTTCTTCTCCAGGGGATCTTCCCAACCCAGGGATCGAATCCAGGTCTCCCACATTGCAGGCAGACTCTGCCATCTGAGCCACCAGGGGATCCTTATAGCCACATGAGTACTAAGTGTCTGATTAGGGTTCGTCTTTAACTTTCTCATATTGGCCTGAGGCAACCGCTGTTGCATTTCTTCCTCAGTCTTCATTCTTCAAATAACACAATCCTTGCCTTCCAAAAAGCAGAGTCTCCAAGCTTCTCCAGAAATAAACTGGTTACCCAAGCTTATTAGATGAGCCTTGCTTGTGCAAACACATTCTTACTTGGACTTTATATTTTTCTCCCCCCTCCACCTTTTTATTCTTATTTCCTCTTACATATAAAGATTTTTATACCTTTTTGAAGAATAGTGAAATATCAGAAGAATTCAGTTTCTAACCGACTTCCTATAAGCAATTTTCCTTGTTTCTGAGAAATGATAAGACTGGGAGACATTGCCTCTGGAAATCCTAAATGTATTCATTAGTTCAATGGTTGATGTTGCTGGGGCAGAGTTTAGTCCAGGTCAGACACACATGTGCTCGTATATACACATGCTAATACATAGACACAATTTCTGTTCCAGCTGTTCTCAGCTGAAAGGAAATCAGGTGAAATGACAGTTCTGCACTTGTCCTACTACTACTGCTACTAAGTCGCTTCAGTCGTGTCCAACTCTGTGCGACCCCATAGATGGCAGCCCATCAGATCCACTGTCCCTGGGATTCTCCAGGCAAGAATACTGGAGTAATTTGCCATTTCCTTCTCCAATGCATGAAAGTGAAAAGTCAAAGTGAAGTTGCTCAGTCGTCTCCAACTCTTAGCAACCTCATGGACTGTAGCCCACCAGGCTCCTCCATCCATGGGATTTTCCAGGCAAGAGTACTGGAGTGGGGTGCCATACCACTATCCTTTTTAAGTGACTTGATTAAATAGTTGTTTATTTAAGAAAGTCTTCCCAGTTTATGTGCCAGCCAATAACATAATTATTTTCCAAAGTGAATTTTATATATATTATATATATATATATTAAGATACAAAATCATACCTGTGTCCAAAGACTCTTAAGTGATTTCCGTACACATGCATCGAGTCAAGAAGGTTAGGATTCACTGTTCCTGGTGCTTTTGGTTGTGGCAAAAATTGTTAACTTTCCTAACCTGTGCATACGTGTGTGCTAAGTCGCTTCAGTGATGGCTGACTCTTTGTGACCCTGTGGACAGTAGCTGTCTGGATCCTCTGTCCATGGGATTCTCCAGGCAAGAATATTGGAACGGGTTACTGTGCCATCTTCCCAACCCAGGGATTGAACCCATGTCTTTTCTGTCTCCTGCGTTGGCAGCTGATTTCCTTATGACTAGTGCCACCTGGGAAGCCCCTTGTAACCTGAAGTGTTATGAAATCAGTTCACCACAAAATGCTATCGACCTACAATGTATCCATTAATGTCTCTGATAATGTGAAATAATGACATAAATCTAAATAACAGGTGTTCATAAAGTGGTATATATGTGTATGTGTATATACATGTACATGTATGTATATAAAACTATTTGCTAAAGCAATTTTTACAATTGTGTAAAAGAGTAGAAATTCTGCAGTCTAACAAATAAGGGTGATTTAATTTGCAGTCACTTAATGAATTGCTATCAGACCATTTAGAACTGTGTTGTAGAAGAATATTTGCTGCTGTGGAAAGATATTCAGAACATATTGCCAAGTGGTGAAAATAATCTACAGAATTTATGGTAACAATTGTACCCAGATGGTTATGGTGTTTCATGTGTGTGTGCTTCATAAGACTGGAAAAATGTACACCAACATGATCTGTGAACACTCATTACAGCTGGGTGGAATGATTACGCTGCTTTATGTCCTATTTCCATTGCTCACTGTGCTCTGTCTACTTCTTGACCGTACTTCACTACTGAAGTTAAAGGAAAAGTTACTCTTAATGAACCNGAACACTGATTACAGCTGGGTGGAATGATTACGCTGCTTTATGTCCTATTTCCATTGCTCACTGTGCTCTGTCTACTTCTTGACCGTACTTCACTACTGAAGTTAAAGGAAAAGTTACTCTTAATGAACCCATTGAATTTTGAAGGAGGTAGAGTTACACACAGGTAACTATAAAGTGAGGCATGTATATGCACTAAATATGAACTAGTATATGTACTTATGTAGTACATGTACATGCCTCACCTTATAGTTAGTACACTTAGTACTAACTATAGTACTATTAGTACTATTTTGTACATGTACTAAACTTATGGAAGTCTTCCCTGGTGACTCAGAATCGGCCTGCAATGCAGAAAATATAAGAGATGNTATTTAGTACATATACATGCCTCACTTTATAGTTAGTACACTCAGTACTAACTATAGTACTATTAGTACTATTTCATACATGTACTAAACTTATGGAAGTCTTCCCTGGTGACTCAGAATCGGCCTGCAATGCAGAAAATATAAGAGATGTGGGTTTGATCTCTGGGTTGGGAAGATCCCCTGGAGAAGGAAAATGCAACCCACTCAGGTACTCTTGCCTGGGAAATCCGATGGACAGAGAAGCCTGGCTGGCTATAGTCCATGGGGTTGCAAGAGGTGGGACATGACTTAGCCACTAAACCACCACACCACCACCAAACTTATGGCATAGGGGCATGTGAATAAGTCATTAAATTCCTGTCCTTCTGTTGAGGGTACATTTTAGAAAGATTATTAGGGTAACTTAGAGGAAAGGGTGCACCTTAGGTGACATGAACTGATCCCTGCTTAAAGAGTTAAGGAAGCTAACTTATCCCCCTATGGAGCAAGGAGAACAAAGCTTTTACTGTACTATTAATTAGAATTCAGCTTTGCATAGTCTGTGGTTACAGACTTCAGTGAAATTGGTGCAGGATCCTATTCTCAAAGGGTTACAAAGCACATATTGTTGTCAGAGTAATTCTAGTACAGAAAGATGGTATCCTTGGAAAAAAGATAAAATACATTTTATATGGAGCAAACCACATTAGACATTTCATAGTTTTAAATGTTAAACAGTAATGAACATTTCTAGGAATCTTGTCAACTTTTTCACTTAAAAACAAATGACTCTATTTTCCATAAATGCAAAACAACATATTTTTAACAGTTTATCTGATGGGAAACATTTGAACTGAAATATAACACTAAAATATAACACTGAAATATAACATTTGAACTGAAATAAACACCGTGATGGTTCCCAAATAATGGATCAAGGTAACTAAGAATAAATTTCTATAAAGCAAGCATCATATCCTATTCAGCTTTTCCCCATTGTGCTTGGCACAGTGCCTGACACATGATCAGTTCAGTTCAGTTCAGTCGCTCGGTCGTGTCTGACCCCATGAATCGCANATCAATTAACTCTTGGTTATCCTAGTCACTTGTTCAGTTGAGAAATGATTTTTTCAAAAATATCAAAGCACTATCTTTTAAAAAAAGATCTACTGTGTTATATATATTGCTAAAATTTATCAACATTTTCAAATTTTAGATTTACAGCAACATTTGAAGTGGTGTATATTTCTACCTCTTGCCCATGGACATTAATCACTTTATTACCATGATTCTCCAAAGCATTAAAAAAGAAATAACTTTAGGTTCTAGTAGAGGTTTTATTTCTTTACTGCTACTTTTCCCTTTTGTGTTTTTGTTAGACGCTTTTGCTTTGAATTGCTATTTCAGTATTATCCTTTGACAATACTTTACTAGGGCTTGCTCATTTTCCATTCTAATGCAGGTCTGATCCAGAGTAGATAGGAGTTTGTCAGAAAACCATTTTAGACTCACAATACTTCTGAATATCAATNATTTCAGTATTATCCTTTGACAGTACTTTACTAGGGCTTGCTCATTTTCCATTCTAATGCAATTCTGATCCAGAGTAGATAGGAGTTTGTCAGAAAACCATTTTAGACTCACAGTACTTCTGAATATCAATCGTGAAAGTCCACTTCATTGTTCAGCTTTCTTAGATAAAATAGTAAACAATGTATGAATGGCTTTTACTTTGCGTCTTCAAGCTAAAGCAGTTTTATATTCATTAACAATTTTATTCATTTTTATTTACTTAACAAATTTTCATTGTACTCCTAGTATAGCAGGCACTCAAACTGATTTAATTATATGAATAAATTATATGAATATTATTAAGAATTTATGAGGAGTCACAGATAATTTTCTAAATAAGTTAGTTATAATTTGAGTCATAAAGGTTCGATTCTTTTATATGAAGCTGGCAATTCGTGCGTAACAATTGAACCTGCACTCTGAAAGACATGTCCAGTGGCAGGGGCTCCACAGGAAGGGGTTCCTTCCTGTCATCCTTTGCAGAAGAGTGATATACACATCTGAAAGATCAGGGGTCTTCCCAGGTGACACTAGTGGCAAGAACTCACCTGACAATGCAGAAGACGTGAGAGATGCAGGTTTGATCCCTGGGTTGCAAAGATCCCCTGGAGGAGAGCATGGCAACCCGCTCCATTATTCTTGCCTGGAGAATCCCATGGACAGAGGATCCTGGTGGACTATGCTCCATGGGGTTGCAGAGTCAGACATCACGGATCTGACTGTGCCCTCACACAGGCACCAATATGATGATATGTTGCCATTAACTGTTCTGGACCCCATACTTTATTCACTTAGTCAGACAAAAGTAACTATATGTCTACACTATGCCTTACTTTTTGGTAGAAACTTAGAATATAAAGGTCATTAAAATATCAACCATATTTTCATGGAGTTCACAGTAAACTGGGGGAAATAGATATATTAATGTATGATTAACAAGTGTATAGGGTAATAAGATTTAAGATAAAGATACCAACCGAGTATCATACAAATACCAAGAACTTGTGGAAAACCAACTTGGAAGTATCAATAAGATCTTCCAAGACTGAGGTTATCAAGTGACATATATCAAAGTCTTGAGTGGAATTCAAGGAGCAGGGAAGGAGAGAGAACACTACAGACATAGTCAGTGACATGAGTGATTGACTGCATGTGAAAACATGCAAAGCCCAAGGACTGTGTACAGACTATGGGGAGTGTTTTGGGGGTGTTGGCAGGAGATAAAGCTAAAAGAATGCCCTGATCCAGGCAGAACAGGGGCTTGGCTTGGGTTTGCGTCAGAATAATATATTACTTTTTCAGGATAAGAAAAGAGAGGAATTACCTAAAGGGACTGGAATTTATCTGGGATCCTTTGAACTTACAAGGCAAGAGAGTGACACAGTCAGGTTGATATATTCAGGGATATAAGTAATTGTAGTGGAAATAGAGACAGAGAAATAGATCTAGAGCCACAGAAAACTTAAATCTTGGTTTCTTCAGCATTAATTCTCCAGTGACTAGATTCTAGGCTGTTGAGATAGGTGACTAATTCTTGTCCTTTGATTTATAATATTATGACTGTGTGCTTGGGAAACGGCAGCTGGTGCTTTAATAACTTGATTGCTTTTCCTACGTAAGACATTTCTATTAAATTTTCTTTCAAGTGCCAATACATTTGTTAGAAAGCTGCATACATTTTAACAGCAATCATTGCCTTCCTCAGCTATGTAAATCTGTGTGTTGCTAAGTACTTACTTAACAATTTCTATTAATAGAACGTAATAGGTATACTGGGGCAATCTCTCAGGGAATTATTTCATGAAGAGCCTCATGTGACTCAAATACACGAACCCATCAGTGAATAGATGTCACATATGTAACCATCGATAGTTTGAAGAGTGATACATCGATGAGGTGAAATAAAAGTGCTGAGAATGATATTTATTTCAACTATTTCAAAAGTAGAATATAATAGTCCCTGAACATGTTCAGAGAGGATGCTGTTATCAGCAGTATTAGCTATTTTTGACAAATCAAGAATAAAAATGAGGGAGAATGATTAGCACCAACATTGACTAAATAACTATCTCTAGAAGGCCTAAGTAGGTGTTTTGCTGTATTCTTATATAACAATGTATAATTTGAGAGATTTCAGAAATTAACATCATTGTGAATGAAGCAAAGTAGGTCATGATCTCTTCTTCTTTTGGACTTTCAGTGCAATGTATTGAATCTTATGAATATAAAAGCCTTTATCTGTGTTACCAAGAAACATCCACTATTGTTGCTTCTCTCTGTTATGAAATCATACTATTTTTTTCCAGCCAGACTGGGTAGAGACTATGGTGCAAAACCTTTGTTAAATTGTTATTACTGTGTATTTGTTGGACTTTTTGTGTCTTTTAAACTGATATATTTGATTTTTAAGTTTCTGAGCATTTAGGTCCCCTGTACTTTCACATAAAATGTTTTGATGCTTACATTTTGTGGTCAGATTGCCAGTTGTTTTACAAATCAGTTGGAAGGCTTCTCTGGTGGCTCATTGGTAAGGAATTGATGCTGGAGACGCGATTTGATCCCCAGGTCGGAAAGATCCCCTGGAGAAGGAAATGACGACCCACTCTAATATTCTTGCCTGGAAAATTCTTTGGATAGTAGAACCTGGTGGGCTATAGTCCACGGGGTCACAAAGACTCACACACGACTGAGTGACTGAACATACACTTTCATTCATTGCCACTTAGATGATCGGACTCCCCAAACCTTAAGAGATTATTCCTTCAAATTGTCTTCTGCCTGTGTTTGTACAGTTCCCTAGAGGATCATATCATACTATATTACATGGAAGATTTTTTTTGTCATTTGGATTGTGCGTTTATTATAGATCTTGAGATCTCAGGAAATCCATGTATCTTTACCTTTTAAATTTTAGGGTTTTTTTTTTCCCCTACAATATTTTATAGCTATTGGTTATTTAGGAAGAGATGTAGTAAAGTGTGATACTTTCCTGAAGAAGGTACAGTTTGTAATTTTCTAGGTCAGTCTTTCTGGGATCAAAGAAGGTTTGGCAAAAAATTCATATTTTTCAATTGGTGAGTGTGAAACTGGGTAAGACAGAATCAACGTGAAGGTCTGTAATATTTATCAAAAAATAGGTATATATTTGATATACCCCAACTTATTGTTTCTGCCTATTTCTGGACAATATTTTCAATTATTTCCCCTTATTTAGTTGCAATTATACTATAACTAATTAGTCTTCTTACCTTTTCAGTGAAGAGAGGAGGTGATAACCTACTCTTATCTTTAGCTTCTCTAGGACCAAACATTTATTGAATGTTCATTTTGTGGCATAAAGGTGATTGTGACAAATTGTTGCCCTAGAGAATTTCTAGTCTGGTGAATATTTTGTCTTGTATGTTCTTTTGATTGTATTTAAGTAAAGTTCTAGGAGCAGAGTGTTCTTTTGGCTGGAAATCTATTCCTTCTGTTTTTATCAGGAAACCCCAAAGCTAGCTAGCTTTGAGCATTAGCTAATTGACAATAATTGGAAAAAATATCAGCTCCAGAACCAAGACCTTTTCTCATTACTTGGAAACCACACAGAATTATTCCTTAATATAGTTCCCCTTCCACAGAACTAAACTGAAAGTGAATAGATGTCAGAGAAATGCTTTAATTCATAGATCATTATGAATGGATATAGGTTTACTTATATAAGTATTCAAACTCAGTGAATATTTTATATTTATCTGTATAGATATGTATAAAATAATAAATATATACTATATTTTATGGAGTAATTTTTAGAGAAGACTTTCTATTTGGAGGAAGAACTTTGGAATGAGACAGCTAGGTTTGAATTGAACTTTCAGAAATTACTAGTTTTCAGCTTTGAACCTTACTTCTCAGAACATGAGTTTCTTTAAGTGTACAATGGGAGATAAAAATATGTTTGTGAAAAGTTATTTTAATGTCTGCAAAGCAACTAGAACACAGTAGACACTTCAGAATTGGTAGCTTTTTGCCTTTTGTTGTTAACTCATTTTGAATGAATATCTAAGTGCTATTATGAACAAAAGATTACAAGGAGATATTATGGGAGGAATGCAGAGAGAAAAAACACAGGATGTGTCTTTGAAGGAGTTTCCCACAATTTGGGTGGGGAGACAGATGCATTCATCCATCAGAAAACTGTGAAATAATCCTAATATAAGACATAAAAAATAATGCAAAATCTTTATAGGGAAGAAAAGTAGTTCTGGAATACTTTTCATGTCATAGAATGGAAATTCTACATTATCACTGTCCTCTCTGCAAAGCTCTATAAGAAATCTCTTCCCTGGATGTAGATGTAATAAAATACTTTTTTTGAAAAAGATGATTTTTCAGAGTAGTTTCAGGTTTACAACAAAACTGAAAGAGAGGTACAAAGATTTCTTCTACACCCCCTAACCCCCCACATACATAGCCTCCTTCAGCATCAGTCTCATTTGGAAAATGGTACACTTCCTTTTATCAAGGATGAATGTACATTGGCATATCATAATCACCCCTCAGAAGTCTATGACTTTCCTTAAGGTTTACTTTTGGTGTTGTACATTCTGTGCATTTGGACATCTGTATAATGACGTATAACCATCATTACAGTATCATGCAGAGTGTTTTCACTCCTCTAAAAAAACCTGTATTCTGCCTATTAATCTCTACCACCCACTCTACCTCTGGTAGCCACTGATCTTTTTATTATCTCCATAGTTTTACCTTTTTCCAGAATTTTGGATTCACACAGCACATAGCCTTTTTACGTTGGCTTCTTTAACTTAGTAATTCAAGGTTCCAATAACATGCTTTGAGTAAAGACAAATATGTTCTTGAGAACCATTATTAATTGTGTTACCAATAAGTGGTCCAACTGTAACAACAGGACTGTGCTTGCAATTATCATGTATTGCTTCAATTCTGTATTATCTCCAATAGGCCCCAATCTTTAAAATCTTTAAGTTGGCTGTAGGAAGTACTCAGATGTAGGCATAATTAGAGGTGCTCACTGTTGGCCACTGGACTGCTTAGGTACTTCATCCTGACCCATGGCAGACCCTACTAATTGATTACAGCATTCTTTCCCATTGAGTGCAGCCTCCCTATCTGGGTCTTCATATTTCAGGTAGTCACATCAATTGATTTGACTTGACACCTGCAATATCATCTGTGTGTTATCCTGACCTATGCGTGTCTTGGGGGTCGAAAATGTCCCTGCTTACTATCTTAATTGAAGGCAGATTTCTCTAGCTTAGTAAATCTACATTTAGGAAATTGACGTGTTATTTATTTCTGTATTTCCCTCCTTTTCACCTCAATATATGCTTGAATTCCATGAGATCAACTCTGAAAATATCAGGAAATATCATGGTTCACAAACACTGGTGTGCATCATAGTCATCTGAAGACGGGTTATAGCACACAAGAGGTCTCACCAACAGGGTTTCTGATTCAAGATAGCAATCTTTAATAATAGGTCCAGGATACTCTTTAGGAAATAAAACCACAAATGATGTTGGTTGTGCAGGTTATGGAACCACACTTAGAAAATCACTAGTGTAGTGAAAAGAACAGAGAATAACATAAAGAAAGACCTTAGGGCATCATTACTAGTGCTCTGACTTTGAATAAGTTTCCTAAGATATTTGGGCCTCAAATTATTTACCTATAAACTTTTCTATGTAGAAAAGCCTATATCATGGAATTATGTTAAGTGCTACATGAAATAATGAAAATAACCCCTTAACACGTTTATTTTCTTTGTGTGCTTTCTTTTTGTACTTTGTAATTGAAAAAAAATCAGATTGAGCATGTTTTTGGATACTATAGGAAAATAAAGACAGTCATGCATTGTCCTTGCTCTTTCTTCCATGAAATGTTATGGAGTCTAATCTTCACAGTCTCATTCTATGTTATTTTAAAGATAGTTTTGCTTTGCTTTGGAAATTTTGCCTTAGGCTCTGAGGACAAAGTTTTATTTAGGAAGGTGGACAAATGGTAACTTAGCAGGGAACTATGTATAAAAGCCAAGGAGCCACATGGAGGCTGGAATTTCCCTCTTTACAGGGAATACTTTAAAATGAGGGAGTTTCCTGGTGGTCCAATGATTAAGAATCCCGCTTCCAATGCAGGGGACACGAATTTGATCCCTGGTGAAAGTGAAAGTGAAATTGCTCAGTCGTGTCCGACTCTTTGTGACCCCATGGATTGTAGCCTACCAGGCTCCTCAGTACATGGGATTTTTCAGGCAGGAATACTGGAGTGGGTTGCCATTTCCTTCTCCAGGGGCTCTTCCTGACCCAGGAATCAAACCCAGGTCTCCCACATTGTAGGCTGATGCTTTACCATTTGATCCCTGGAGGGGCACTAAAATCCCACTTGCTTTGGGGCATCTAAGCCCAAGGGCCACAGTTACTGAGCCTGCACACTCTAGAGCCCCTGCTACTCATTAAGAGAAGCCTGTGCACCACAAAGAGATGCCCGGGTGCAGCACCAAAGACCTGTGCAGCCAAAAACAGGGAATTTGATCATGTCTGTAACTGTTTTTCAATCCTTCAAGGGAGTGTACATCTAAATATATGTACCAGATTGCATCGCAACTGCAGTGCCATTTACAATTTAAATTATAATTTGTTAATTTACATGAATTACCCTGTAACATACTTGGTATGAACATTTACATCTTACAGGCAAGAAACTGAGAAGCAGAAAGTTGAAGGAATTGCCTGATGATGATGAAGACGTTGGTATATGTTAGATCTCAAAGCAAGACTCCTGCTGAATAATTCACTCACCTTAGGTCATTCTCTTACTTGATCACTCTTCCGTTTACCAGGGGTTTAATTTGTTTCCAATAAGCACTTTCACATACAGACTTTGTAAACATAGATTGCTATATGTTTTGTGCTTAGTAATCTTAATAAAAAACATCAAGGTTACTCTTTAGGAAATATAATGTTATCTATGGCAAAATAGTTCTTAATTATAATGCAGTGTTTCTGGATGGTATAAATGATAGCCTAGAATGGAAAGGAGGATTACTCTGCTTAATGTAAATCTCCTTGACAACAAGCTCAATGTTTTGAACACTGAATCATTTAGAATTTTATGCAGATTTAAGGGTCTTTCACCTTAGCATCTCTGGGGTTTTAGTAGGTGATTTTCAGAATCCCTTAAAATATTCTCTGTATTTATTTTTGTCACCTAATCAGTTATATTTGAAATGTTTCTCTAATTTTCATCATCATCATCATCATGACATTTCTCACAGTATTTATTGAGCTATGATAAACTAAAAATCAAGTTCAAGAAATATTTTGATTACCAAAGTGAAGCTCATTATTGGAACTCCAGTTCAGAACAAGGGAAGTTATTCACACATTCTGAGTTTTCCCACCTAAGAGACATACATTCCTGCTTGGATAGTTCATATCCCACCCCCCCCATCCCCACCCCCCAGGCTTATGCTTGTTTCTCATTTTGAAACTAAAAGAAACCCTCTCAGTGTATAGTATTCTGTACAGATTGCCTTCTTGCCTTTGGCGCAGCTCCTNCTCGATGGACATGAGTTTGAGCAAGCTCTGGGAGTTGGTGATGGACAGGGAAGCCTGGCATGCTGCAGTCCATGGGGTCGGCAAGAGTGGACATGACTGAGCAGCTGAACTGAAAGGGTATATTATATATTTCAAAGGGGTTTTGTGAGATTTAAATGTGGGAATCATGCATGCCAAAGTACACAGTATATAGTCCACTCTCAGTGAATACTAGTGATATCTTAATCCTTGACTTTCTCTTTCTCCTTCTGCCTACCACTTGAGAGAGGCCTGGAAAAGATCTTTTTTCCACAGCCATTAGAAGGAACCAACTCTGCTTGATTTTGTACTTATAGCCTCCAAAACTGTGAGACAATAAATTTATGTTATTTAACCACTCAGTCAGCAATATTTTCTTACAACAGCTCTGGCAAAGTAATATAGATTTTAGTACCAGAAAATGGAATGCTGCTGTAACAAGTACTTAAAATATGGGAGTGATATTGAAATTGAATTGTGGGTAGAAATGGGAAGAGACACCTGATGGAGAAAGCTTAGATTCCCTTGAGGAGATTTGGTTAAAACATTAATATTAGAAATACTTCTGTTGAGATCACAGATGGAAATGAAGAACATGATCTTAGATGCATGNTTTTCTTACAACAGCTCTGGCAAAGTAATATAGATTTTAGTACCAGAAAATGGAATGCTGCTATAACAAGTACTTAAAATATGGGAGTGATATTGAAATTGAATTGTGGGTAGAGATGGGAAGAGACACCTGATGGAGAAAGCTTAGATTGCCTTGAGGAGATTTGGTTAAAACATTAATATTAGAAATACTTCTGTTGAGATCACAGATGGAAATGAGGAACATGATCTTAGATGCATGGCAAAAATCTTGTCTGAACCATGTTCTCATTTTTGGTAGATGGGAAGTAGAAATTATGGGTGACAAATGGATTTGTAATTGAGGATATTGCTAAGCAAGTGTTGAAGGTATGATTTGGTTTCCTTTTTCTGCTAATAGTAAAATTCAAGAGTAGAGAGAGAAATTGAAAAATGAATTGTTAAACAAAAATTAAGCAGGACTTGGAAACTTGGAAAATTCTTAGCCTATTCCTATTGCAAAATAAGAGAAAACATGTTCTAGAGAGATCATCAAAGATGTGACTGGACAGCCATTTGTCAAGGAAATTAGACATGTGACCCATGGATCTAATCAACTGTCTTAGAAGAAGTTAAGAATAGAGACATGGTTATTCAGGAAGGATCTATGGGAGACTCCAGTCTGATAGTTTAGACCCCCATGGATTGCTCAGGAGACCAACATGGTTTATGAGAAAATTATATTAAAGGAAACATTGCCAGCTTGGAGTGAAGGGAAACAGAGTCAGGATGAAATGAAGGAAGGCTCTCAGACTTCTGGGGTGCCAAAAGCAATAGAGCCTAACAGAGTCTGAGAGATCTACCCAGGTGCAAATGTATCATCTTGCAAGAAAAGTGAATATTGACCTTGAAAGCAATTCAGAAGCCAGCAGATGCTCCTGACACCACAGGCAAAGAGGAAACAAGTCCATGAAGTTTGGGTAGTCTTCTCAGTTTCTGAAGGTGGGGCTACTTTCTTGGTTTCAGAGAGTTAAGTCACCTTGTTGGTTTCAGAGGGCAGAATCCCCACTGCTCAGGGCTGAGGGGATGCGATGGCCACCCTAGTGAGCCCAGAGGATAGAACATTGGGCCAAGAGGATTATTCTCAAGCGTCACCTTCTCATCAATTTGTCCTAGCAAGTTTCAAACTTGATTGGGACCCTTTCCTTCCTTAAAATTTTTCCCTTTTGGAGTGGGAATGTCTGTCCTATGTCTGTCCCATCATTGTTGTCTGATAGAAAGGAGCTTTGCCCCAGGACGAATCTTGCCTTGAGTTTTACACATAACTGATTTGGCTGATTTAAATGATTTTAGAGTTGGGACGGGGGACCTGAGGGGCTGCCATCTATGGGGTCGCACAGAGTAGAACACGACTGAAGTGACTTAGCAGCAGCAGCAGCAGCAGCAGCAGCAGAATTAGAGTTGATGCCAGCATAGTTAAGACTTTTGGAGACTTTAAAATGGAGTGAGTATATTTTGTATGTGAGGACATGAATTTTGAAGAGTCAGAGAATGGAATGAGGGCTTTTCTGGTGGCTCAGTGGTAAAGAATCTGCCTGCCAAGCAGGAAATGTGGGTTTTATACTTGGGTCCAAAAGATCCCTGGAGAAGGAAATGACAACCCATTCTAGGATTCTTGCCTGGGAAATCCTATGAACAGAAGAGCCTGTTAGGCTATAGTCCATGGGGTCGCAAAAGAGTTGGACATAACTTAATGACAAAACAACAGTACAAGGGTGGGATGTTATGCATTGAAATGTATCCCACCTCAAGTCCATATGTTGAAGTCCTAATCCCACAACCTTAGAACATGATCTTATTTGCAAACAGGATCTTTACAGAGGTAATCAAGTTAAACTAAGGTCACTAAGTTGGATTCTAATCCAACAGTGATGGTGTTCTTAATAAAAAGAGAAAATTTGGACACCAAGACATACATAAAGTGAAGATGATGTGAAGAGATATAGGGTGAAGATAGTCATCCACAAGCCAAGGAGAGTGACTTGTAAGAGAACAGGTCCTTCTTTCACAGCCCTCAAAAGGCACCAACTCTGTCAACATCTTGACTTTGGATCTCAGGCTCTGAGAACTGCGAGGCAATAAATTTCTGTTGTTTAAACCACCCAGTCTGTGGTACTTTGTTACAGCTGTCCTAGTAAACTAGTATACCCTCTCTGGCTGCTATTGTATATGCCAGGGTTTCAGTCTAAGTATTATTTTAAGAAGATATACTATGTGTTTGATAAGGAAAGTTGAAAGAGATGTATTTATTTAGAATGGAGAATAAATGTGTTGGAAGATATATCTTTGAAGGGCATTCAGAAGACTTATTCTTTGTAATTTGAGGTGACCAAACTAAAATTAATAGGGGGATATTGAGAGTCAGACTTTAGTTCAATAGAAAGGAAAACTACTTTCCATTTATAATTAAAATGGGACAGAAATTGCCTATGTGCCAGTTGGAATTCAAGGAGAGTTGAAACAAATACCAGAAAAGATATACTGATGGCAAATAAGCATACAAAAAGAAAATTGTAGTAGCCATAAACTAAAAGCAGCATGAGATACCACTGCAGATCTATCAGAATGACTAAAACAAATAATAGTGAAAAGAAGTGCTGGCAAGTCTCTGGAGCAACTGCAAGCTCTCATAGAGTGCTGATGGAAATGAAAAATGATGAACCCATTCTGGAAAACAGATTGACATTTTGTTGTAAAGATGATTGTACAGTTACTGTATAAGCCAACAATCCCAAACCTAGGTAATTACAGTAGAGGAATGACAGCATATATTTAAACAAGACCTGTACATGAATGTTTTATTAACAGCTCTATTCATAATTGTCTCAAGTTGGAAACAACTCAGTGTTCTTAAATGGATAAACAAACAATATAGCTGAATACTATTTGGCAATGAAAAGGGACTAACTATTAATAAATGTATCATCTTGGCTAAACTCCAGAGATATTTTCTGAGTGAAAGAAGGTTGTCTTGAAGGCTCAGTTCTGTGTGATTTCATGTATATGACATTATTGAAAGGATGAAATTATAGTGGTGGAGAGTAGATTAGGGCTTGCGATCATTTAGGAGTGGGAAGAGAATATGACTATAAAGGTACAGAATTGGAGGGATTTGGGGGGATGATAGAATTGCTCTATATCTTGATTGTAGTCATAGTTACATGAATCTGTACATATGCTAAATTTTACAGAACAATGCACCGAAAATGTTAATCATATTGTAGGGTACATTTAAAAATAAAGAAAATAAAAGAGTAGCCAAAGGAACTTTACAAAAATATTTATTTTATTTAAAAGTCTTTGCTACAAGGCTCAGCATGCTTATGTAAATGTGTCTCCAGTCTTGAATTTTACATATGCTAATGTTACAGTCAGAGAAGTCAATGGCATCCCACTCCAGCACTCTTGCCTGGAAAATCCCATGGACCGAGGAGCCTGGTGGGCTGCAGTCCATGGGGTCGCTAAGAGTCAGATACGACTGAGCGACTTCACTTTCACTTTTCACTTTCATGCATTGGAGAAGGAAATGGCAACCCACTCCAGTGTTCTTCCCTGGAGAATCCCAGGGATGGGGGAGCCTGGTGGGCTACTGTTTATGGGATCACACAGCAGCAGCAATGTTACAGTATTGATGATACAAAATATTTTCATGAAATTAAGTTTGAGTTATTTCTTAATACCAGAACTTCATAGTTGGTCTTGATAGATAAAATTCTATTTTTAGATTATAAGTCCAAAAGTCATCATTAATAGTATCACTAAGTTAAAAAAATTAATATGAACAGATTGAAAATTAAAAGAATGTGTAACAAATAAACAAAACTTGAAATTAAGTGACCCAATGTTGATCCAACCCACTATTTTGGAAACATTTTCCATGTTTCTGTGTATTCTGTATCATTTTAAAACTCATACAATTAAAATAACGATTTAGGAAAATTTTGTTTAGTTTTCAAATATGTGCTTAAACATGAAATGGATCCCTGGAAATCATTCTCTTTTTAAGAGCAGTGGAATGAATTTCACTTAATTTTCATGTTTGCTGTACTCTTTCTGTGAGCTCTGTAGTATCATAGCTTTTTGGTCTTACAAAGATAATTATTTACATTTAAAAATTTAATCATAAAAATCTGAGTATAAATTAATGAAAAAAATGAAAGAATAGCAAAGATTAATAAAATTAAAAGCTAGTTCTTTGAGAAGATAAACTAAATTGACAAATCTTTCCAACTCATCAAGAAAAAAAGAGAAAAAAATCAGATCAATAAATTTAGAAATGAAAAAGGAGAGATTACAACAGACAATGCAGAAATACAAAGGATTACAAGAGACTATTATGAACAACTATATGACAATAAAATGGATAACCTGGAAGAAATGGAGATTCTTAGAAAAGTTCAATCTTCCAAATCTGAGACAGGAAGAAATAGAAATTATGAATAACCCAATTACAAGCACTGAAATTGAAACTGTGATCAAAAATGTCCCAAAAAACAAAAGCCCAGGACCAGATGGCTTCACAGGAGAATTCTATCAAACATTTAGAGAAGAGCTAATGCCTANTTTTGAAGAGTCAGAGAATGGAATGAGGGCTTTTCTGGTGGCTCAGTGGTAAAGAATCTGCCTGCCAAGCAGGAAATGTGGGTTTTATACTTGGGTCCAAAAGATCCCTGGAGAAGGAAATGACAACCCATTCTAGGATTCTTGCCTGGGAAATCCTATGAACAGAAGAGCCTGTTAGGCTATAGTCCATGGGGTCGCAAAAGAGTTGGACATAACTTAATGACAAAACAACAGTACAAGGGTGGGATGTTATGCATTGAAATGTATCCCACCTCAAGTCCATATGTTGAAGTCCTAAGTCCCACAACCTTAGAACGTGATCTTATTTGCAAACAGGATCTTTACAGAGGTAATCAAGTTAAACTAAGGTCACTAAGTTGGATTCTAATCCAACAGTGATGGTGTTCTTAATAAAAAGAGAAAATTTGGACACCAAGACATACATAAAGTGAAGATGATGTGAAGAGATATAGGGTGAAGATAGTCATCCACAAGCCAAGGAGAGTGACTTGTAAGAGAACAGGTCCTTCTTTCACAGTCCTCAAAAGGCACCAACTCTGTCAACATCTTGACTTTGGATCTCAGGCTCTGAGAACTGCGAGGCAATAAATTCTGTTGTTTAAACCACCCAGTCTGTGGGAAGAGAATATGACTATAAAGGTACAGAATTGGAGGAATTTGGGGGGATGATAGAATTGCTCTGTATCTTGATTGTAGTCATAGTTACATGAATCTATACATATGCTAAATTTTACAGAACAATGCACCAAAAATGTTAATCATATTGTAAGGTACATTTAAAAATAAAGAAAATAAAAGAGTAGCCAAAGGAACTTTACAAAAATATTTATTTTATTTAAAAGTCTTTGCTACAAGGCTCAGCATGCTTATGTAAATGTGTCTCCAGTCTTGAATTTTACATATGCTAATGTTACAGTCAGAGAAGGCAATGGCATCCCACTCCAGCACTCTTGCCTGGAAAATCCCATGGACCGAGGAGCCTGGTGGGCTGCAGTCCATGGGGTCGCTAAGAGTCAGATACGACTGAGCGACTTCACTTTCACTTTTCACTTTCATGCATTGGAGAAGGAAATGGCAACCCACTCCAGTGTTCTTCCCTGGAGAATCCCAGGGATGGGGGAGCCTGGTGGGCTGCTGTTTATGGGATCACACAGCAGCAGCAATGTTACAGTATTGATGATACAAAATATTTTCATGACATTAAGTTTGAGTTATTTCTTAATACCAGAACTTCATAGTTGGTCTTGATAGATAAAATTCTATTTTTAGATTATAAGTCCAAAAGTCATCATTAATAGTATCACTAAGTTAAAAAAATTAATATGAACAGATTGAAAATTAAAAGAATGTGTAACAAATAAACAAAACTTGAAATTAAGTGACCCAATGTTGATCCAACCCACTATTTTGGAAACATTTTCCATGTTTCTGTGTATTCTGTATCATTTTAAAACTCATACAATTAAAATAACAATTTAGGAAAATTTTGTTTAGTTTTCAAATATGTGCTTAAACATGAAATGGATCCCTGGAAATCATTCTCTTTTTAAGAGCAGTGGAATGAATTTCACTTAATTTTCATGTTTGCTGTACTCTTTCTGTGATCTCTGTAGTATCATAGCTTTTTGGTCTTACAAAGATAATTATTTACATTTAAAAATTTAATCATAAAAATCTGAGTATAAATTAATGAAAAAAATGAAAGAATAGCAAAGATTAATAAAATTAAAAGCTAGTTCTTTGAGAAGATAAACTAAATTGACAAATCTTTCCAACTCATCAAGAAAAAAAGAGAAAAAAATCAGATCAATAAATTTAGAAATGAAAAAGGAGAGATTACAACAGACAATGCAGAAATACAAAGGATTACAAGAGACTATTATGAACAACTATATGGCAATAAAATGGATAACCTGGAAGAAATGGAGATTCTTAGAAAAGTTCAATCTTCCAAGTCTGAGACAGGAAGAAATAGAAATTATGAACAACCCAATTACAAGCACTGAAATTGAAACTGTGATCAAAAATGTCCCAAAAAACAAAAGCCCAGGACCAGATGGCTTCACAGGAGAATTCTATCAAACATTTAGAGAAGAGCTAATGCCTATCCTTCTAAAACTCTTTCAAAAAAATTGCAGAAGAAGGAACACTTCCAAACTCACTCTGATACCAAAACCAAAGACAACACAAAGAGAGAAAACCACAGGCCAGTATCACTGATGAACATAGATTCAAAAATCCTCAATAAAATTTTAGCAAACAGAATTCAGCAACACATTAAAAAGTTCATATACCATGATCAAGTTGGGTTTCTTTCAGGAATGCAAGTATTCTTCAATATATGCAAATCAATCAAAGTGATATACCATATTAACAAAATGAAAGATAAAAATCATATCTCATCTCAATAGATGCAGAAAAAGCCTTTGACAAAATCCAGCACCCATTTATGATTAAAACTCTTCAAAAAATGGGCATGGAAAGAACCTACCTCAGCATAATAAAGGCCATATGTGATAAGCCTATAGCAAACATTATTCTCAATGGTAAAAAACTGAAAACATTCCCCCCATGATCAGGAAAAAGACAAGGGTGTCCACTTTCACTGTTATTATTCATCATAGTTTTGGAAGTCCTAACTATACAGCAATTAGAGAAGAAAAAGAGATAAAAGGAATCCAGATCAGAAAAGAAGTAAAACTCTCACTGTTTGCAGATAACATGATAGTGTACATAAAAAACCCTAAAAATAGTGTCAGAAAATTACTAGAGCCAATCAGTGAATTTAACAAAGTTGCAGGATACAAAATCAATACACAGAAATCACTTGAATTTCTATATACTAATGCTGAAAAATCAGAAAGAGAATTTAAGGAATCAATCCCATTCACTATTACAACAAAAAGAATTAAATAGGAATAAACTTACTTGAGACAAAAGAGCTATACACTGAAGATTATAAGACAGTGATGAAAGAAATCAAAGATGACATAAATAGATGAAGAGATAGTCCATGTTCCTGCATAGGAAGAATCAATATTGTGAAAATGACTATAGTACCACCCAACACAATCTACAGATTCAATGCGATCCCTATCAAATTATCAATGGCATTTTTCACAGAACTAGAACAAAAAATTTCACAATTCATATGGAAACACAAAAGAAGTCAAATAACCAAAGCAGTCTTAAGAAGAATGGAGCTGGAGGAATCAACTTCCTGACTTCAGATTATACTACAAAGCTACAGTCATTAAGACAGTATGGTACTGGCACAAAACCAGAAATATAGACCAATTGAACAAGATAGAAAGCCCAGAAATAAACCCATGCACCTATGGATACCTTATTTTTGACAAAGGAGGCAAGAATATACAATGGGGCAAAGACAGCTTCTTCAATAAATGAAGAAGTTTCAGTGCTGGGTAAACTGGACAACTACATGTAAAAGAATGAAATTAGAACAGCTCCTAACACCACAAAGATAAACTCAAAAAGGATTAAAGACCTAAATGTAAAACCAGAAACTATAAAACTCTTAGAGGAAAACACAGGTAGAACACTCAATGACATAAAGCAAGATCCTCTATGATCCACCTCCTAGAGTGATAGAAATAAAAGTAAACAAGTGTGACCTGATTAAACTTAAA
>SJYW01029554.1:40148-81148 GCA_006410735.1 Raphicerus campestris
TTTCCTCGGGGAGCCATCACAGGGTTAAAATGATATGTTTCACACATAATGTACTGTAACTGCTTTTTTAACAACTGAAAATGTACAGAAAATGCTGTTTTGACTGTCTATCTTTAGTCCTCAGCTGTTGCTGTCACGATTCAGAAATTTGGATCCCTGCCTTAAAAGGCACATTTCCTTAGCTGTAAAAAAATAATCTGATGGAATCTACAGCTGTAATCATAGCCTGTGATTTTAAAACACAAATCTCCTGCTATAAAGGGGATAGGGCATTTCTTGTCTTCTTTTTAATTTGATTTTCATTTATATTCTCAGTATGGCTTACTTTGAGTTTGTTTATATTTTCATGAAATGGAATTTTCTTTGGCTTCTGTGTTTGGCAAGTGGTACCCATTAATTTTAGTGGATACTGTACCAGTTGAGTCCCCAAATGTGTCTAAAAATCTGGAAAACTGAAGCAAGAAATGGTGCTCGGCATAGTTTGAAAGGATGATTAAAGAATCCCTAGATTTTATTTTGGCAGCTGGTATGAAGCAACACCTTTGAGGACTGTCTGAGAGTGGACCTGCTTTCCAAAAAAGAGAAAAATTAGGAGAGGTTAAACAACAGCAGTATCATTAGGAATTTGGTCTTCCACTTCTAAAATTTCTAAATTACCAAAAATAAAACAAAAATATTGGTTATGGCTAACGTAGCACAAATGAAGCAGTTTAAAATCTGAGTGTAGAATTTGCAAAATCAGTGCAGATTTCATACCAAAACAGTTCCTAGTAATAACTGGCAACCGAATGAAGTTTTTTGCCTGGGAGTCCCCAAAAAGTAACTCTCAAGAATGTTTATTCAAAGCTGAAATAGGCTAGGGAGAGAATCATAGGAAGACAATTCTATCTTTAATATTTAAGATCATAAAGAAAAGGAGGTATATAAGACAATTTTTTTTTTAGTTTTTTACTGCACATGAAGATAAAAACAAATTCTCATTTTGAGTTGCAATGAATGAATACCCTAAGGCACATTAAACCAACATCTCCTCTTTCAAAATTGACTCAAAACTGGTATAGGTGCATTCAGACAAGATTATTTAAAAAATAACTAAGTAGTGAAATGTATTGTTGGTTGGGTGAAATTAATCATTTTTGTTGCATATTCAAATTATTTTGTATTGTACTGAAATATGGCATTTATAGAGAAGCAGATCTAGTTTCAGGTATAACATAATTGGAGCCAACAGGTTTTTGTACAATCATTTTTTATATTTAGCGTATATTCTTATGTTTCCTTTGTGATGTTATATAGTGGATTAAAGCATGAGTTTTGAATTTCAGTGACTATGGGTTCAAATCCTTACTGATTGGATCTTCTTGGATAGTTCATCCTTCATTTCTTTAATTCAGTTTCTTTATCTGTAAAGGGTATATTTACAGATACACCTTATAAAGGGTGAAGTGAAGTCGCTCAGTCGTGTCCGGCTCTTTGCGACCCCACAGACTGTAGCCTACCAGGCTCCTCTGTCCATGGGATTTTCCAGGCAATAGTACTGGAGTGGATTGCCATCTCCTTCTCCAGGGGATCTTCCTAACCCAGGGATCGAACCCAGGTCTCCCACATTGTAGACAGATGCTTTACTGTCTGAGCCACGATATAGTCTTTGAGAGTTGAACTATAGAGAAAGCTGAGTGCTGAAGAATTGATACTTTTGAACTGTGGTGTTGGAGAAGACTCTTGAGAGTCCCTTGGATAGCAAGGAAATCCAACCAATCAATCTTAAAGGAAATCAGTCCTGAATATTCATTGGAAGGACTGATGCTGACACTGAAACTGCAATACTTTGGCCACCTGATGCAGAGAACTGACTCATTTGAAAAGATCCTGATGCTGGGAAAGACTGAAGGTAGGAAGAGAAGGGGACGACAGAGGATGAGATGGTTGGATGGCATTGCCGACTCGATGGACATGAGTTTGAGCAAGCTCTGGGAGTTGGTGATGGACAGGGAAGCCTGGCATGCTGCAGTCCATGGGGTCGGCAAGAGTGGACATGACTGAGCAGCTGAACTGAAAGGGTATATTATATATTTCAAAGGGGTTTTGTGAGATTTAAATGTGGGAATCATGCATGCCAAAGTACACAGTATATAGTCCACTCTCAGTGAATACTAGTGATATCTTAATCCTTGACTTTCTCTTTCTCCTTCTGCCTACCACTTGAGAGAGGCCTGGAAAAGATCTTTTTTCCACAGCCATTAGAAGGAACCAACTCTGCTTGATTTTGTACTTATAGCCTCCAAAACTGTGAGACAATAAATTTATGTTATTTAACCACTCAGTCAGCAATACTTTCTTACAACAGCTCTGGCAAAGTAATATAGATTTTAGTACCAGAAAATGGAATGCTGCTGTAACAAGTACTTAAAATATGGGAGTGATATTGAAATTGAATTGTGGGTAGAAATGGGAAGAGACACCTGATGGAGAAAGCTTAGATTGCCTTGAGGAGATTTGGTTAAAACATTAATATTAGAAATACTTCTGTTGAGATCACAGATGGAAATGAGGAACATGATCTTAGATGCATGGCAAAAATCTTGTCTGAACCATGTTCTCATTTTTGGTAGATGGGAAGTAGAAATTATGGGTGACAAATGGATTTGTAATTGAGGATATTGCTAAGCAAGTGTTGAAGGTATGATTTGGTTTCCTTTTTCTGCTAATAGTAAAATTCAAGAGTAGAGAGAGAAATTGAAAAATGAATTGTTAAACAAAAATTAAGCAGGACTTGGAAACTTGGAAAATTCTTAGCCTATTCCTATTGCAAAATAAGAGAAAACATGTTCTAGAGAGATCATCAAAGATGTGACTGGACAGCCATTTGTCAAGGAAATTAGACATGTGACCCATGGATCTAATCAACTGTCTTAGAAGAAGTTAAGAATAGAGACATGGTTATTCAGGAAGGATCTATGGGAGACTCCAGTCTGATAGTTTAGACCCCCATGGATTGCTCAGGAGACCAACATGGTTTATGAGAAAATTATATTAAAGGAAACATTGCCAGCTTGGAGTGAAGGGAAACAGAGTCAGGATGAAATGAAGGAAGGCTCTCAGACTTCTGGGGTGCCAAAAGCAATAGAGCCTAACACAGTCTGAGAGATCTACCCAGGTGCAAATGTATCATCTTGCAAGAAAAGTGAATATTGACCTTGAAAGCAATTCAGAAGCCAGCAGATGCTCCTGACACCACAGGCAAAGAGGAAACAAGTCCATGAAGTTTGGGTAGTCTTCTCAGTTTCTGAAGGTGGGGCTACTTTCTTGGTTTCAGAGAGTTAAGTCACCTTGTTGGTTTCAGAGGGCAGAATCCCCACTGCTCAGGGCTGAGGGGATGCGATGGCCACCCTAGTGAGCCCAGAGGATAGAACATTGGGCCAAGAGGATTATTCTCAAGCGTCACCTTCTCATCAATTTGTCCTAGCAAGTTTCAAACTTGATTGGGACCCTTTCCTTCCTTAAAATTTTTCCCTTTTGGAGTGGGAATGTCTGTCCTATGTCTGTCCCATCATTGTTGTCTGATAGAAAGGAGCTTTGCCCCAGGACGAATCTTGCCTTGAGTTTTACACATAACTGATTTGGCTGATTTAAATGATTTTAGAGTTGGGACGGGGGACCTGAGGGGCTGCCATCTATGGGGTCGCACAGAGTAGAACACGACTGAAGTGACTTAGCAGCAGCAGCAGCAGCAGCAGCAGCAGAATTAGAGTTGATGCCAGCATAGTTAAGACTTTTGGAGACTTTAAAATGGAGTGAGTATATTTTGTATGTGAGGACATGAATTTTGAAGAGTCAGAGAATGGAATGAGGGCTTTTCTGGTGGCTCAGTGGTAAAGAATCTGCCTGCCAAGCAGGAAATGTGGGTTTTATACTTGGGTCCAAAAGATCCCTGGAGAAGGAAATGACAACCCATTCTAGGATTCTTGCCTGGGAAATCCTATGAACAGAAGAGCCTGTTAGGCTATAGTCCATGGGGTCGCAAAAGAGTTGGACATAACTTAATGACAAAACAACAGTACAAGGGTGGGATGTTATGCATTGAAATGTATCCCACCTCAAGTCCATATGTTGAAGTCCTAATCCCACAACCTTAGAACATGATCTTATTTGCAAACAGGATCTTTACAGAGGTAATCAAGTTAAACTAAGGTCACTAAGTTGGATTCTAATCCAACAGTGATGGTGTTCTTAATAAAAAGAGAAAATTTGGACACCAAGACATACATAAAGTGAAGATGATGTGAAGAGATATAGGGTGAAGATAGTCATCCACAAGCCAAGGAGAGTGACTTGTAAGAGAACAGGTCCTTCTTTCACAGCCCTCAAAAGGCACCAACTCTGTCAACATCTTGACTTTGGATCTCAGGCTCTGAGAACTGCGAGGCAATAAATTTCTGTTGTTTAAACCACCCAGTCTGTGGTACTTTGTTACAGCTGTCCTAGTAAACTAGTATACCCTCTCTGGCTGCTATTGTATATGCCAGGGTTTCAGTCTAAGTATTATTTTAAGAAGATATACTATGTGTTTGATAAGGAAAGTTGAAAGAGATGTATTTATTTAGAATGGAGAATAAATGTGTTGGAAGATATATCTTTGAAGGGCATTCAGAAGACTTATTCTTTGTAATTTGAGGTGACCAAACTAAAATTAATAGGGGGATATTGAGAGTCAGACTTTAGTTCAATAGAAAGGAAAACTACTTTCCATTTATAATTAAAATGGGACAGAAATTGCCTATGTGCCAGTTGGAATTCAAGGAGAGTTGAAACAAATACCAGAAAAGATATACTGATGGCAAATAAGCATACAAAAAGAAAATTGTAGTAGCCATAAACTAAAAGCAGCATGAGATACCACTGCAGATCTATCAGAATGACTAAAACAAATAATAGTGAAAAGAAGTGCTGGCAAGTCTCTGGAGCAACTGCAAGCTCTCATAGAGTGCTGATGGAAATGAAAAATGATGAACCCATTCTGGAAAACAGATTGACATTTTGTTGTAAAGATGATTGTACAGTTACTGTATAAGCCAACAATCCCAAACCTAGGTAATTACAGTAGAGGAATGACAGCATATATTTAAACAAGACCTGTACATGAATGTTTTATTAACAGCTCTATTCATAATTGTCTCAAGTTGGAAACAACTCAGTGTTCTTAAATGGATAAACAAACAATATAGCTGAATACTATTTGGCAATGAAAAGGGACTAACTATTAATAAATGTATCATCTTGGCTAAACTCCAGAGATATTTTCTGAGTGAAAGAAGGTTGTCTTGAAGGCTCAGTTCTGTGTGATTTCATGTATATGACATTATTGAAAGGATGAAATTATAGTGGTGGAGAGTAGATTAGGGCTTGCGATCATTTAGGAGTGGGAAGAGAATATGACTATAAAGGTACAGAATTGGAGGGATTTGGGGGGATGATAGAATTGCTCTATATCTTGATTGTAGTCATAGTTACATGAATCTGTACATATGCTAAATTTTACAGAACAATGCACCGAAAATGTTAATCATATTGTAGGGTACATTTAAAAATAAAGAAAATAAAAGAGTAGCCAAAGGAACTTTACAAAAATATTTATTTTATTTAAAAGTCTTTGCTACAAGGCTCAGCATGCTTATGTAAATGTGTCTCCAGTCTTGAATTTTACATATGCTAATGTTACAGTCAGAGAAGTCAATGGCATCCCACTCCAGCACTCTTGCCTGGAAAATCCCATGGACCGAGGAGCCTGGTGGGCTGCAGTCCATGGGGTCGCTAAGAGTCAGATACGACTGAGCGACTTCACTTTCACTTTTCACTTTCATGCATTGGAGAAGGAAATGGCAACCCACTCCAGTGTTCTTCCCTGGAGAATCCCAGGGATGGGGGAGCCTGGTGGGCTGCTGTTTATGGGATCACACAGCAGCAGCAATGTTACAGTATTGATGATACAAAATATTTTCATGACATTAAGTTTGAGTTATTTCTTAATACCAGAACTTCATAGTTGGTCTTGATAGATAAAATTCTATTTTTAGATTATAAGTCCAAAAGTCATCATTAATAGTATCACTAAGTTAAAAAAATTAATATGAACAGATTGAAAATTAAAAGAATGTGTAACAAATAAACAAAACTTGAAATTAAGTGACCCAATGTTGATCCAACCCACTATTTTGGAAACATTTTCCATGTTTCTGTGTATTCTGTATCATTTTAAAACTCATACAATTAAAATAACAATTTAGGAAAATTTTGTTTAGTTTTCAAATATGTGCTTAAACATGAAATGGATCCCTGGAAATCATTCTCTTTTTAAGAGCAGTGGAATGAATTTCACTTAATTTTCATGTTTGCTGTACTCTTTCTGTGAGCTCTGTAGTATCATAGCTTTTTGGTCTTACAAAGATAATTATTTACATTTAAAAATTTAATCATAAAGATCTGAGTATAAATTAATGAAAAAAATGAAAGAATAGCAAAGATTAATAAAATTAAAAGCTAGTTCTTTGAGAAGATAAACTAAATTGACAAATCTTTCCAACTCATCAAGAAAAAAAGAGAAAAAAATCAGATCAATAAATTTAGAAATGAAAAAGGAGAGATTACAACAGACAATGCAGAAATACAAAGGATTACAAGAGACTATTATGAACAACTATATGGCAATAAAATGGATAACCTGGAAGAAATGGAGATTCTTAGAAAAGTTCAATCTTCCAAGTCTGAGACAGGAAGAAATAGAAATTATGAACAACCCAATTACAAGCACTGAAATTGAAACTGTGATCAAAAATGTCCCAAAAAACAAAAGCCCAGGACCAGATGGCNGGCAAAGACAGCTTCTTCAATAAATGAAGAAGTTTCAGTGCTGGGTAAACTGGACAACTACATGTAAAAGAATGAAATTAGAACAGTTCCTAACACCACAAAGATAAACTCAAAAAGGATTAAAGACCTAAATGTAAAACCAGACACTATAAAACTCTTAGAGGAAAACACAGGTAGAACACTCAATGACATAAATCAAAGCAAGATCCTCTATGATCCACCTCCTAGAGTGATGGAAATAAAAGTAAACAAGTGTGACCTGATTAAACTTAAAGCTTTTGCACAGCAAGGAAACTATAAGCAAAGTGAAAAGACAACCCTCAGAATGGCAGAAAATAATAGTAAATGAAACAACTGACAAAGGGTTAATTTCAAAAATATACAACTCAATGCCAGAAAAACAAATGACCCAATCAAAAGATGCAAAAAATACTTAAACAGACGTTTCTCCAAAGAAGACATACAGATGGCTAACAAACACATGAAAAGATGCTCAACTTTGCTCATTATTAGAGAAATGCCAATCAAAACTATAATGAGATATCATCTCACTGTCAGAATGGCCATCATCAAAAAGTTTACAAACAATAAATTCTGGAAAGGATGTGGAGAAAAGAGAATTCTCTAGCACTTTTTGTGGGAATGTAAATTGATACAGCCACTATGGAAGACAGTATGGATATTCCTTAAAAAACTAGGAATAAAACCACCATATGACCCAGCAATCCCACTCCAAGGCATATACCCTGAGGAAACCAAAATTGAAAAAGACACATGTATCCCATTTTTCATTGCAGCACTGTTTACAACAGCCAGAAAATGGAAGTAACCTAGATGTCCATCAACAGATGAATGGATAAAGAACTAGTGGTACATATACACAATGGAATATTACTCAGCCATAAAAAAAGAATGTATTTGAATCAGTTCTGATGAGGTGGAAGAACCTAGAACCTATTATACAGAGTGAAGTGAGTCAGAAACAGAAAGATAAATGTTTTATTCTAACACACATATACAGAATCTAGAAAAAATGGTAATTTATTTATAGGGTAGCAATAGAGAAACAGAGAATAGACTTATGGACATGGGGAGGTGGGAGGAGAGGGTGAGATGTATGGAAAGGGTAACATGGAAACTTACGTTACCATAAGTAAAATAGATAGCCAACAGGAATTTGTTGTGTGGCTCAGGAAACAGGGGCTCTGTATCAACCCAGAGGGGTGGGATGGGGAGGAAGATGGAAGNTGGGGAGGTGGGAGGAGAGGGTGAGATGTATGGAAAGGGTAATATGGAAACTTAAGTTACCATAAGTAAAATAGATAGCCAACAGGAATTTGTTGTATGGCTCAGGAAACAGGGGCTCTGTATCAACCCAGAGGGGTGGGATGGAGAGAAAGATGGAAGACGGTTTAAAAGGGAGGCGATACATGTTTACTTATGGCTGATTTATGTTGAGGTTTGACAGAAAACAGCAAAATTCTATAAAGCAATTGTCCTTCAATAAAAAATAAATTAAAAAGAAAAAAGTTAAAAAAATTAAACCGTGAATTGATACTATACTATTTTTTTTCTTACAGATTTCATAGAAGATTGCTGACAGGTTAGAAAGTAATGAAAAGATGAAAGCTCATTTTAGAGAAAGAGGTTTTCCTAATTGTGCCTTTGTTTTTTAACATATATGTCCCTAATAGCTTACTCATCTGTAATCACTCTTTTAGATAATTTGCTGACAGGTTAGTATTTTCTTTGGGAACTGGGGTACCCTGTTTTGATGCAGATTTTAAAACACTTAACATGGGAATAGTTTCTTTCCTCGCATTTATGTATCTGAATCATCCTTGTTAATATATCTTGATGTTAACAATGACCTAGGAAACAAAGAGAGGAGCTTCCTTAGTATTTTTGTCTGTACCGTCTTCCTTTACAGAATGTGCCTTGTGAAAGAAGCTCCATATTACTCTGTCAAAACCAAAAGCAGTGTGAGGAGAGGGCATAGCAAATCTCTCCTACCTGTATGCCACCTAATGGAAAGAAATTTCAGGGCATAGATATTCTGCTTTTGCATTGCAGTGAAGATGTTAATAATAATGATAGCAGTAATAATAATAATAGTATTTTAAAAAGCAAAGAAATGCTAGTTAAAATGGCAAAACATACTCAAACTTCTATGATTTAAGAAATTCAATTTGGAATCCTGTGTTGATCAAGAACAAGAAGTTATAATATTGACTGGACTAGCTTTCAAGACAATAAGAAAAATATGAGACTAACAGGAGAACATGATTTGGGACACTATATTAGTTTTCTATTTATATTTTCAACCAATAAATAGAAATCAGTCAGGATGAAATCACAGGCTCTGGGGATATAAACATAAATAGAATAGCACAGATCCTTAGAGAACTCATAGGTTAGTTCAGGAGACAAATGAAAATATGTATTGTAATATACTATGAAACTGAGAGGCGAATCCAATGCTGGTAGAGTACAATTGGGGTGGAATATAGTACAATTGGGGATATGAAAGTTGGAAAAGATTCCACTGAAGAGTTTTCATTTGAATTTAGCCTTGCTGCTGCTGCTAAGTCGCTTCAGTCGTGTCCGACCCCGTGCGACCCCAGAGACGGCAGCCCACCAGGCTCCCCCGTCCCTGGGATTCTCCAGGCAAGAACACTGGAGTGGGTTGTCATTTCCTTCACCAATGCATGAAAGTGAAAATTGAAAGAAGTCGCTCAGTTGTGTCGGACTCTTCGCGACCCCATGGACTGCAGCCTACCAGGCTCCTCCGTCCCTGGGATTTTCCAGGCAAGAGTACTGGAGTGGGGTGCCATTGCCTTCTCCAGTGGATAAGATATAGCATTATGGCAAAAAAGAGAAGTAACACTTCAGGCATTGAAAACTTCATAATATAATGCCCCAAATCATGAAAGAGTTACTGCTTAATGCTGCTATCATTCTTGCTCTCATTTGAGAGAGAGATATTTTATCTTTCTTTTGCTGGCTGCCTTTTACCTCCACTTGTCTCATTCAGCACTGNAGAAAGATAAATGTTTTATTCTAACACACATATACAGAATCTAGAAAAAATGGTAATTTATTTATAGGGTAGCAATAGAGAAACAGAGAATAGACTTATGGACATGGGGAGGTGGGAGGAGAGGGTGAGATGTATGGAAAGGGTAACATGGAAACTTACGTTACCATAAGTAAAATAGATAGCCAACAGGAATTTGTTGTATGGCTCAGGAAACAGGGGCTCTGTATCAACCCAGAGGGGTGGGATGGAGAGAAAGATGGAAGACGGTTTAAAAGGGAGGCGATACATGTTTACTTATGGCTGATTTATGTTGAGGTTTGACAGAAAACAGCAAAATTCTATAAAGCAATTGTCCTTCAATAAAAAATAAATTAAAAAGAAAAAAGTTAAAAAAAAATTAAACCATGAATTGATACTATACTATTTTTTTTCTTACAGATTTCATAGAAGATTGCTGACAGGTTAGAAAGTAATGAAAAGATGAAAGCTCATTTTAGAGAAAGAGGTTTTCCTAATTGTGCCTTTGTTTTTTAACATATATGTCCCTAATAGCTTACTCATCTGTAATCACTCTTTTAGATAATTTGCTGACAGGTTAGTATTTTCTTTGGGAACTGGGGTACCCTGTTTTGATGCAGATTTTAAAACACTTAACATGGGAATAGTTTCTTTCCTCGCATTTATGTATCTGAATCATCCTTGTTAATATATCTTGATGTTAACAATGACCTAGGAAACAAAGAGAGGAGCTTCCTTAGTATTTTTGTCTGTACCGTCTTCCTTTACAGAATGTGCCTTGTGAAAGAAGCTCCATATTACTCTGTCAAAACCAAAAGCAGTGTGAGGAGAGGGCATAGCAAATCTCTCCTACCTGTATGCCACCTAATGGAAAGAAATTTCAGGGCATAGATATTCTGCTTTTGCATTGCAGTGAAGATGTTAATAATAATGATAGCAGTAATAATAATAATAGTATTTTAAAAAGCAAAGAAATGCTAGTTAAAATGGCAAAACATACTCAAACTTCTATGATTTAAGAAATTCAATTTGGAATCCTGTGTTGATCAAGAACAAGAAGTTATAATATTGACTGGACTAGCTTTCAAGACAATAAGAAAAATATGAGACTAACAGGAGAACATGATTTGGGACACTATATTAGTTTTCTATTTATATTTTCAACCAATAAATAGAAATCAGTCAGGATGAAATCACAGGCTCTGGGGATATAAACATAAATAGAATAGCACAGATCCTTAGAGAACTCATAGGTTAGTTCAGGAGACAAATGAAAATATGTATTGTAATATACTATGAAACTGAGAGGCGAATCCAATGCTGGTAGAGTACAATTGGGGTGGAATATAGTACAATTGGGGATATGAAAGTTGGAAAAGATTCCACTGAAGAGTTTTCATTTGAATTTAGCCTTGCTGCTGCTGCTAAGTCACTTCAGTCGTGTCCGACCCCGTGCGACCCCAGAGACGGCAGCCCACCAGGCTCCCCCGTCCCTGGGATTCTCCAGGCAAGAACACTGGAGTGGGTTGTCATTTCCTTCACCAATGCATGAAAGTGAAAATTGAAAGAAGTCGCTCAGTTGTGTCGGACTCTTCGCGACCCCATGGACTGCAGCCTACCAGGCTCCTCCGTCCCTGGGATTTTCCAGGCAAGAGTACTGTAGTGGGGTGCCATTGCCTTCTCCAGTGGATAAGATATAGCATTATGGCAAAAAAGAGAAGTAACACTTCAGGCATTGAAAACTTCATAATATAATGCCCCAAATCATGAAAGAGTTACTGCTTAATGCTGCTATCATTCTTGCTCTCATTTGAGAGAGAGATATTTTATCTTTCTTTTGCTGGCTGCCTTTTACCTCCACTTGTCTCATTCAGCACTGAGGATATCATTGTTTTCTTCATCCAACAAATGTTTACTTAAATACCTACCATGTGGTCACTGCACTTCTGAGTACTGGGATTATTCTTGTTGTTGTTCAGTCATTCAGTCATATTTGACTCTTTGCAACCCCATGAACTGCAGCGTGCCAGGCTTCCCTGTCCTTCACTATCTCTCAGTGTTTTCTCAGACTCATGTCCATTGAGCCGGTGTTGCCATCCAACCATCTCATCCTCTATCCCCTGTTTCTCCTCTTGCTCTCAACCTTTCCCAGCATAAGGGTCTTTTCCAATGAGTCAGCTGCTCTTAGGAAACTTTGAATTCTAAGGGAAATAAATGATGGTAAACAAGTAATACAGGCAAATATTATAAAAACAAATGGAGCCAAATGGGGGAGATTGTAGTTTTAAATAGAGTGATAAGACAAGACATTCTCAAGCAAGTGATCTTTGGGCAAATGGTAGAAGATGAAGGAACATACTGTATAGAAAAACATGGAAGAGGAAACTTTTGTGATATGTTCAGTGAACAGAAATGAGGCCAGTAAGGCTGCAGCAGAGAGAGCCAGGGGAGAATGGAAGGAGATGCAGTCCATGAGATACTGAGATGGGAATGGAGAAAGCCTAGTGCCTTCTAGGCCATTATGTGGGCTTCTGCTTTTATTCTTAAGAGTAATGTGGATCCATTGGAAGGTCTTTCTTTCTTGAATAGGACTCTCTAAGAACCTTATGAGACCATGCTCAAGCATCTAGAGTACAGGCTTCCCACCTCCTCCCTTGGATTCAGGTGATATTGCAAGTAGTTCAGGAAGAACATCTTTCTGAAGCATCAGTTTACTAATGGTGTATAATTAAATTGTATCATATGGATAAAAGTGAGATATTGCTATCATCATATAAAGACAGCATGCTAGACAATTTCAGACTCAGGGACATTAGGACAAGTGAACTTATACTTTTGGTGATATGCCTAGACCACCCAGGAGCCTGCATCCCCTCTTCTGTCTCATTAGGTATCTTCTGTTATAAAAAGCTTGATGTAGGATCAGCTCAAGTATTGTGCAGTTTTGTGCCTTGATGTTCTCATCAGAAATGAGCGATATAATGTGCATTTGACCTACAAAATTTATTGAGTATCTACTCTGTGCCAAAGTCTGTTCTATTTTCTAAAAATAGACAAGACTCAGCCCAGCCCTAAAGCACATCATAGTTTAATATCATGAGGAAGTCCAACAAGGATTTCAACAGCTCTTGTCTGATGTATCTGTAATGAGGGTGAGATGAAATACTTTGTTAAAAAATACTTATAAAACTATATGGCACCCAGGAGGTATGTAATAAGTGTTAACTCTTTCTTTGTAATTTCTCAGTTTTAAACAGTAGACGCTTACTCCTTGGAAGAAAAGTTATGACCAACCTAGATAGCATATTCAAAAGCAGAGACATTACTTTGCCGACTAAGGTCTGTCTAGTCAAGGCTATGGTTTTTCCTGTGGTCATGTATGGATGTGAGAGTTGGACTGTGAAGAAGGCTGAGCGCCAAAGAATTGATGCTTTTGAACTGTGGTGTTGGAGAAGACTCTTGAGAGTCCCTTGGACTGCAAGGAGATCAAACCAGTCCATTCTGAAGGAGATCAACCCTGGGATTTCTTTGGAAGGAATGATGCTAAAGCTGAAACTTCAGTACTTTGGCCGCTTCATGTGAAGAGCTGACTCATTGGAAAAGACTCTGATGCTGGGAGGGATTGGGGGCAGGAGGAGAAGGGGACGACCAAGGATGAGATGGCTGGATAGCATCACAGACTCGATGGACGTGAGTTTGAGTGAACTCCGAGAGATGGTGATGAACAGGGAGGCCTGGCGTGCTGCGATTCATGGGGTCGCAGTGAGTCGGACACGACTGAGCGACTGAACTGAACTGAACTGAAGCTAATTGTTCTCTTCCAAGATGGCTAGACAACTATTTACATTCAGTTGAATGTTGTCTTTTCTTCAATCAAATTAGATTTATTCTATAGTTCCATTTCTTCTGAAATAGGGCAGTTGGGAGGAGTTGCCATCTGTGGTGAGCTGGGTTTTCATTTGAAAGAGGCTGCAGTTGTTTCTTGGTATTCTGCTAAACGACAACAAAAATTCACTTACTAGCTTGTCTAACTGAAGGAAGAGTTTGTGTATCTTCAGTTGGATAGAGCCTAATGGCTGTGCTCAGATCGTGTGTTGTTTTTGAAAAACTGAATAGTGATATAAATTAAGATAAAATAAAAAATAATTTAATTGTAAATATTGATAGTCTTTCTATTCCTCTTTAAAATGAATAAACTGTGTTTTCAAATATCTAGCTTTGTATTTTACAGTAAATGTGAATCATGTTATTTTGTGTTTGATATTGTTATGTATACTATTATCACATAGTATACATAACAATATCAAACAGTTAAAAATTGGTTACTCAGTTCAGAAAAAATGTATTTCAAGGTTAACTTTTAAATCCTGAAAGGCATTGAATATAAAAAGAGTGTAATTATTTTTATTTAAAATAATTTGATTACAAAGCTGTTACCTTTAAAAGACATTTTAACAATGTTATAGTACTTGCACTATAAGTTTATTTTGTTTGGTTGAAATTAATTTGCTTCCCATTTCGATTTAATGAACAATCATGTTCAATTTATCCACAATAGTTATAAATAATACATGATTGAGTGTTATGGGCCATATAACTCTATTCTGATCCATGAATGATACTTTATTATGATAATTCTTGACTCTTGTTGCTTTGTTAGGATGTGGATGTCAGGAATTTCATTATTTAAAACTGAGACTAGCTGTAATTGGAATTCTCAAGGGCAATTATCTCTACATTAATAGACTTGCTTACTCATTTCTCCCTTTGAGGTGCCAAGGACTAAGCATTACATGTAAACAGAAGAGTTTTCACTGTGATTTTTAAGCTCCTTTCTAGGCACTCAGAAGGGCACATCAATTCTATTTTCTTTTTCCTTGGCTTTTTCTGCTGTTTGGCTCTCTCTCTCGAAACAGTATTTTCTCTGCTGAACTATTACAGGGTGCTATTTGCTTTCACTGTGCTTTTTGTTCTTCATTTTCTTAGATGACTTCTCCTGACTTAGATACCTTCTCCTGATGACAACATCAGTAGTCATCTTGATTTCAGTATTTAAGATAATATCAAGTTTTTCTATAGCATATTGACTCTAGAAACAAACTTTCTTGCATGTGTCTGTACTTTAAAATAGTCTGTTAACTTTTAGGTTTTGTATTTCAATTAGCTGTCTTTGGTATTTGTAAATGTTATTTAGAGTAGGTAGAATTAATTGACTACTTTTTTCCTTTCTTTTTTATTTTTTAAGTTATGAAAAAAATGATAACATATTTATAGAAGATTTGGCAAATACAGAACAAAGTTACATACAGTTCCATGATATACACAATTATTTTTTAAGTAGGTAAACTGAGATTTTTAGTTGGAGTTTCTGTATGAAACTCTCAAAAGTTAATAGAATTAATCAACAGAAAAGTAGAGAGAAAAGCACTTCTGACCCAACTCAACACAGAACTGGGGTCTCCTGCACTGTAGGCAGAGTCTTTACCAGCTGAGCTACCAGGGAAGCCCTAAATTTATACAATTTTTAAGACTGCAAATTCTATTCAAGTTCCCACAAAGTATAAACCAGGAGACACTGGAGCATATCCAGGGACATAAAACAAGGTGTAAAAATTTCATGGTCTAAAAAGGTATTGAAATCAAAGAGTCTGTTCTCTTATTACTGTGGAATTATGTTAGAAATCAATATCAAAAGGTATTTGAGAATAATTCTCATATTTTCAAGTGCAATATGACATTTACCAAGAGAAATATTTGACTTAGCCACTGAAAGCCTCAATAGAGTTAAAAGATTGAACGCAGAGGGGAATGGCAGAGAAGCAGCACTTAAATGAGGAATTAACATCGAAATGAGAAACTAGTATCAGAGCTACTTTAAAGATCCATATATTTGGAAATTAAATGTCCACTTTTAAATTATGGGTGTATCTAAGAAGCTGTAACAAGGAAAATTGGAAAAAGTTTGTAACTGCATTAAAACCAAAAAGAGAATTTATTAGAATTTGTTGCACACAGCTGCTCAGTGTATATCTTGAGTAAGGTATGAAAACAAATAGTGGAGACTAGCATAAAATTTTGTGAAATTTGAACAAAATCTGTACTTTAGTAAACAATAATACTGTATCGCATATTAATTTCCTGTTTTTCTTTTTTTTATTTTTACAACATTGCTCAGTTATTTCAGTCATGTACCACTCCTTGTGACCCTGTGGACTGTGGCCCGTCAGGCTCTTCTGTCCATGGGATTCTCCAGGCAGGAAAATGGAGTGAGTTGTCATTTCCTCTTCCATGGGGTCCTCCTGACTCAGGGATTGAACACTCCTCTGTCACAGCTCCTGCATTGCAGGCAGACTCTACCACTGAGCTACTGGGAAGCCTTTTTACAGTATAGTATTTCTTTATATTCTCAAAATTGAATCAGAAGTTTCAAGCCTCATTCAAGTTTTCTTTAAATCAACAAGTTTTAAGCTTTCTAGACTTTTAGCAGTAATATTGGTGGAGTCATACAAGTAGAATCAAAATGTCATACATTTTTTTAGCTAGGCAAAAAGTTATATTTTCATATATATATATATATAATATGTGTTATATATACATGATATGTATTACATATATATACAGAAGCTTTTTCTATGATTTTGATACAGGCTTGAGAAAAAATAACAAGGAAAAAGAGATGGAGTATTGGAGAACATAAACTAAGTGAGTTTGTGAGAAAGCCCTGAGTAACTGGAAAACATAGCTCATTTAGTTATAAGCTCATTTAGTTTATGAGAAAGCACCTAATATGAAATAGAGAAAGTGAAACAAGCTAGATAAAAGTAAAAGATCATCATGTAGTCCACTTGTTAGTTGTTTTTAAACATGCTGTTCCTTAGAATCACATTTGGAACCTGGGAGAAAAAAACACTATTGGGACATTTGTACTTTTCAGAAAATCCCAAGATAATTCTAATGTGCATCTGGATTTTAAAAAGTGATTACAGGCTTTTCTATTGAATGGTTGTTTTAGTAATATAGAATATAGTTGGAGTTTAGAGTATAGAACCCTATTATTTTCTATTGACTAATCATGATATAATGGTCTTAAATGAATAATATTACATAATCACAGTAGCCATGAAATTAAAAGATGCTTACTCCTTGGAAGGAAAGTTATGACCAACCTGGATAGTATATTGAAGGGCAGAGATATTACTTTGCTGACAAAGGTCCGTCTAGTCAAGGCTATGGTATGGATGTGAGAGTTGGACTGTGAAGAAAGCTGAGCACTGAAGAGTTGATGCTTTTGAACTGTGGAGTTGGAGAAGACTCTTGAGAGTCCCTTGGACTGCAAAGAGATCCAACCAGCCCATCCTAAAGGAGATCAGTCCTGGGTGTTCTTTGGAAGGGGGACTGAGGCTGAAGCTGAAACTCCAATACTTTCACCACCTCAGGTGAAGAGTTGACTCATTGGAAAAGATCTTGATGCTGGGAGGGATTGGGGGCAGGAGGAGAAAGGGATGACAGAGGTTGAGATGGCTGAGGAGAAGGGGACAACAGAGGATGAGATGGCTGGATGGCATCACTGACTTGATGGACATAAGTTTCAGTGAACTCCGGGAGTTGGTGATGGACAGGGAGGCCTGGCATGCTGTGATTCATGGGGTTGCAAAGAGTTGGACATGACTGAGCGACCGAACTGAACTGAACTGAATCATGGTAGTGGACTTCCCTGGTGGCTCAGACTGTAAAGAATCCCCCTGCAATGTTAAAGACTTGGGTTTGATCCCTGGGTTGGGAAGATTCCCTGGAGGAGGGTATGGCAACCCATTGCAGTGTTCTTGCCTGGAGAATCCCCATGGACAGAGGAGCCTGGCGGGCTGCAGTCCGTGGCATCGCAAACAGTCGGACACAGCTGAACAACTAAGGACACACACAGGAATCACAGTAGTAAAAGATGCTTATCAGTTTTCACAGTCACTAGCCAGACAAAAAATAAAAGATAAATTGCAATTTCAAGCCATAATGGAAATATAATTAACCTAAAAATATAAAATAAGTACATACAGTTTGGAGGTTAAGTAGAGTGAGGTGGTAAGTGGAAGTGTATAGATACACATGTTTTTATCCACACAGTCAGTATATTGACAGTATCACATATTCCAGTATCCCATGATTGTTGGAAAAAGTTTGACTTTGTTTTCATAATGCAGTAAATAATAGATCATTTTAACTACATTTTTCTCCCATGACATTACTAGATATTACTAACAATTCATTCTCAAATAGAGCAGTTAAAATATCTTCAAATATATCAAGTGCATGTGCCAGGGCTTAGCAGGACAAAATAACTATGTTAACTTCTCTTATCATATAATGGAAGAACAGTCAACTGAGAATCAGAAAGCCTGGGTTTTAGCTTTTCCTCTAATATCAACTACAAAAAAGGACTTTGGACAAGTCATTGACAGTTTCTAAGTCTATGTCCTTGTCTTTAAAATGAGAAGTCAAACAAGGTGATCACTAGGATTCACTCACATTTTGAAATTTCATGACTTTGCTTTTGTTCAATAATATACTTTTACTATATTATTGCAATACTGATATCTTTCCAAGGCAGTACCTATAAGCTAGGAGTTTAAATCCTTCCTGTTAAGTTTAAACCATTCCCCCAATGGCTGGAGTGGGGCTTATTTTTTCCTGTGCACAGGTCATAGTCTGTTCTTATTCAGCTTTTAGATATCTAACCAGAGTATTTGACACATATAAATGATTTTATTATAAAGGTGAAAGTTCTCATGCATTAGAGAAAAAATAAATTTCTTGCTTTCTCACTGAAGTCTTACTGTGAATCATTCCTGAACTGTCACTCTCGCTGGCTAGCCCTAATTCTGCTTTGTCCAATTTGTGTGAGATCAGACTGGTCTGGTAGTAAATGTTGTAGGTACAGAGTTTCATAGCCTCTGTATACTTAAGCACCACCCTAGTCTTTTTACTTCTTTTAAAGTGTAGAAGCTGCATGCCAGTATATTTCTAAATGAAATTTCAGGTTGCAATGATCTACTTTGGAATTTAAGACTTTTTTTTTGGACTCCCCTACCCATATGTCTCACTGGCATGCCCTTGTGAATGAAATACCCACACGCTAGCAAGTAAAGATACCCACACACAGACACTATTGTTTACATCTACCCGTATGTGTGTGTGCACACACACGTGTGCATGTTGCTTGATTTTGGACCCTGCACTTATAGTGGTGAGCATTCATTTCTCCTGGTTGTTACCTCCATTTCCATTCTAGAGAACTTTGACTTTTGGAAGTGACTTTACATCTAACAGAGAGTGGCTGTTGTGGGCACCTCAGGGACAATGAACTTAAGCAGAAGAATGAAGGTAATTTTTATTGGATTAAAGATTAGTCTTTAAATTCCTTAGGGGACTGAACCAAATCTAATGTTTTCCTGTTATGTTTCCAAACCTAATATTTTCCTGACTTTTTTTATATTGTAGTTTTGTATCTTCTGGAGAGGAGAGAGGGAAAAAAAGGCTTAGCAAATCATCTCTTTCATTCAGAAATGGAATTTGGAGGGGTCTGTTTTAGCTAGGCTTTTTGACAATGTCTGATTTAATGTTTTTGCTGATGATGCAAGTGGCTTCACAAATGTGAAAATCTGGGTGATGGAGGATGTTGTTGAGGGGGAAACAGAATGCAGTTGTTTAAATAGTCCTGGGCCAATAAGCATTTGGTGGGTGGAGTTACTGTTGTATGCATTACAGAGAAAGATAATTCTGAATGAAGACTTTAAACATCACACATGCTGGCTGGGCTCTGGTTCTGTGCTTTGTGCAAACAAAAATGAGTGACTCAGTGACTAGGTTTTGCTTACTATCCATTAGTGGATGCAGCATGTTTGAAAAGATTTCTTTAAAAAAAATGCATGTAAAGGATTTATCAGAAGCCCTCATGAATATTTCATGAGTTGATATATTCAGCTGAATGAATTCAGCGAGTGTCAGTGTGTAGCTTGCAGACAAACCTCATCCACAAGGAGGCTACTGACATAGGAAGCACTTTGGCGCATTTTCAGAGGCAAAGCCAGGCTGATAAAGCTCCTTGTGACAGGCTGACTTGCCATTCTTCGATTATGCTGCTCCTGCTCTAAGCAGCTCCTACTTTGGAGCCACAGCTTCCTAAATTAAACTGGGAACAGTTTGCAGACTTACCAGCCTCCTAACCTGCAGCTGTGTCTCTGCTATGTTTGAGAATTTTGTTTTGGATGGTAAAAGCCGGCACTCCATATAAGACATGACAGCAAAAGATTCTTCAAAAGAACTTACTGCTTCTGAATCTGAGGTTTGCATAAAGACTTTCAAGGAGCAAATGCACTTAGAACTTGAGCTTCCGAGACTACCGGCAAACAGACCTGCATCTCCTAAAATTTCTCCACGCAGTTCGCCAAGGAACTCACCATGCTTTTTCAGAAAGTTGCTGGTGAATAAAAGCATTCGGCAGCGTCGTCGCTTCACTGTGGCTCATACATGGTAAGAAGGGATTTGGTGGTGTTTGGAGTGCTTTTGACTAGCAACAGTGATTTAGAAATGTAGCAAATGGAATATTTGAATTTTGTTCATAATAGAGACCTGAAGTGTGAGGTGAGTGGAGAGCAGGTCAGCTGAGGAATACATAGTGCTCCGTGTGTTCATGTCACTATGCCTAGCTGTTTCCAGATGAAAAAAGGCTCTCACTGGAGAGAGTCTTTAAAATTACTGCTTATAAAAAACACCTAGCTAATTCTAGGGCCACTGAATATTGAAGGAGTTTTAAAATTCAGTTTTTAATCTCTGTGGAGGTGATTGGTGACATTTTTGGTGTGTGTTTTTCTGTTGATGTTGATGAGTTTTCCTGATAGTTTATTTTTGGTACAAGAATAAATGATTCAATCTTGGGTTTGTTTCTTAAGACAATGTATAAAGTCAAACTTAATTTATGGCATTACCATATTGTAGTATGTCAACTAGTGATTTTGATTTATTGCCTCTGTCTCTATACTCGTCAAGGTTAGGGAAATCTAAGTTCCCACTTCTGAAATTATGTGATTAATTAATTTATGATTCAAATTGCTATTATCTTTGAGATTCTTACTGTAAAAAAAGTGACTTAAAATTTATGCATAATAATAAATAAACTCCCAATTTACTTGGGAATGCCAAGTAAATAAATCCAAGAGCCCTCTATAAAAACTGTACTGAGCCTTTAACATATATAATTGCTGCATACAACAGAGTAGTTTCCTTAAACCAGTGTAATAACAAAACACAAGGGAAAGCATAAAAGAAATTGAACTTTAATTGCAAAAGCTAGGCTTTTTCAGATTTCTTTGAATATTATACTTTCTTTCAGATTAAAATGCTCTTCAAAATTGGTACCTATAATTTTTATTTAATAGGGACCTTAGCAGTGAAGGGAGCTATTATCTCTTAAGGATAATTCTAACACACTGATTTTGACTGCATCTTAGGTTGCCAACCAGCATTATAAACTGAGGAGATCCTGTTTTTGAAAATTATTATTTACTTGAATGCTGTTTTTTACTCATCTGAAGTGTTTGTCTGCCTGATCTACTGCACAGTATATTGGCAAATTCAAGTCACCCCTAGAAATATGTAGCTTGCCTTTGATAGACACCACATGTTAAGGCCAGTATTCATGCTTTACTTAGCTAAAAATGATATGGTTATTTTTGTTTTCTGACAATGCAATGTTGTTCACTTAATTGCTTTATTGGCGAACTTTTTTTAATCACCTTTTTGATGAGTTAAATCTTATTATTCAATTATAATCTCATATTTGTAGAGTACATGTGATTGATTTCTAAAAACTGACCAATGGTAGCATTTGTACAAAGAGAAGATTTATATGTAAGGATGTAGCTTTGAAGAAGTCCTCTCTCATGATTTACCCCACCCCTAAAGTGTGTGTATTTTCATATAGTTTGCTAAGTAGTATGACTGAATAGGAGAAAGGTATATAGTTATATTGCTAATTAGTTCTCATAAAAGGAATAAAGGTAAAAAAATACAATTAATTGATTCATGTTTTACTAATTGGTTAATATTAAACCATTATTTTGACTAGATGGACATTTAATTTTAACTAACTGATTCTCAGATAATGGTGAATCTTCATAAAACCTTGGTAATATTTCTTTATTATAGAGTTCCTGAATATAATAACATGACCTTTATTTTACTCAGAATAGATTTTTGATGTACTAGGAAGGTAGAGCTATAAATACTGATTTTTTTTTCGAAAGAACCCAAAGTTTAAAATGACTAAAGAGCCAGTTTCACTCTTGCATTATACAAATTTTCTTGCAGCAAATTACAAAAAGAACAATTAAGTGGTATATGAGATAACTTATGCTATTAAAGTGATCTAGCTGAGTTAAAACAAAAATTTCCACAAATTGCCAAAAATAAAAAAAAAGCCCACATGACTTTGATATGATGTATCATAAGTTTAAAGAATCCATTAATCATCAAACTTACAAAATAACTTTAGTTTGACAATGATTCATTTTCACCTCCCAGCTCACACAGTCTTCTTGTATTTCTTAGTAAAGGTATATCATTGTTTCTTTTAACTTCTGATTAAATCTCTATTTATGTTTATTTTTTCCTCAGTGCACATTTAATATTTTTTAATTTTTTTTCATGGAGCATTCAAGGAAATTTTCTTTTCATAAAGTACAAACACATGTATTTGGATGACTTTTTCACTAACCTTAAAAATTACGTACTCCTTTTTAAAAAGCATCCGATGTAATTTACATGAGGAAATAAGAGCATAAGTACTTTATTTTTGCCTCTTTTTCATGATGAAATGTAACCATTCTTTTCATGATCAACAATTAGTATTTTACAAACCATGCATTTAAGTTAGAAATTCCAAGATATGCACTTAGAAGTCTCTAAAAACATGTTATTACTTTACAGTAGACATCTTTTAAAAAGACTGGATTGTTTTGATCCCAGCATTGAAATTAAAGTAATTTTCATGATGAGCTAAATAATACAGAAGGTGCAGTTTATATCTAAACCCACTGAACAGGTTTTTTTTTTGTCTTCAGTTATTGGTAGATTTCATATTTTTTTCAGATGAATGTATAGTTCTGACTTTGAAAACCCAAGTTATGTAGTGTGAGTTAATGGCAGAAGATTTAAGAAACACTTATGAAACACTGACTCTGTGATTCTTTTTAAAATATCTGAACAAAGATAAATATTCAATGTTTTATCACTAATTAGAGTATTGACGGAGTCCTAATCTGGAAGGAATCTGAGTGCTTTATCTAGTTGCTTTCTTTTACTCGGGCAGGACCACAGTTACTCCATCTTTGACATATGCTAATCTAGCCTATTTTTAAGACTGAAAAAAAAAGTTCTAGAACCTCACTTAGTACACTGACTTACTACTTAATAGTCCTAGTATTGAAAATTACATTGGTCTTCAATGGATATTAAGAAAAAACTTTTAAGTACTTGCATGAAAATGAAGATCATTATTAACCAGTCCTAGGATTTTTTTTTCTTGCTGTGAGCAAGAAAAGAAAAAAATGCTGATTCGATCCATGTGGATTCCAATATTTCCTATATTTTCGGTTCTTTACTAGGATATTCACACGTATTATCTCATTTAAGTTTTATTAGGAGAATAGGAATACTCTAATATTACATGCTGCATTTATAAAAATGATCTGAATTGCTTTCGTTTCTTCCAAGTATTTATATTCCCTTAATTATTATTTGACTGTGTACCATTATCCCAAATTTCTAAATTCTCCTTTTAATTTTGAAACCCAAAAGTGGACACTCAAATCCATGATAGTTGATATGAGACAATATAGATTAAAAAAAAAAAATGTGTCCTGCATTGCAAAGCATCAATGGAATGTCAAGCATTGGTGAACAGGGAGAAGGGAAAATTTATCCCTAACCCCAAATCAGGGGTGAAAACTCCTGAGACATAACGTTATCCTCCTTGGCTTATGTGGTCTGCTTGTTGTTATTATTTTTTTTTCAAGTTTGAACTTTTTATTTTGTATCAGGATATAACAATTAACAATGTTGTGTAGCCTGCTTGTTCTAGACTTACACTTGCCACCTGTAGCTTTGTCAACCTTCTCTGCTCATGTCCCAACCTCAGTTATCCGTTCTCCTCCATCATCAGCAGCGTGATGCTCTCTGATGGAAGCTACTGGTGATGGTCCTGAATACATTTCAGGCCTAACACACTGCTCTTGAATAGCAAGTGCATTGGCGAACACCACCACTCCCTGTCTGTCTGTCCATGCTTGCACATGGGATATGCTTCACAGAGGACAGTGTACTTACAGAGTTACTATTAGGAAGAACACTTGTTTTTTTTTTTTTTCTTTTTTTCAATTCTCCATTTAGTTCTACCTAGACCTTGGAAATATTTCCTCATTTTTATTAAAGTCTCATGAAATGTGAAATTTTGTGCTTAGTATTTGACCACAAAAGTATGAAAAGACATAGTTCATACTCTAAAGGAACTTACACCTGACAAGACAAAGCTAGAATAACTAGAGAAGAGTAAAAAGAAAATGTTTAATAGTATATGTTTAACCTTTCTCTAAAGCTTTGGGCACATTTACTGCCTTATACAATTTAGTCCTAGTTTGTGAGCTAAATCAAAATCTGTGCCTTGTGTTATTTCTTATATTTCCTGAATTATTTCCTAGCAGTATGGAAAGTTTTTGAAAAATAGCTGTGTCTTTAAGTACCTACTGATTGAACATTTGATTGAATAGAACATTTGTTGAGAGCCTACCATGCTCTGGGTGCTGCTCTGGGAAAAAGAATCCTTACCTTCAGAGAATGCTCGTGCCCCATGGAAGACAAACGTAGGCATTGAGAATTAATCAATGGTATGTGTATAATGCTAATGAAGAATGACACACAACTTGTAAGAGCACGAGAAGAGACAAATACTGCTAGAGAGTGAGTCAGTGTGTTAGGGAAGGTTTGGAGAGGAGATGACATTTGTGTGAGGTCTTAAAGAATGATTAGGAGTTTTTCAGGAGAAGAGTGGGCAGGAAGGGCAATTTTTTTGGCCGAAGTGACAATAATAAAATTTTATCAACCAATAACAATAATAATAACTCACATTTATTTTGTACTTAGAATGCATCTGACATTATTTTAAATTAGTTGCTTATTTTTGTGCCATGGTGTATGGCAAAAACCATGACAATATTACAAAGTAATTATCCATCAATTAAAATAAATAAACAAGCAAAAATGTCCAGGTTATGTACTGATATTTCCATTTTATTGGAAAAGGAATGAAACATGGGGAGGACTAGTAATGTGCCCAAGAGTACATGGCAAGTAAGGGGCTGAGTTGGGATTTAACTCAGAGTGTGGTGGAAAGTGAGTAAAGTTCTTGGAGTTATAGCCTTAGGTGCAAGGTGGGAGAGATAGGAAGTCAGACTCTTCCTGGAGACTGGAGTCACACTCTAGGGCTTCCANGTTATGTACTGATATTTCCATTTTATTGAAAAAGGAATGAAACATGGGGAGGACTAGTAATGTGCCCAAGTAAGGGGCTGAGTTGGGATTTAACTCAGAGTGTGGTGGAAAGTGAGTAAAGTTCATTGGAGTTATAGCCTTAGGTGCAAGGTGGGAGAGATAGGAAGTCAGACTCTTCCTGGAGATTGGAGTCACACTCTAGGGCTTCCAGTATCGTGAACAAGACTTGGGGATTTATCCCATCATCAGCAGAGACCACTGCAAGGCTATGAGAAGGGGGTTGCCTTAAATAGCTTTTACTTTGGAAAGGTCTTTGCAGGCATTGTGGAAAATGGATTGGAAGGTGAGAGGATTTAGAAGAAAAGGGGAAAAGGGAGAATGTTCATTTGAGAGATAATGACTTCTAATTACTGTGTATGTTCCATAGCATCAAAACTATGCTTACAACATTCTTTATGACTTAACAAATTATGGCTTACGGAAACTGGGAGGAAAAGTATGTAAATTCCGTATGCCTTGCATTTATCACCTCCAGCATGGTGCTATGCGTAGTTCTAGTTAATGCACTACTTCCAAATGCATCAAAGAATCTTAGCAAAGGTGCTAGGGAGGATGAGTGGATCCAGGGAAAACCGATTAGCTCATTCCAAATTTATTAGAGGTGCTTTTTGTTGTGTTTGTGTATAATCTGGTGAGTTTTTTATAGAAATTATCTATGTCTGCAATCTGATCTCAATGCCAGTGGAAATCTATGCCTCATAGCCTTATTCTATTACTTAATCAGGGCAACTGTTTTCTTATTAATGGAAGTCTGTAATGGTGTTTTTCTGGCCTTTTAGTGTGTGCAACTCTTCGATATATTGGATTTTAAAAATACTTACTGGAAAAAGGGCTTTGAAAGTAGCGATTGCAAACCCCCTGCCGGGAGACACACTGGAAGGTGACCCAGCAGGCATGCCAACTGCCCAACTGCTAAAGTTTAAGTTCTTCTGTGAAATTCCATTTGCTTTCTTTTCCCATTCTTCCTTCTTTTGTTGACTCCCAGTTTTTAATCCTTGGATGTTTATTGTGCTTCCTTCTGTAGCATCACTGTCAAGACACCTGCAACATTATACTTGAGGTATTTAAATGATTCCCAGAAAAGTATCTAAAATGCTTGCTATGGTTCACAAGGCCCTACGTTTTCTGGCTCCAGAATACCTGTGACCTCATCTCCTATTTCCCAGCCATGTTAAGCTCTTTTCTGTTCTTCAACAAACCTTGTATGTTTCTAGTTTCGGGCCTTTGTTTGATGTTGCTTCTGCCTGGAAGTCTAGTTCCCTAGATGTTGACGTGGTTCACTGTCTCACTTTCATCCAGGCTTCTACTCAAACCTCACTTGGTAGAGAGGCTTCTGCTGACCCCTTCATCTACAAAAGCACTGTTTACTTTCTTGTCCCTTGTTTTGCTTTCTTTATCTTCTTGGGTGTTGTTATTACCTGGAAATATATTGCTAGAAAAGACACACTTGTTTGTATGCTTTTTTTTATCTTCTATTGTCTACCAGTCTAGCAAAATTGCATGAGAGCAGGGATTCTGTCTTGTTTACTATATCCTAGGCACCTGAAGCAAGGCTGGCGTTTGGTATATATTTGATGAAAAAATAAAAGAAAAAAATGTATATAGTTCCTATGTCCTATTTTTTTATTCTTCTAGCACTTTCCCTTTAGCTTGTTATGAAGGAGGAGAAAAGGAAACTTAGTTGATACTCTGTAAGCACCCTTACTTCATCCATCTCTTAATAGTTATATTTCCTTTTTGCTGGTAGGGCTACTCTAACTTGCTTTNTTTTTATTCTTCTAGCACTTTCCCTTTAGCTTGTTATGAAGGAGGAGAAAAGGAAACTTAGTTGATACTCTGTAAGCACCCTTACTTCATCCATCTCTTAATAGTTATATTTCCTTTTTGCTGGTAGGGCTACTCTAACTTGCTTTCTGTTTTGTGTTCTGTGATATTGTAGGTACAAGTTTAATCATGATATCTCGCTAGAAACTAAGTGTTTTACGTGGTAGCCTATTTAATTAAGCCACTGTGTACAAATCGCACCACCTAGTCTGTAGTGTTGTAAATATTTGTCTGTATCACTGTACAATTATTATTTGGTTATTCTTCATGTATCAAACAGCACATCAAATAGCTGGTNGATTCTTTGGAAGGAATGATGCTAAAGCTGAAACTCCAGTAGTTTGGCCACCTCATGCACAGGGTTGACTCATTGGAAAAGACTCTGATGCTAGGAAGGATTGGGGCAGGAGGAGAAGGTGACGACCGAGGATGAGATGACTGGATGGAATCACGGACTCAATGGACTTGAGTCTGAGTGAACTCCGGGAGATGGTGATGAACAGGGAGGCCTGGCGTGCTGCAAAGAGTCGGACATGACTGAGTGACTGAACTGAACTGAACTGATCAGATTCCATAATCTCAAAGTGTCTGAAAAACCGCCAGTGTAAGAGATAAAGGAGTAGTAGCTATGCTTGATAGAGTTAAGAAGTTTTCAGACATGAAAATTATATGCATCTAAGATATCCAGGAATGGTAGCAGAATAAATGAGGATGGTCGACATAATTTGGATCAAGGAGAGGTTACTGGTAGTGAGAATTTAAAATTTCAAGAAGTTGAAAGAATATTAGTAGTATAATGAAAACTTCTACTTCGATTTACTGACTGTGAATGGTTTTCCACATTTACTCTATCTCTGTACCTCTCTCCATATTTAAATGCTTATATATGCCGTCTTTAGTTTCAAGGGAGTGCACTTGGATGCAAAGCATTAGTTTTGGATTTAAATAAAGGACCTAATTTTAAAGTGTAATTATTTCCATTTCATTAGCATGTTCTCATATCATAATTTGAGTTTAATGCTTAATAATTGACTCATATCCTGACAAGTTATAAAAAGTTTGTGGACCCATTTTTAAAAGTAAACTATTGAAGCAGTGATAGTGAGGGGCTGTTGTTGTTCAGTCGCTTAGTCGTGTCCGACTCTTTGCAACCCCATGGACTGCAGCATGCCAGACTTCCATATCCTTCACTGTCTCCTGGAATTTGCTCAGATTTATGTCCATTGAGTTGGTGAAGCTATTTAGCCATCTCATCCTCTCCTGCCCCCTTCTCCTTTTGCCTTCAATCTTCCCCAGCATCAAGACTTTTTCAGTGAGTCGGCTCTTTGCATCAAGTGGCCAAAGTATTGGAACTTCAGTTTCAGTTCAGTTCGGTTTAGTCGCTCAGTCATCTCCAACTCTTTGTGACCCCATGAACCACAGGACTCCTGGTATCCCTATCCATCACCAACTCCCAGAGTCTATGCAGACCCATGTCCATCGAGTCAGNCAGTTCGGTTTAGTCGCTCAGTCATCTCCAACTCTTTGTGACCCCATGAACCACAGGACTCCTGGTATCCCTATCCATCACCAACTCCCAGAGTCTATGCAGACCCATGTCCATCGAGTCAGTGATGCCATCCAACCATCTCATCCTCTGTCATCCCCTTCTCCTCCTGCCTCAATCTTTCCCAGCATCAGGGTCTTTTCAAATGAGTCAGCCCTTCACATGAGGTGGCCAAAGTACTGGAATTTCAGCTTCAACATCAGTCTCTCCAGTGAACACCCAGGACTGATCTTCCTTCCAATAAATATTTAGAATTGATTTCCTTTAAGATTGACTACTTTGATCTCCTTTCAGTCCAAAGGACTCTCAAGAGCCTTTTCCAGCACAATTCAAAAGCATCAATGTTGGCCCCCAGACTTCTTTATTGTCCAACTCTCACATACATACTGGAAAAACCATAGCTTTGATTATATGTACCTTTGTTGGCAAAGCGATGCCTCTGCTTTTGAATATACTGTCTAGATTTGTCTTAGCATTTATTCCAAGGAACAAGCATCTTCTAATTTCATGGTTTCAGTCACAGTCTGCAGTGATTTTGGAGACCAAGAAAAGGAAATCTCACTGCTTCCACTTTTCCCCATCTATTTGTGTGAAGTAATGGGACCAGATGCCATGATCTTAGTTTTTTGAATGTTGAATTTTAAGCCAGCTTTTTTTTCACTCTCTTCTTTCACCTTCATGAAGAGGCACTTTAGTTCCTCATCACTTTCTGCCATTAGAGTGGTATCATCTGCATATCTGAGGTTGTTGATATTTCTCCCTGCAGTCTTGATTCTAACTTGTGATTCATCCAGCCTGGCATTTTGCGTGATGTACTCTGAATATAAGTTAAATAATCAGGCTGACGGTATATAGTCTTGACATACTCCTTCCCCAATTTGGAACCAATCAGTTGTTCCATGTCCTTGATTCATGTCCTGGCATTCCAGGTTCCTATGCAATATTGTTCTTTACATCATTGGACTTTATTTTCACCACCAGACACATCCAAAACTGAGAGTTATTTCTCCTTTGGCCCAGCTGCTTCATTCTTTCTAGAGCTATTAGTAATTGCCATCAGCTCTTCACCAGTAGCATACTGGACACCTACTGACCTGGGGGGGAGCTTATTCTGGTATCATATAGTTTTGCCTTTGCATACTGTTTATGGGCTTCTCGTGGCAAGAATACTGGAGTGTTTTGCCATTCACTCCTTCAGTGGACAACTTTTTTTTTCAGAACTCTCCTGTATGACTTGTCTGTCATGGATGGACCTGCATGGCGTGGCTCATACTTTCAAGCCCCTTTGCAATGACAAGGCTGGGAAACATGAAGGGGCATGGAGGATTAGAGATATCTATAATATTAATAGTTTGTAAGTAATCTTGGTGACAAATTGTTGGTTTTAGGTACTTGAAACTACTTCTAAGAGGATGGGTGTAGGTAGCATTTATTTTTTTCTTCCCTCCAAAAGGGATGTTACTTCTTTCTATAAAACTATAAGATATAACATTAATATGGAAAAATGCATTTCTTAATATAGTACAGATGAACTTCTATCATTATATTTTTGATGTTATCTTCAATTTTATTTTTACTGTTGATCTTTTTTTTATGTTATATTATTTGGAGTCAAGTAAGTTAGCTGGCTCATTTGAAAAGACCCTGATGCTGGGAAAGATTGAGGCAGGAGGAGAAGAGGACGACAGAGGATGAGATGGTTGGATGGCATCACTGACTCGATGGACATGGGTTTGGGTGAACTCTGGGAGTTGGTGATGGACAGGGAGGCTTGGTGTGCTGCAGTTCATGGGGTTGCAAAGAGTCGGACACGACTGAGCGACTGAACTGAACTGAACTGAACTGAAGTTAGGTTTGTTTTTAATATTTTGCCTTGAATTGCTATTGAAATTTTAGACCAGTTAATTCTCTGTCTTGGACCTCAGTTTTTTCATTTGTAAAGTGGAGAAAATGGCCTCATATTTAAATATTTTCAAATGTTTTTTTAATTTAAGCATGTATTTGTTAACTCTCCTGCTATCTATCTATCTATGCATCCCGCTATCTATCTACTCCTACGATAATGTATGAGAGTACTTAGTGGAATACTTTATGCATTATAAGTCACATAATAGATACTACTGTTTAACTATCTTACTAAATCTCTAAACACACACAAACATTCACATTATTGTCAGCCTTGGTTGGTAAAGCAGAATTATTTTTTGTTATCTGAAAAGCATAGCTGGGTATCAAATATGCTAGTTTGGAAGAGTCAAAGTGCACTTGCATTTGTAAAAAAATAATTTTATAATATTCACAATGTGACCAGTACTGAGGAAACAAAATATCATTCATTTATTTTCATGTGATAATCACATTCTAATGAACCAAGCTCAATTGTATCGAAACACATATCAGAAGATCTAGTGTGAATAGCTTACTTCCCTAATAAGAAACTTTATAGCCTTGTTTGGCTGCTATCAGCAACATATTTTTAAAAGCCATATGCAAAAGAGATAGGAACAGAAGCACTTTGATGTAATCCCATCCACTTGCACCAATAAGCTTGAGAGCAAGAAGGAAAAAAAAAGCATGAGAAGTTGCCTTGTCTATTTCAGGATCCTACATATAAAAAGCCAATATAGGATTCAGTGAACAAATGCCTTGGAAAAATTCCAGTGTCATCAAAAACTCATTTTTTCAAAATCTCTCCTTGCTACTCTTCATATTTATGCACAAATTAATAAGTACAGACTGTTTGTCACAGCACAGAGAATCTGAGAGTGCTTTTGTGGCTTATTTGGGCCATGGTTACCTCAGCAGTCAGTTTATACAGGAAGCCTCTTTTTTACCATCAGAACTATTTAGGCCTCCTGAAGGGAGGTCTAGGATGGTGGGAAAAAGAAACTCAGAGATCCAAGTCTCTCTCGCTGGTGATGTCTTAACTGCCCAAGACTTCCTCCTGAGATGTTACCATTGAAATTCACACATGAATTTTAACTTGCTGGGGGTAATCATGGCCTTTGTCCTTACCTGTCATCCTGCTCAGCCAGGACTGAGCTCACCTAGAAAATATGGTTGTGTCTCTAACATGCTCATATTTACCAAAACAACATGAATCTTTAGGAGGCTGGGTGGTGCAAGAGCACAGCATTTGGATCCCAACTCCACCTTTGACCAGGTACTAGGTTTTAAGCAAACTGTTTAACCTTAGCTCCAGTTTCTGCTTCTGCAAAATTAGATAAAGACGACTTGTGTCTCATTAGTCTCTATGAAGACTGAAAGAAGTAATATGTTTTCTTGGCATAGTCCTTGGCCAATGAGAGGTAATCAGTAGACTTCATTCACTAATGTATCCAGAGCTTATGATTTCATATAAAAATGATAATGTATGTATAGTAATACAAACTAAATATTTGTATGCTGCTGCTGCTCCTAAGTCACATGAGTTGTGTCCAACTCTGTGCGACCCCATAGACAGCAGCCCACCAGACTCCTGTCCCTGGGATTCTCTANAGTAGACTTCATTCACTAATGTATCCAGAGCTTATGATTTCATATAAAAATGATAATATATGTATAGTAATACAAACTAAATATTTGTATGCTGCTGCTGCTCCTAAGTCACATGAGTTGTGTCCAACTCTGTGTGACACCATAGACAGCAGCCCACCAGGCTCCTGTCCATGGGATTCTCCAGGCAAAAATACAGGAGTGGGTTGCCATTTCCTTCTCTAGAGCATGAAAGTGAAGAGTGAAAGTGAAGTCGCTCAGTCATGTCCGACTCTTTGCGACCCCATGGACTGCAGCCCACTAGGCTCCTCTGTCCATGGGATTTCCCAGGCAAGAGTACTGGAGTGGGTTGCCATTGCCTTCTCCGAAATATTTGTATAGCATGGTTTAATTAAATAAGTTTTTATTGAGCAATGATGTACATACTAAATACATTCTTTTTAGACCACTTAGATATTACTTAGTTTCACAGGATATTATGTTATCTTAAAGCCTAAATTAAATGTTCTTACAACAGTAAAATAAAATTTAAAAAGAAAAGTAAATCACTGTGCATTATGGGGTTTAATCACTCTCATTTTTCAGAGACAGCTGCAAATGACTTTGGCCATAAAATGCTGTGTATTCTTTAAAATTCCTGTTATCTTCCTGAATTTGGTGCTTGTCTCCATTATTGAAACTAGATGCCAATGAAACACTTTTTCTCTAAGTGAATTTAAATCAATTACTATTAAAAATATAGTGTTATTTTCAAAGTACCAGAATGTGCCTGCAGTTGTTTTCCCTAGTCAGTAGAATCTAACCTCCTAGTGATTTGTTTACATAAGAAAGTTTATTCACAAGAGGCGATGAGAAAAGAGCTTAAGACCTAGAGTCCTAGACTCTAGACAGGCATCCTGGCGCCACCACTTACAAACTGTTTTGCTTTGTCTTGTTTTGTTTTCTGAATCGCAAAGGGATAGTCATTTAACCTTTTGGACGTGCAACTTACTCATCAGTATAGATATAGCAATTATTTCCCTATTCATATATGATATTTATAAAATTAATTAGAACAGTTGAAAAACACAAAGAATTGGAACTTGTTTTCTGGAAGAAGAGGAAATATAAGTTTTAGAGCCAAAAGTAATGATAAACTATTGCTAATGAGTATGAAATGGTGCAGGTGTGTTTGGGTTGTATGTAAAGAACATGGTGTTAATAAACATGATTAAATACCATGAACATTGCCTTATAAACATTTTATTTTACAGAAAGAGGAGGGGTTTCTGCTTTATGGGACCATTTAAGGGAGAGACAGTATGGAGACAGGGGCTAGACTAAGTGGTACCTTTGGGTCTTACTACCCTCATTGGTCTTTACATCACTTTCATACTTCCTGTAGAAAGATAACAGAAAGCTCAGAAACTAATATTCAGTCCAGGGAAAGTTGTATTTAACCTTTATCCAGATGCCTTCACAGCATTTAAGTCAAATTGCTCTGTTTATCTTGGTTGTTTCCAGGAATATTTGGGGATGAAAGCAGAAATAAAAGTTTTGGCTTCTCTTTTGACAAAGACTTCTTTCTCACATTATCACTGATCAGGTTGATTCTGTCTCTGAGCAACTGAAAGACAGTAAAAGATTATACCTTTAAGACAAGGGGTTCTCTGTTCAAGTGAATTTATACATCACTGAAAAATGACTGTACACATAAACTCAAAGTTTTGTGACAGTGCAAAATGAAACACTTTCAGGCTTCCAAAGAATTATGCCAAGTTTCTGATTCTGTCTAAAGTAATAAAAATAAGATTTTTAGGAACCTATCCTATTTTTAGGGACCAATAGGTTAAATCTTAATTTAACCTATTGTAGATTAAATTAAGCAGCTGCTTCATCTGAATAAAGCTTTGCAGAGTCTAATATTATGAAAGAGCTATCTTTTATAAACACAGTACTTGCTAGGAATTCAGTGGATTTGGGTTTTAATGCCAGCAGCATCCCAAATGCCCAGTAAGTACATATGCATACATTTGCCACTGGTAGCTTTTTTGTCAAGAGGGATTAATAATCACCTGGGCCTACCATCCTTACTTTATGCATTATGGTATGAATATTGAATGCCAGTGGTTATAGAGTGCTTTGGTGTTCTGCAGAGTGACTTGGCAAAGACATTCAGAAGAAAAAAAAGGATTCTAAGTTAGTTTTATACATATCAGATTTTTGAAAATATGNTACATTTGCCACTGGTGGCTTTTTTGTCAAGAGGGATTAGCAATCACCTGGGCCTACCATCCTTCCTTTATGCATTATGGTATGAATATTGAATGCCAGTGGTTATAGAGTGATTTGGTGTTCTGCAGAGTAACTTGGCAAAGACATTCAGAAGAAAAAAGATTCTAAGTTAGTTTTATACATATCAGATTTTTGAAAATAAGATTCAACTTTAAACTGCATGAATAGATTTTATATTTTATGTGAACCTTAAAAATGACTTTGCCAAGTATTTAGTACTTGGGAAGTTTGGATGTTTATATTTAGAGTTGCTTAAGCATTACTATAATTGTGTATGTTAGTCCTTTTTTAAAGCCACCCCCCCAACATTGCTTAGTGAATTAATTCTTTGTAGCTTGCAGTTTTTCTTTTTATTTTATTCCAATAGACAAATGTATATGGTTGAATGATGAAATATAATATGCCATGTCATTAAAAATCTCTAGTCAAACCCAAAAATGTATATAATAATTCAGTAAGTGAAATCATTTTATTTGATAGATACAAGTATTAAATAAGTATAAGTATATATAAGTATAAAATAATAATGCTCTCTCATGACTACTGAGAGGTGTCAACCGAATTATGAAACTAAAAATCTACAGAGCAATGGTGGTGCTCCTCTTTCCAAATGCCTTGAACCTTGGATCAGCATCTGTTATGATGACTTATTTTTGAGAGTCAATCAGTATAATATAGTGAGCTGTACTTGGCAATCTGATATACCAGCATGAGGTCAGGTATAAGCAGACTGCTGGTGTGAGCAAGCAGAAAATATGCTCTAAGAGAGAAAGGAGCAAGATAGAAATATTTTAATATTATAAATAAAAAATGAAGCAATAATATAAAAATTATGCCACATATACCTTATATTATTATATGCGCACCTCTATTTAAAATGGGGAAACTGAGATTCATGAGGTCAACTGACCGATGCTATACCAAGGTACAGAGTGGTAAACCAAGAATTAGCCCATATGTTCTGATTTAGAGTTACACATCTTATATATTGACAAGGTTCGCAGATTCAATGAACTTCACACAACCCACTCCACTCCTGCCTCAACCCCCAACTCCAAACTCCTATGGGAAAACATCTAGAGTTATCATACTCTCATGTCCCCTTATTAAAAGCCTTCTCATAGTGAGAGCTGACAAATTCATTTGCACTTGTGTAATTGACTCAGGGGTTTTAATATGTATTCCATTTTTCGAAATAAGCATTAAACCAGGCAAATTAATTTCTGTTTGTAGAATCTGACACATTAGATAGCAGAGGCAAAGGAAGTATTTGGAAGGATAAAAGGTCATTTTCCAGTCCCCTCAGGGCCTGGGACACAGAGGATGGGTTGAATGTCCCAGGCATGTAAGTGTGTTTGCAAACCTTTTATTCATTCACCAAATTATTCATACCACCTACCTGTTTTTCCAGTAGTCATATATGGATGTGAGAATTGGACTGTGAAGAAGGCTGAGTGCCAAAGAATTGATGCTTTTGAATCGTGGTGTTGGAGAAGACTCTTGAGAGTCCCTTGGACTGCAAGGAGATCCAACTAGTCCATTCTGAAGGAGATCAGTCCTGGGATTCTTTGGAAGGAATGATGCTAAAGCTGAAACTCCAGTACTTTGGCCACCTCATGCGAAGGGTTGACTCATTGGAAATGACTTTGATGCTGGGAGGGATTGGGGGCAGGAGAAGAAGGGGACGACAGAGGATGAGATGGCTGGATGGCATCACTGACTTGATGGATGTGAGTCTGAGTGAACTCCGGGCGTTGGTGATGGACAGGGAGGCTTGGCATGCTGTGATTCATGGGGTCTCAAAGAGTCGGACATGACTGAGCAACTGAACTGAACTGAACTGAACCTGTTCCATACCCATGTTTCCTGTCTTCCTTCTTATCTCTGTGGATCAGCTCTGTGTACTGGTTAAGGCCAATCCCTCCCTTCTCACCCTCAAAGGACTTTGCTCTTGCACTTGTTCTTGCTGTCTCTTGTGTCATTGGCTTTCTGTCCTATTAGATTATGTCTATCTGGCTATAAACACTTTAAAATTCTGTCCTTTCAAAGGGCCTGTTTGACCCCATGCACCCCTCTACCTATTACCCTATATCTGTTCCCCTTTACAGCAAAAATCTCCAAAATAATAGTCTATAGGCTATAGACAGAAATATAGACTATATATCTATAGACATATAGACTATATAATAATTTATATGTCTCACTATACTTTGGCTACTTGATGCGAACAGCTGACTCATTGGAAAAGACCTTAATTCTGAGAAAGATTGAAGGCAGAGGGAGAAGAAGGTGACAGAGGATGAAATGGTTGGATGGCATCACAGATTCAAGGACATGAAACTGGGCAAACTCGAGGAGATGGAGGCCTGGCCTGCTGCAGTCCATCAGGTTGCAAAGAGTCAGATACAACTTGGGGACTCAACAACAACAAGTTCTTTCTTGAAAACTTCAAGATTTGCCCTCACAACTCCACTAAAAGTGTTCTTACTGAGGTTATGAAATCCACGTGACAAATCAAATGATCAACTAGCAATCCTCATCTTGCTCAGCTCATCAAGAGCATATCGTACAGTTGGTTACATCTTTCTTGAAACATTGCCTTCGCTTCGCTTCCTGGACACTGTAATCTCTTTCCTTTCTAAGAGGCTGTTCTTTCTCAATTTCCTCAGCTGGTTCCTCTCCCTAAACTCTAAACATTGGAATGTCCCCAGAGGAATGTGGTCTCTCTCTGTTTTGTCTGCACCACTCCCTAGGCCAAGTATCTCCCTTAGACTCATGGCTTTAAAGAATATCTGTGCACTGATGATTACAGTTTCTATCTTTAGATAGGCTTTCTGAACTCCAGACCTATGTACCTGTCCAACAGCCTTCTTGACAGCAAAACTGAGCACATCCAAAACTGACATCTTGATTTTCAGCCCCAACATCCCACCCTTGTTGCAATCTGTTCCCAGTCTTCTCCATCTTGGTAAAATGCAATTCGATTTTTTTTTTTTTTCCTGATTGTTCAGGCCAGAAATCTTTCAGTCTTCCATGGCTCCTGATTTTCTCTGATATTTCACGTTCCAAATGCATCAACAAATTCTATCAGCTCTGCTTCTTCAGTGTCTTCAGAATCTGACTACTTCTCATCACCACCATTGCTGCCATTCTGATCCAGGTTACCATTATCTCATACCTGGATTACTTAATTAAGCTCTTGCCTGATTCTCCTGCTTTCCACCCTTTCCTCCTTATAATGTATTCCCCACATAGCTGCCACAGTGATTCTTTATAACATGAGTGATTGTGCCACTGCTCTGTTCAGAATCCTTCAAGGGTAGCCCATGTCACTCAGAATGTCTGTGCCATGGGTGCAAGGCCCTATTGATCTCGCCTAGAGATCTCACCTGCTTCTTAGATTCCCTTCTCCACCGATACCATTCCAGACACACCAATAGACTTGCTGGCCCTCAAACAGTCTCAGCAGCATCCCTTATCAGGGTCTCTGACTTTTTTGTTGTCAAAAAAGAATATCTCCTAGATATCTCTATGGCCTTCTTCCTTTTTTCAAATCATTACTTGAATTCATCTCATTGGAGATAATCTTCCTGACCATGAATATAAAACCAATATAAAATAGCCTTCCTCGTATCCTTAGATCTGCTTTGATTTCTTTATACCACATATCCATACCTGATGTATAGCTCTACAGCATTGTCTATATGTAGATATCTACAGCCACAGCTATAGCCATTTCTGAATTTACACTGTCTCTATCAATCCATCATGTATCTTATGTCTGCCTTTTCTCACTAGAATATAAACTCCATAATGATAGAGACTTGGTGCATTTTGCTCACTGTAAATCCATAATACAAGCTAGCACATTGTTGTTGTTCAGTCCCTAAGTCATGTCTGATTTTGTGACCCCATGGGCTGTAGCACAGGTTCCTCTGTCCTCCACTATCTTCCAGAGATTGCTCAAATTCATGTCAGTTACCTGATTATGCTATATAAAAATCATAGCTTTGACTAGACAGCTCTGTTTTTTATATGCTATTTTTTAATATGTTTTTTTAATATGCTATTTAGGTTTGTCAAAGCTTTTCTTCTAAGGAGCAAGTGTTTTTTAATTTCATGGCTACAGTCACTGTCCACATTGATTCTGGAGCCAAAGAAAATAAAATCTGTCACTGCTTTTACCTTTCCCCCTTTCCTTTGCCATGAAGTGATGGGACAAGATGCCATGATCTTAGTTTTTTGAATGTTGAGTTTTAAGCCAGCTTTTTCAGTCTCCTCTTTTAGCCTCATCAAGAAGCTCTTTTGTTCCTCTGCACTTTCTGCCATAAGGGTGGTGTCATCTGTGTATCTGAGGTTGTTGATATTTCTCCCAGCAATCTTGATTCCACCTTGTGATTCACCCAGCCTGACATTTTGCATGATGTACTCTGCATCTTCCCTGGTGGTTCAGAGGGTAAAGCGTCTGCCTGCAATGCGGGAGACCCGGGTCCAATCCCTGGGTCAGGAAGATCCCCTGGAGAAGGAAATGGCAACCCACTCTGGTACTCTAGCCTGGAAAATCCCATTGATGAAGAAGCCTGTAGGCTACAGTCTATGGGATCACAAAGAGTCGGACATGACTGAGCGACTTCACTTTCACTTTCACTCTTCATCGAAGTTAAATAAGCAGGCTAACGATATAAGCCTTGATGTACTCCTTTCCCAATTTGGAACCAGTCCTTTGTTCCATGTCTAGTTCTAACTGTTATTTCTTGATCCACATACAGATTTTTCAGGAGATAGGTAAGGTGGTCTGATATTCCCATCCCTTTAAGGATTTTCCAGTTTGTTGTGATCCACACAGTCAAAGGCTTGCACATATTTGGCAGTTAATATGTATTTGTTGAATGAATGAATGAATAAAAAATGAATTGGGCAGACTCTCTGGGTATCTTCCAGGTTTAAGCACTGAGTCCCCAAGTTGAATAGAAGAGAGAAATGTGAACAGATTCCTTAAAATACAATGATAAATATTAAATTGAAGTGATAAGTTATAATAGTAAAAATAACTCCCCCTCAAAGAAGCAATTTTATATGCAAATATACATTTTTAAAAATTAAAAAATCTTAAAATTTGATAATAGATTAGAATGAGAGAGGTGAGAGATCTACAGGAAATATAGAAAGTATATTGAACTTATAATGAGAAGACTTTTATTCCTGTTCTGATTACATTATTTACTAGTTGTGTGATCTTAGCAAATAAATAACCTAGTCTTTTCCTCCCATTATACCTACTAGGCCATCATCTTAATTTTTGTGAAGGTTAAGTCATATAATATGATGCATAATAGGCATTGAGTTGATATTANATTACATTATTTACTAGTTGTGTGATCTTAGCAAATAAATAACCTAGTCTTTTCCTCCCATTATACCCACTAGGCCATCATCTTAATTTTTGTGAAGGTTAAGTCATATAATATGATGCATAATAGACATTGAGTTGATATTATTTTTCTTTGTCCCCATATGCAATAATTCTCTTTACATTCACAGGTTAGCCATCTATAATCTGTTTTACTCCTCTATCATTTCTCAATTACTTACTAAATTTCTGCCTCATTGACTCTCTTCTGTTTTCTTCCTATAAGAATTTTTAGCATCATGTGATAATATAATCAACCTCACTATCCTGTCAAAGATTAATCAACCATCTCTCCTTGCTTTCAGTTCAGTTTGGTTCAGTCACTCAGTCGTGTTCGACTCTTTGCGACCCCATGAACTGCAGCTATGCCAGGCCTCCTTGCTTTACCTATATACATATAAACTGGTGAGTCCTTTAGCTATATTTCTAAGGGAAGAAAGTTGAATCAATTCTCAGAATTATAGGGCAGTAATGTATGTATATTATTCTTTAATTGATCAAACCAGTCAGTCCTAAAGGAAATCAGTCCTGAATATTCGTTGAAAGGACTGATGCTGAAGCTGAAGCTTTAATACTTTGTCCACTTGATGTGAAGAGCTGACTCATTAGAAAAGACCCTGATGCTGGGAAAGATAGCAGGTAGGAGAAGAAGGGGATGACAGAGGATGAGACGGTTGGATGGCATCACCAACTCAATGGACATGAGTTTCAGCAAGCTCCGGGAGATGATTAAGGACAGGGAAGCCTGGCATGCTGCAGTCCATGGGGTTGCAAAGAGTCAGACATGACTGAGTGACTGAACAACAACATTCTTTAATTGGAAGAATGTTTATTTGACTCACACTAGAACAGTGGTTCTTATCACGCCACTAATATGTCATGAATCAGTGAGAGTGAAAAGGGTAAATGCAGTGTGAATTGCACCTAAG